>OX104071.1:66389909-66413951 GCA_944474145.2 Dicrocoelium dendriticum | reverse complement strand
GAGGCAGTAGTGTGGGCCCATGGGGCCCATAGGATGTATGAAGTCTATGTCCACAGAATGCAAGACGTGGAGATAGTAATCAGATCACTTATATGATATGTTGATGAGGAAATAGTCCGATGAGGTCCCGTACGCAGTGTGGGTCAGTGAGTGGAGGATGAGGAAACGGGTGAAAAATACATAATAATAGTGGTATGTCACTAATTAGATATGTAGGCGTGTTCGTGCGAGAGCAGATATATGCACAGAACTTGCAAATGTGATGTCGGTCAACTTGCCAATGTGTTAGGGGGGGTGACTTTATTGAGTGGCGGGTCACATCCGCCACGTCGCAGTGCTGTTAAACAGACATTTGTGGCTTTCCGTAGGGAAAACGCTTGCCAGGCGTAGACCCACCACGTCCAGGAACACTGCCGGCTGGTAATATAACATTGACAATGTTGTACCTGACCGATTACCCTCGCGGATATTCGCAGTCACGTAACCCCAATTTGTTTCCCATGACTGTGTACTCGCCTTCGGAGTCCAGCGCAAGTGGTTGGAGCTGTTGAAGTCGGACGACTCAGGTGACTTGTATTGAGTTGATCAGTTTTCTAGGTTCTTCTGGGTGTCAGGATTATGAAGTGCGGGTTTTCTCTTTTTCTTTATTGATCCTGTGCCCATGGGAGCGACTTAGGTATGTCCTCTGCGGTGTTCCGTGCAGGTAATGTTATCCTGTAGAACAAGGGGAGAAGAAAAACGGACCGAGCAAACTGCAAACAAAATTCAACAGGACTATGTTATTGTATAAATATAAAATTTATGGTAAAGTTGTGCTGGTTGAAAGCAATGGAGTGGCCGTATATGTTGTACATCATATCCGTATCCGTAGTTTTGCGTTGTAGCACTAGACCCGATATTTGCTGAATGTGAGAGGAAGATGATGGCCAAAGTGGCCTTGCGTACGCAAAAGTTGTCCTGTTTGGAAACCGTGAGTATCAGGCGGTGTTAACCTGTAAATGAGTTGAGGGAATCAGAAGAACATAGTGAGTGGTTTAATATGCGCTTAAGATATAAGTTGAGCGATCTGTTGACAGTGCTAGAGATTATCGTTCGAACATGTACGAGAGCCAGTGAAGTTATTGCGCCGGATTTGAGGCCATGAAAAGGATAACGCAACATGTTCACTAATCGTACGCTAGGCAGCTGGGTGAAGGGGTGAGACGGAGTGCCAAATTTGTGACGAGAATAGGAAAGGTTTCGTGTTGGCGACAAAGCGCGTCTAACTGACGATGGAAACCCTTAACTGTAGGCCCACTGACTGTCCGGAGCATGCCGTATGGCCGCAGAACCCCAGAAACATTTACGACATTCAATAGCTTAAGGTCATCAGCAAACAATAGGGATGATACCCCAAGCTCTCCAGGGAGACCGTTTACGTAGATGGAGGACAACGTCGGTCCAAACCCTGTGGGACACACCTTGCCTAAAGAATAAGCTGCGACCCATATGTAAACACCGGTCTCTTCCATGCAACAGCGCAGATACCCAGTGAAGTGCGACGCCAGTCAGCATGGGAGGCCTGTAATTGGCTCACACACTCCTGTCGCCGTGTTTGAAGATAGGACAATTGACAGCCTCCTTCCATTCAGAAGGTAAGGTACAGCTGTCAAGTATTTTCCGTAACACCATCCTTAGCCGTGTTACGGCGCGTCAGGAGCTTTAATGCAATGCATCCGGAACTGCATTGAAAAACCTACCGTAGAAGTACGTGTCCAAAGAGCGCTGTCTCCTCTTTTCCTTGTACGCAAACTGTGTTCCACAGGGGTTAGTTCTCGTAAGCCCCCTCGTCCTAGCCACCACTGATGACGTCACACAACAAGTACAGTATTCACAGCTGCTATATGCGGTAGAGTGAAAATGGTAGCGCGCAATTAACCATGCCCACGAAGCCCACACACCTCAGACAGACCTGTACGGTGTACACCAGACACATAGAAAACAACCTTCCATTTAACGTTTCGACACGTCCTGCCCGCCTGCTTTTTTCCTATATATTACCTGGGAGCGTCTATCCACTAAATCTCTTCAGCGGAAAGAGACTTGGGTATCATTACCCAGACCTGTCATACTGTATCCGCTTGTTGCCGGAAAGCAGCAGCTGCAGCTAACCGCATGGTGGCGTTGTTGAAGTGAACCTTCGGTCGAGCTGACCCTAGTAATTTCCGGCTCCTCCTCAACGCTTCTCTTCGACCCCAATTGCTCTTCGGTACTCAGGCTAGGAGCCCCTGTTTGTTGAACGACCAACGCATACTCCAAGAACCACAACGTGCATCTACTAAACTGGTCTGACGTCTCAGGGATTTTGATCATCCACAAGCAGTTCACTGTCTGCGCCGATAAGCCCTTAAGTGCACAAGTCTACGGAGCGACGTGATCCCCGTATTTATGATCCTATCCAACATCGAATATCCCTGTCGCCAAGTAACCACCCATCACTAATCCTGCTCCCATCTACGTGGCCACGCACTGAGGCTCACACAACAGCACAATCGCCTGAACTGCAGAGGACACCTCTTCTCTTTACGAATCAGCCGACCGTGGAATGTTCTTCCTGCTGATGTAGTCTTGACACCCGCTGTGCTGGATTTTAACACCAGGCTACACTGTCAGCTGGCGGAGCTGCACGGCGATAATCCCTGTTATAACTACCTACTAATTGATAGAGTTTCTGTCCTTTTCATTCTTCGGCATACTTCCTTTCCAAAGCGGTTTCGGAGGGAGTGTCGGGACGTCATGCTTTGAGCCTGCGTGCGTTCTGTTTCAATTGATTCGTCTCAGCCATTCTGGCGGCCTTGCCCAAGATACCTGATCAACTAACAGAGGAAATTGAAGGTCATTTGACTACGGATATCTGAGTGTGAAATCAGTCGACTACCTGGTCTGCCAGTTTTATATTAGTGCACCGACAAATTTCTACGGTTCTCCAACGACTTATCCTTCACACTGTAGCTCCGCACATTGGTGCGTAAGAGCTGAAATATCTGGCTATGATGCCTGCCCATAACCTTATCTCGTCCTATTTCTGTACTCATCGCTCCAACCCTGGCTTTCATGTCCACCTATGGACTATGTATTGCTGCTGCTTTATCGACTCATCTTCCACACTGTAGCTCCAAACTTTTGTGCGTAGGAACTCAAGTAGTAGGCCAGGTTTCTCACTTATATCCTTATCGCAAAGCTGTCATCTCTATTCTATAATTGTCAAACTATAAACCACAATATTAGCTTTATATCTCGCTTCCATTCAGCGAATATTCCTAATACTTCACTTACCAGTTTGGCTCCAGCTTTCCTCTCCCATTATGGACCACATACCTACGTGTTCCACCGACTTACCATTCACGCTGTAGCGCCGCACTTTGGTGCCTAGGACCTCAAGTAGCAGATTAGGTTTCCCACTTAAATCCTTATCGCAAAGCTGACATAATATTTTCTTCTTCGTAATTAACCTGGCTCCCAGTATCGCCGTTTTATGCCATCTATTTGTCTTGTCTGCCGGAATGTAGCAGTCCATGACTCTTTCCGCTGTTTCAGATCACTTATAGATGGCTTTGCAATCATATTCTTGATATAGCTGCAGTATATAAATCCCATTATCCCCACAACTTTGACACTGTCTCACCCATTCACCCAGCTGTTGCTCTAGCATCCGATTACTGAACATTTTACGTTGTTATTTTCATGGGTCTAAAATCCGGCGTAGTTACTCCACTGGCTAGCATACAAGTTGGATCAATGAGCTCTACCACTGTCAACTCATCGCACAACCTATATCTTAAGAGCATTTTAAGACTCACTGTTGTAAATAAATAAATAAATAAATAGGTATATTTCTAGACCTGCTAGTGGCTGCACCCTAAAGGGTTCAGATCAATGCTTACATTTATCCGATGCTCTTGCAGGGAAGTTGGCAAAATATATGTTCATCGTTAGCAATTGCAAATGCATTGGCGCTTGACATTCTTCTGGTTCCTTCGGGCGATATTGAGCTCCTTGTCTTTTATTGTGAAAAACTTCGCGGAGGTGTAGTTTGCCTTTTCTCCTTGGAACAGAATCCAAGTTGCCACAAGTTCACTTTAAATTGATCGCACATTAATTGGCCACTCATTTGCCCCAATTGTTGTTGCGCACATGGAAGAAATGAATGAAGGGATTATAAGGCATACGCAAAGTTAAAAACAATTTCGATAAATGCAGACAAGAATAGAAACAATTTGTTAAGAGAGAAAATAAATCTGCGTGCTTCAGTAGAAAAATACCAATTAACAAAAATATAGCCCTACTTTTTTTACGCTGATATTGCTCTCCGGCGCAAAATTTCAACCTGAGTTATTCTCAGATAAAAGAAAAAGCCTTTTTGCAGCTAGAATACCGCTTAAAGTAGCACAAAATTACACTGGTCTGGACCAGCTTTAGCGCTTGAATACGATGAACGTAAAAGCAACACCATGCCTGCAGTAGTTTGCGAGTTATTCTCCATTAAACGATGGTCTACGAATAAGGCCATTTTTTGCAATGATTCGGAATACCTGTAGCTCGGGTTCGTAATTAACGTTTTGATTCGTTCTCCGAGCTGAGTAATTTAATGTCAAACGTTTGAATCAAAACGTTAAGGCCATTTTTATTTTTCGCTAAAAATAGCTTTATGCTTTGCAGGCAGATAGCAGAAAAATTAAAAGAAAATATAGAAAGTTGGGAAGCGGTGTATGCTCTAGATAGGCATAGCTATCCAGAAATGCTCTAATTAGCCCGTTATGCCCTGCGACAACTACGGACTGCGCAGGTGGCCGAAAAGTAAACTTTGCAGGCAAGCATGAAAAATATATGCAATTAAGGGATGAGCTTGCGCGAAAACGCTAGAAATCCAGCGAGGAATATTATATGTACAAGGGAATTCAGGGGAGCTTGTAATTAACTCACGGTTAGAAGACCACAGCATACCGTTTTCAGGGGATACTGAGCCACATAAACAACCAGTAAAATAGAATTTAGCATTTTTTAAGCCTCTAAGCTTTTCTAAAGCTTACAACAAGGCTGCATGAACCAGGTCTACCTGAGTAACCCTGGGGATCTTTCAGATCCGTTGACAGATTTCGGCCTGCAAAATACACACATTACTTAGCTAAACATCACAAGATTTATCCCTTAGAGCCGATTTTTTATATTAATGAGGCTCTGTCTCTAACATCAGTGAGCTATAGGAGCCTGTCACTAATAATAAAGAAATGAGCATGGGAAAATTTAGTAAAATTTAGCTAATTGCATTTGGGCGTGAAATCCGTTTTGGTCTACATTGGTTGGGCTTTAACAACTCTACTTCTGATGGTTGAGCTTGCTTATACTTGAGGTAATGTTATACCTCATGTGTAGATGCACACTATTGTGCAGCTCTTTGATGAATTTCGATTTATTTCTCTCCATTTTTAAGTTCCGAAGATAGTGCCGGCGGTGTTCATCCAGATGGCCATGTTAACTGGCACTCTAATGTCACACCGACTATTTCTTTTGTGGTTTTCCTGGAAAGAGCTGTTCTAGCACCCTAGGCAAAGAGCGATAAGGTAAATCAGGAGTAGAATAGTAACAAAAACCAGTGGGAGCTGGTCGTTCACCCGCCATTACGCATAACGCCTGGTAGGCTTTGGAGCCAGCTAAAAGATAAATGACACACGGGCGGCCAAGAGAAGAAAAGTGGTGATGGAATGTTTCTGGTGCTCCAGCCAGCCAGTGTGACAGGGGCCTCTCTGTCATTGGTTAGCTTTCGTGCCGGCGAAATGAAATCTGAAAGTGCGAGTGTTTTACGAGCAAAAGCAGTTAAAGAAGAGGATCTGATTTTCATTATGCCGGTCTACTAGTGTTGCCAATAGTGAAAGGCACATGTATACCAGATAAAGCTAAGTATATGGGGTCAAGAGCGAGTAAGTGGAGAGCCAAATGTCTGATTCTTGGGCCTAGAACTTTTAAAGTGCGCTCATTGTCAACAATAAGAAAGATAAATTTTTTAGTTTGCGGTTTAACTACTGATAGTGTTTGGAAACTGCTGAGTATAGTACATAGTGCTCAGAGTTAGTGAAAAAGCTCCAATTAGAGCCCGCTGGCAACCAAAATCTAGGAAGACACATAAAGGTTCATTTAAAGCCGGCATTTAGACGATTTTGGACAATTCTAATGCTACGCTTAGGTGCATCCGCAGCAGAAAACGTTTTCAACATTATATGCAAGGCTTAGGTCTGGTAGCATGCCTTTAATAGAGGTAACATAGAGGTCATAAGCCTAATACTTTTTTCACGGATCCAGTGGTCAAGAAGTTGAAAAGTGATAAAAGTCTGAAGAGAAGGGATGAAGATGTAGATAAGCAATAAGGATTGAAGGAAGAGGTCGGTGAAGAATAAGATCATCTTGTACTCAGTTTGCTATCCTTAAACCCCGGAAAATGGGTTCGACGGATACCTTTAAAGTCTCTTAGGTGCTAGAATGGTAACCACAATGAATGTGGATGAGTTTTGAGCTCAAGGTGCTTAGATGTCTTGCACTACATCGTGGGCGTCCTCAAGCTATATCAGGACCAGTTTCAAAGAAGTGGTCTTGTGAATCGCAGGTATGGAAGATGCTTTGTAGATTGCCAAAACATAGGAATTTTTGTATCTCCTTCCTGAAGACCTGCAAATTTTGGATTTCTCTTATTCTGGGAGGCAACCGGTTCCATATGTTCACGTAGACAACTAAGAAGAAACGAGACCGCAGTCTGTTCTTTGCCTTTAGCGGAGTAATGGAATGGCCCCTGTTTCGGAGTCTCGACTCAGACGCGCTCCTCAGTTTAAGACAAGTGATATTACTGTGCAACTTTCTATGAATTAGCTTGTGTAAGATGCACATGTTAAGGATAATGCGCCTTTGCCATAGGGGCTGAATTTTAAGGTGTTCACACCTTTGTCGGTAATTCAGCGCTTGCTGCGGGTAAAACGCCTGCTACTTTCGGTTCCTACACAGGACAGCTTTTGCGTACGCTAGTTCACTTCGGACAGCATTTGTCTCTCACATTCAGCAAATACCGTGGCTCGTGCTTGCACATGAAACTACGGATATGATATATAACATATTCGGTCATTCCACTGCTTTTAATCAGCACTACGTTGCCATATATTTTATTTTTACGCATTAACATGGTCTTGTTCAATTTCCTTGGCAGTTTGCTCGGTCAGGTTTTCTTTTTTTCCTTGTTCTAAAGGGAAATATTACCTGCACGCAACACCTTAGAGGACATGCTTGCGATGCTCATCGCGACACGGCAACAACACAGAACATAGAAAGCACTCGCACTTCGCAATCATGATACCCTAAAGGAACCCAGAAAACTAATCAAATATATACAACACACCTGAGTTATCCGACTTCAACAGCTCCAACCGACTGCGGTCGGCTCCGAAGCAGGCTACATAAACATGGGAAACCAAAAGGCGAAACCTGACTGAGAATAGCCACGAAGCTTCTTCCTCATGGTGCGCTCACTTGACTTACCCTGTGCACAAAACCTCCTCGGAATATTTCCTCACACACATACGCCACATTAGTGATCTGATTCTTATCTCGACATCTCGCATGCTGCGGATATAGACCACGTACAACCTTTGGGCCATATAGGCCCACGCTACAGAATTCAGCTGTACTACTCCCGCTCTTGATGCTAATAATCATGCTACCATGTACAATATGGCGATTTGCTGCTCCTGCTCAAAAGCCTTGTCTCGCTTTGTCGAGAACATAATATTTATCTATTTATATGGCTGACGGCATCCGGTTTCGTATTTGCCAGTCACTGGGGCCAGCCACAGGACGACTGCTCCTACAAAGGGGCCATGGATGGCGTGCGCTACAACACCCACAGCCCCAGCCACAAGCCCCATGTCCAGTGTGAACCCGATGGAATATCATCTGGAGGCATGTGGACGGGAGCT
Source organism: Dicrocoelium dendriticum (assembly GCA_944474145.2). Taxonomy (NCBI): domain Eukaryota; kingdom Metazoa; phylum Platyhelminthes; class Trematoda; order Plagiorchiida; family Dicrocoeliidae; genus Dicrocoelium; species Dicrocoelium dendriticum. The sequence continues at coordinate 66,405,957 of OX104071.1, read as the reverse complement.
ACGTTTCATCAACGGTGCCGGCCCACACTCCTTCCCAAGCAGACACAAGCACGCTGTATTTGGGAATCAAGCACACACAAGACTGTGGCTGGAACCTAGTCCGCTCCACACTGAGTGCAAGGAACCACAAGGACCGTGCACACCGTCCCCTCCAGAAGCCACCAACTGTCTCTTGAAGCCAGCATGGACGAGGTATTTGGTAATAGATAAGTAGGCATCTTGTCAACATGCATAACAAGCGCAGCTACGCCGGGGATATCAAGCAACAGCCCGTCAATTTAGACGACGAGATGAAATAAAATTAATCTAATAACGCTTACAGATACAGGCATACCTCTTCGCTAAATTAATGAATAAATAAATAAATAGGTATATTTCTAGACCTGCTGGAGGCTGCACCCTAAAGGGTTCAGATCAAGGCTTACATTAATCCGATGCTATTGCATAGAAGTAGGCAAAATATAAATATATGTTCATCGTTAGCAATTACAAATGCATTGGCACCGTTTGGTATACAGCTACTGGGTCTCAGGCGCCCACCTTGACGTTTTCTGGTTCCTTCGGGCGATATTGAGCTTCTTGTCTTTTATTGTGAAAAACTTCGCGGAGTTGTTCCTTTTCTCCTTGGAACAGAATCCAATTCGCCACAAGTTCACTTTAAATTGATCGCACATTAATTGGCCACTCGGTTGCCCCAAATGTTGTTGCGCACATGGAAGAAATGAGTGAAGGGATGATAGGGCATACGAAAAGTTAAAAAATTTCGATAAATGCAGACAAGAATAGAAACAATTTGTTAAAAGAGAAAATAAATCTGCGCGCTTCAGTAGAAAATACCAATTAACAAAAAAATAGAGCCCTACTTTTCTTACGCTGATATTGCTCTCCGGCGCGAAAATTCAACCTGAGTTATTCTCAGATAAAAAAAGCCTTTCCAGCGTTATAATCTCGCTTAAAGTAACACAAGATTACACTGGTCTGGACCACCTTTAGCGCCTGCATACGTTGAACGTAAAAGCAACACAATACGTGAAGTATTTTGCGAGTTATTCGCAATTAACTTATGGTCTACGAATAAGGCCGTTTTTATTTTTCGCTAGAAATGGCTTTCTGCTTTGCAAGCAGATAGCAGAAAAAAGAAAAGAAAACATAAAAAGTAGGGAAGCGGCGTATGTTCTAGATGCGCATAGCTATCCAGAAATGCTCTAATTAGCCCGTAATACCCTGCGACAGCTACGGGCTGCGCAGGTGGCCGAAAAGTAAACTTTGCAGGTATACATGATAAATATATGCAAATATATGCCATATGAAGTAAGCTGGTTAGCAACAAATCCGCGATAAGTAAGAAATGTCCACACGTTACTTAAAATGCTACAAACGCCACAATTTTACGGATGGTAAGCGCAATTAACTTAAGCAACGTGGCCAGTTAATAGAAGATTATTCAGGGAGGCAAAGCCAACCAATTAAAATGGAATAAAATTCATCCAGATGAAAAGGATCTAGATTAACTGTAATTCAGTTTAGCCTAACAGCGTTGAGGAAGCATCAACAAAGTAACCTCATCCTCAGCATGTGGCACACATACATATGGTAGGCGGCATCCGGCTTGGGATTTGCCTGTCACTGTGGCAAGCCACAGGACGCCTGCGCCTACAGAGGGACCATGGGTGGCTTGCGCTGCACCACCCACAGCTCCAACCACACACCTCATATCCGGTGTAAACCCGAAGGAACAAGCCTGGGAGGCATGCGGATGGAAACCACGGTTCTTCAACGTGGCCGGCCCGCAATCCTTCACATGCAAACACAAGCACGCTGTATTTAGGAATCAATCGCACACAAGGCAGTGGCTGGACCGTAGTCTGTTCCACGCTGACTGCATGGAGCCATGCTTTGATCCCAACAAGGCCACAAGAACTGTGCACCCCGTCTCCTCAAACAACGGCCAACTTTCTCCTGGAGCCAGATGGACGAGGTAGTGGGTAATGGACAGGTAGGCACCTTGTCACCATGCACATCATCACAGCCGCAGCGGAAATATCAAGCAATATCCAAGTACTTGAATGAAAGATAGCGAACAGAATAAATCGAGTGATGCTTAAGGAAACGATAACAAATTTTAAATTAATGGTCATATGAAATAAGTTGTCTACAAACGAATCCGAGATAAGTTCACGAGGTGGGAAAGTATACTTTACGGAAATGCCACAAACACGAAAGGGTTATCAAAATTAACTACAATTGTCTTAAACAGCGTGTGCAAGTTTATGGAATAGAATATAGGTAGGCATTTATATGGGAAAGCATCGCATTAGGGCAAAATTGCAAAGCCACCACCAGAAATAAATAGATTGAGCATGCAAGCGCGCAGTTGGCAAGTCGAATACAATGTACCTACAAAAGCTGCGTCGGTTCTGCTTACTTTCTCTGCAGGACAAGTCATCGCTTCGGTAATGGTCCCGAGTGGCCTCGCTCATGGATCACTAGGCCTGCCTGACCCAGGCACGCACGACCGCATGATGTACAGCACCATGCGCTCGAGGTCCATGGACTAGAATCCATCAGTGCTTGCCGCTTCCGCACTTGCCGCTTCTTCGCTGCATGTATGAGGTCATTCTCCCGCACTTCGGCAACTGCCTTCGGGAGTAGATCGCGCCGTGTGCGCCAATCAACCACCTTCTATTCCCATGACGTGCAATCAAGCTTAGAACGTCAGGCTCATATATATACATATATATATGTACGCGCGTTCGCCTTGTATGCAGTGGACAGCATGCTACTACTGCGACTCCTCATGCGACTCGAGCGTGTCCGCTGGGTAACTACGACCAGGATACCGAAACGCCAGAGTGTAATGAAGAAAATATGGGCAAACCACAGCAAAGTGCTCAGTCAATGCTCAGGGTTAGTTAATCATGAACGAAGGTGAACTGGAGGTGTAGAGTTGCAATGTCACCGGATCGACGCCAATGGCATGAGCATATCAAGATTGCCGTTTGCCAGATGCATAGGGAATAAAAACGCCGATTGTGTAAGCGCCAAACACCTTTGAAGCCTGACCCTTAGAAGTCAAGTACATGATGTTGTGGAACTTGCGGTTGCGTGCCTCAGCCGAGTCGATCCTGCCAGTCATCAGTGGGACCAAGGAGGATTAACTATTCAAAAGGCAACAGGTAGGTTAAATTGGTAATTGCCAAGGCTTGCCAAGTACGCTGATACCGATCTCAGCTGCTAACTCGTGTCCACAATGTGATAGATACTGAATGGTTGCTGTCATTAGTACACACAAGGCATTAGCAATACGCCGACACATCGTACTGACGCTCCGCTGCCACCAACAGTCGCGCAAGGGCAGGGTAAATCGTGAAGGCGCAAGCACGCACGCAGATTAGAAGCGGTGACCAATGGGTTACACGGCAAGAGCGGAATCTTTTCGGCTACATAGTGAAACACGTATATCCGTGAATCTATTTTGTCGCACCAAGTACTTGATTGTTGCCTAACGCCTGGCTGCGCATGATGCTAATTTTGACAAAGAGCGTTCCCAATAGCCCACGGGGAATCAAAAACAAAGTACAGACCTAGATCAAAATGCTGTTATTCAAAGAGCATAAACGCACTTTATAATTCGCGTCAAATTAAAGCAACCGGAAAGTAGTGCATTTCCTTCAGCTGTTTTCTTCGTGATATTAAATAAATAAATAAATAAATAAATACGTTATTCTCGACTATGCGAGGCATGCCCATGGAGGCATGATCAGATATGTACAACTGTACAAACATTTTATGGCAACTGTGACAGTAATAGTAGAAAATTGGTCGTATGTCCATGATAATATAAATAAATAGATAGTTTATTCTCAGCCTCATAGAGACGCACCAAATTAGGCATGATCAAGGTTTAAAACTGTTGTGTATCACGATGATACTCCGGGTTCAATCGTGTATAGTTGAAACGGTGTCAAGAAGAGTTGATATGTGAATCTAGTCGACTTGCCAGTATGTAGTTGTGGGCTGTGACTTTATTCCGTGGCGAGTCACATCCGCCACGTCGCAGTGTTGTTAAACAGACATTTGTAGTTTTTTATAGGGAGAGCGCTTGCCAGGCGAAAGCCCACCGCGTCCTGCAACACTGCCGTAAAGCATTTTGAACATTAATGTTGAACTGGCAAAGCCGCTTGACGACTGGTTTCACCTTCGGTTTTTCGCACAGTAATGGCTTCTAATTTCCTCTGTTAGTTGGACGGGTATTTTGATCTGGGTCGCCATGAATTTTGGGGTCGCTGGAGGAGAGGGACATCGCGATTTTTCTTCTTGTTGTATGTCCAGGTGAGCAAAAGTTTCAATTATTCCGCTGTCCACATTTTTCAGATGTATAAGGTATGGGAGTATGAGGATATGTCCAGTTCTCCATACTGGACAAGGGTTATGGTGATTGTAGGTTGGTCCTTGCGGAGTTTTACCATCCTCCATGTCAGTCCTTGTGGGTTGTTCCGTCCGTCTTGGGCCAAAATTGTTCCTCAGTCCAATCCCAGATCTCCAAGATGTCCCGGACCTCAGAGAAAAGGGAAAGTGGGAGACAACCGAGAGAAGACCGCAAGAACAGGCATGGAATTGAATATTGTTAATGTCTTGTGTTATAACATTTGGGCTTGAGACAAAAGCATGTACACTGTGCAACAATAATTGTGCTGAAAATGTCTTTTGAGTATCCTATAGAATCATTAGCCGTATAGGTGGATTGCTATCGCCTGCGTAGGGACAAGAGCGTTGCATTAGTAAGTAAAGTACGAGTATCCGTTTGATATGAGTCGATAGTTGCGTGGGGATAGAGCAAAGAGAGTTAAAATGTTAGTAGTGATTGTCAGGTGCATGAACAGCACGTAGTTAGTGTAATCCGAGAGGGGGCATAATAGGCGAAAATAAATAGGTTGCTGCGAGAGAGTCTTAAAGATCAATTGGTGGCAGGGCAGCGGAGGGACTGGATGCAGATATTCTAGAGGAGTAAAGGTTATTGAGATACGGGGTGGCTACTAACAAGCACTGGATCATCGCATATGCATGGGGCCAATGGCCATTAGCTACTTCTGAATAGAAATGCAGAATTTATGACGACCGACAGATGTTGGCGCTAGGAGTGACTCAGTCGCCAGATGCAGCTATTCCAATCAGACGCTTTGTCACTAGAATATGCCTATAGGGTCGATGAGTGTATCTTTAGGCAGTGAAGGTAAGTGATAGGTCAACAGATCAGGTAAGCTGTAACGCAAACAATCCAAAAGAATGAACATTGTAAGAGGGAGCGAGCTCCGGATATCCGCAGAGTTAAATGGAAGCTATGGCGACTAGCTGCTAGTAAACGGAGATAGTGGCTCTAGAAAAGAATGAATCAGTGGCTGGTGCAGCCATAGTATTAAGACGTTTGTCAACTACTAGCTACCTACAGTTTCGATGAAGTAGTCAACAGGCAAGCGAGGTTTAAGAGTGACATACGGCAGAGGAGAATGTAGGCTGGAGAGTCCAGAAGTGGCTCCTTGTAGGCTACACGGCGCCAACGATGTCTACCTATTGTCAAGAAACGTTGAGGCGAGTAAGATGAACGATGGATAATGGCGCGCTAGGAGAGAGGTGAATGCCAAGCATTGGATTTCGGATTACGCCTCCAGTTCCTAGCGGATCCTACGGTGGCACACAATAGGTCAACAGAACATCTGAGCTGTGACGCAAACATGCTAAGATTATGAACATTGTACGAATGGAGCTACACCTACAGATGTCCTGATATCCGCAGAGTTAAATGGAAGCTATGGCGACTAGCTGTTGCTAAGCGGAGATAGTGGCTCTAGAAAAGAATGAATCAGTGGCTGGTGCAGCCATAGTATTAAGACGTTTGTCCACTACTGGATACCTACAGTTTCGATGAAGAAGTCAACAGGCGAGCGAGGTTTAAGAGAGACATACGGCAGAAGAAAATGAAGGCTGGAGAGTCAAGAAGTGGCTCCTTGTAGGCTACATGGAGCCAACGATGTCTACCTATTGTCAAGAAACGTTGAGGCGAGTAAGATGAACGATGGATAATGGCGCGCTAGGAGAGAGTGAATGCCAAGCATTGGATTTCGGATTACGCCTCCAGTTCCTAGCGGATCCTACGGTGGCACACAATAGGTCAACAGAACATCTGAGCTGTGACGCAAACATGCTAAGATTATGAACATTGTACGAATGGAGCTACACCTACAGATGTCCTGATATCCGCAGAGTTAAATGGAAGCTATGGCGACTAGCTGTTACTAAGCGGAGATAGTGGCTCTAGAAAAGAACGAATCAGTGGCTGGTGCAGCCATTGTATTAAGACGTTTGTCCACTACTAGATACCTACAGTTTCGATGAAGAAGTCAACAGGCGAGCAAGGTATAAGAGAGACATACGGCAGAAGAAAATGAAGGCTGGAGAGTCAAGAAGTGGCTCCTTGTAGGCTACATGGAGCCAACGATGTCTACCTATTGTCAAGAAACGTTGAGGCGAGCAAGATGAACGACGGATAATGGCGCGCTAGGAGAGAGAAGAGTGACCAGCAATAGAGTTTGGGCTGAGCCTTCAGTACCTAGTGGATCCTACGGTGGCACTTAATAGGTCGGCAAACCATCTGAGCTGTAAAGCAAACATTCCAAGTGAATGAATATTGTAAGAAGGAAGCGACTCCCACAGAGCTCCGGATATCCGCAGAGTTAAATGGAGGCTATGGTGACTAACTGCTGCTAAGCAGAGATATTGGCTCTGGAAAAGAGTGAGCCAGTGGCTGGTGTAGCCATAGTATTAAGACGCTTGTCAACTATTGAATACCTACAGTTTTGATGAATAAATCAACATGTGATCGAAGCTTAAGAGAGACAGACGGCAAAAGAAAATGAGGGTTGGAGAGTCAGGGATTGGCTACTTGTAACCTACATGGAGCCAACAATGACTAGCTGCTGTCAAGAGGAGTTGATGCGAGTGGGACGAACGACATATAACGGCGCGCTAGGAGCGTGAAGGGTGACCAGCAATGGAGAGCGCTGTTAGCGGTATTTCGAAACAACTGTGCTCTTGACGTTATTGACGCGTTTAATCGGGACAGATTGGGGGCTATCGACGCCAGCAATCGAGAAGTCAGCCACGGGTCATTGCTGCGCGCTAAGTAGATATCGCCAATCTCAACCTTTTTAAAACTGTCACCTTGATTACGGGCCCTAGGGGATTAAGGATCGTCGCTGGGGCATACGGGATGAACAGTCTTCATGACGGTACTAGGCCCAAAGAACGGGTATATCCACTGTGGAGCTGAATATAGCCCATCCACCGCTTTGTTTACGTCTAGTAAGCAGGATTTCACCTTTGATAGACAGGAATGTTGCCGCGGTGAGTTTCGAAGGAGTGGGGGCCGCTATGAAACAATGATGACTCCCATCCTTATGCTTTTGGTTTTACCCTGAAGATGTGGTGTGTAGATGGTGCATCGCAGGCCACCCATGCTTACCTACAGACGTCCTGTGGCTGCTTGTATTCTCAGTGACAAGTAAATCTGGAACCGGAGGCCCGCAACCATATAAGCTGCTACTCGGTACCGCTATCGTGAATTCTGATAGCGTCATCTTCAGTCTATTGGTGAAACAACTAAAAGGATGACTGCAAGGTTGGTTTTTCATGGTCGACCGAAAAATCCAAACTAACCAACCGGTCACATCAGAAGCGAAGTTGACGTCGAGTCAGGTGGATCCAGCAAAGTAGGAACAGTATGGCGTAAAGATTTAATTATGTGATTATGTGCACATAGTACCAATTAGGCGCAAGTGTGAACAGCGCAAGAAGACCGGCTGAGGTGTGACGCGGACGAACTGGAGGGCCTCGCCCAAACATGAACAAAACAGGTTTTCTAGGAAACTATACTATGCACTCGGCGAAGCAGTTTATGAAAGAAAGGTCTTGGTGCAAAAGAGGACGGTCCAGTAATCCAAGCTAACACCCTCACACTTATTATTAATTTGCGAGTAGTGTGCGCACAGAATTCATCCATATTGGATCGTACCATAGTCCCCGTAGATGGTGCAACACCGGTACATCATGCCAATGACCAACCTCCCAACCTGGAACGTGGGCCATTAGTTGATCCTCGTAGTCTCGGTTACCACGCAGTTGCATTAGGTACAACCGCTCCTGATCTGCAAAGCGGAATGGCGCCAGAGCGATCCGGACCTTCGCCTCCTCCTCTAGCACTCGGGAGTTGCTCTTCGCTCGAACATGGTTTCGGTACTTCATCGCGATGAAAGTGAGCGTGCACAAACCAGCAATCATTTACAAACACATACACGCCTCCGTACATACATACATGATTTGGCGGTGGCCCTTTCCGGATTTGCCTGTCCGTTTGACCTCCATGGGGTCAGTCTCAGCACGCCTGCGCCTACAGAGGGCCATAAGTGGCTTGCGCTGTACCGCCCACAGTTTCACCAACATGCGCCATCTCCGGTGTAAACCCAAAAGAGTAAAACGGGATGCATGAGGATGGGAGCCGGGTTTCATCAGCTAAGCTGGCGCACAAGCCTTCAACAAGCAGAATATAATAAATAAATAAATAGGTATTTTTCTAGACTGGCTAAAGGCTGCACCCTTAAGGGTTCAGATCAATCTTTACATTAATTCTACGCTGTTGCATGGAAGTAGGCAAAATACGGGTGTATGTTTCTAGTTGGCAATTACAAAAGCATTGGCGTTGTTTGGTGTACAGCTGATGGGGTCGCAGGCGCCCAACTTGAAAGGTTCCTGGTTCCTTCGGACGATATTGTGCACCTTGCTCTTTTGTCGTGAAAATTGCGCAGAGATGAAGTTGTGTGGGTTTTCTTTAGAACAGGATCCAATTCACCACGACTTCACTTTAAATTTATTAGACTTTTAGGCCTGCTGTCGCCACAATTATTGGTGCTTACATAGAAAAAATGAGTGGTGAAATTACAAGGGATACGAAAAGTTAAAAACTCATTACGGGAAATGGAGATGAAAATAAAAAGGCTTTGTTAGGCGACATACTAAGACGGCGTGCTTCACTAGAGAACTACAAAAAACAAAAATATAGGCAAAGTTTTCTTGCTCTGATATAGCTCCATGGAGCAAAATTTAAATATGAGTAAATCTCATAAAACGTGTCTTTTCATAAGGCTAGAATACTGGTTAAAGTCGCACAAAAATGGGCTGTTCAGGACAACTTCTAGTCGCGGATTACGTGGAAAGTAAAAAGGGCATTACGTGCAGCAGTCTGCGATTTAGCTGCAATTGCATGTTGGTCTACGAATAAGATCACTATTCATTTTCGCTGAAAACGGCTTTCTGCTTTGCAAACAGATAACAGAGAAAAGAACAATATGTAAAAAGTAGCGAAAAGGTTTGCGTTCTAAATAGGCATAGCTACCTAGAAATGCATTTACATAGCCCGTAATAGCCTGTAACAACTAGCGACTTCGTAGGTGGCTGAAAAGTACACGTTGCAGACCTTCATTGCAAATATATGCATGGTAGCTACAAGTTTACGCGAAAGCAATAGGAATCCAGTAAGGAATATTATATCTGCATGTGAATTTAGGAGAGCTTATAATTAACCCACAGTTAGAAGGCCTCAGCACACCGTTTTCAGTGGATACTGAGCCAGATAAATCACTAGGAATAGAGTGTGAATTTTATAAGTCTCTTAGTGGAGCTGAAGTTTATATCAAGGCCGCATGAGCCAGGCCTACCTAAGTAACACAGGAGACTTTTCGGGTCAGCTGACACATTTTGGCCGGGAAAATACACATATTTCTTAGCTAAATGTAGCAAGATTTATTGCTTTAAGCCAATTTTGTATATTCATGAGGCTATGTCTCCAACATCGGTTAGCTAGAGCAGCCTGTCACTACAAATAAAGAAATGAGTACGGGAAATTTAGTAAAACAGCACATTGCTTTGGGGCATGAAATCCATTTTGCTCTGCGCTGGTGGGGCATTACCAGTTCCACTGCTAGGGATTGAGCTTGTCCGAATATACGGGACTGGTATGCCTTATGTGTTGCTGCACACTATTGTACCGCTCTATGATTAATTTCGAGTTATTTCCCTCCAACGTTAAGTTCCGAAGTAAGTGCCAGCGGTGTTGATCCAGGTGACAATGTTAACCAGTACTAATCTGCCACACCGGCTAGTTCCTTTGTGGTTTTCCTAACAAGAGCTGTTCTAGCGCCTTAAGCAACGTTTGATAATGTAAACCGGGAGTGGGAGAGTAACAAAAGATAGTGGGAGCTGGTAGTCCACCAGCCATTACGCATAAAGCATGGTGGTCTTTGGAGCCAGCTAAAAGCTAAATAACACACTGGTGGCCAAGATAAAAAAAGTGGTGATGGAAAGTTTCTGGTGGTCCCGCCAGCCGATGTGACAGGGTCCTAACTACCGTTGCTTAGCTTTCGTGCCAACGAAAGGGAATCTGGAAATGCGAGTGTTTGAGTTGCAAAAGCACTTAAAGAAGAGGATCTGGTTGGCATTATGCTTGTCTACTAGTGGTGCCTATGGTGAAAGGCATATGTATACCATCCATTCCGTCCTAATTGAGAAATCATGCACACCAGACGTACCCAAGGCGGTGGCTGGGCCGTAGCCTGTTCCACACCGGATGGAGCCACTCTTTGAGCCTAGCACCGTCAAGAGAATGGCGCACCTCGTCCCCCACCGGCAACGACCAACTGTCTCCTGGAGCCAGTATGGACGAGGTAATGGGTAATAGACAGGTAGGCATCTTGTCAACATGCACATTAAGCGCGGTCACACCGGGGATATCAAACAACATCCAATCACTTGAGAGAGAGCGAGATAAAGAAAGTAACTCGATTAACGCATAAGGAAACGGTAACCTGAACCTTAAATTAATGAGCATATGAAATAAGTTGTTTACAAACGAATCCGAGATAAGTTCACGAGGCAGAAAGTATACTTTACGGAAATGCCACGAACACATAAATGTTATGGAAGTCGAATACAGTTGGCTTAAGAGAGGTGTGCAAGTTAATGAAATAGCGTGCAGGTAGACATTTATATGAGAAAGCAGAGCATTTATGCAGAAGTGAAACCCACCACCTGAAATAAAGAGACTTAGCATACAAGCAAGCGGTTAGTAAATCGAATGCAGCGTACGTACAAACGCTGCACCGGTTCTGCCTACCTTCGTTGCAGGACCTGTCGTCGCTTCTGTAGTGGTCCCGAGTGGTCTCGCTCATTGCTCACTAGACGTTTATATGAGAAAGAAGGATAACTAAACTACATGTGTACAGACATATATATCTGCCTCGCACAACCGTATCGGTTGCTTCATCCAGAAAACGCATGATATTACACCGCGGTAGACCGCAGTACCCCGGGTATTTATGCTCCACCAGACCATGCTTCAAAGCTGCGCTCATTCAGGTCACAGACGTTAACGAGCCGCTTTGCATTATCCTTGCAGAGGAACGCTGGCACTCCAACTTAGTCCTGTTCGATTTCCATGGCATTTTGTTCGGTTCGCTTTTCTTTTCGCCCTTGTTCTAAAGGGTAGCATTACCTGCATGGAACACCGCTGATTACATAACTGCTACGACCCTGTGGACACGGAATCAATACACAACAAAGAAATCACCCGCCTTTCGCAATCCTGACGAAATAAAGGAACCCTGAAAACTAAGCAAATGAATAAAAGTCACCTGAGTCGTCCGACGTCAACAGCTCCAACCACCTGCGGTCGACCCCGAAGGAGGCCACACAACCATGCGTAACTAATTGGCGAAGTGTGACGGCGAATATCCGCGTGGGTAATCGGTCAGATAAAACATTTTGAATGTCACATCACCAGTTTGCATTGTTCAAGGACGTGGTGGGTCTTCGTCTGGCAAGCGTTTTCCCTACAAAATGCCAAAAATCTCTGTTTAACAACACTGCGACGTGGCGGATGTGACTCGCCACTCAATAAAAGTACCGCCCCCAACACATTTCGGCAAGTTGACCCATACCACATTTACAAACTGTTCATATATCTGCTCTCGCACGAACACGCCTAAATATTTGCTCAGTACTATACCAGAGTTCTTAAATAGCTTGGCAGCTTTTTCCTCATGCTTCACTCACCTGACCTACACTGTGTACACAACCTCATCGGACTAGTTCCTCATCAACATACTCCACCTTAGTGATCTGATTCTTATCCCTAAGCTACCTTTCTGTGGACCTAGCTTTCGTACAACCGTTGGGCCATATGGGCCCACACTACTGAATCCATCGGTACTACTCCTGCTGTTGGTGCTGCTAATCGTGACATCATGTACAATACTGTAATATGCTGATCGTGCCCAAAAGGTGTACCTAGCTTTGTTGAGAATAAAATAGTTTTATTTATTTATTTATTTATAAACTTGTGGGTGGCGGATTCCTCGCAGCATTGTTGGTAGTTTGTACGAAATGGTTACATGTGCAATTACGAAGAAACAGGAGCATAAGTTATTACTCTGTCTCATAGGAGTAATAATACTACTCCTATTTCTGAGGTTACGTTCTGTTCCATTGTTCAGATTAAGTCTACTTATGTCACCTTGTACAATGTAGTTCCGTGCGCTGGAAGTGTAAGTTAAAGAAAATAGGTCGCAGCCATATTGGTTGGAATCCCAGCTGACCCCACCGCTGTCTGTAAATAAACGCCTAGTATTGTGGGGCGAGCATTTAAGTGAACCGCCGTTGGGCTTCTTCGAGCAAGCTGCTAGATAACTAAATAAATAAATATTTATTCCCGAAAGGGTGAGGCACGGCTTTTGCGCATGATCAGCGTACTGCAAGGTTGTGCATGATAGCATGTTTAGCAGGACCAAGAGCGAAAGCAGTACATATGGAGTCAATAGTGTGGGCCCACATGGTCCACAGGTTGAATGAAGACAATCCTCACAGCATGTGAGGTGTGAGGATAAGCATTGGATAACCATAGTGAGGTTGGGGATAACTTTGTCCGAGCAGGTTGTATATCTGCTGCGGTTAAAATGAGTGCAGCATGCGGAAAAAGCTACAGAAGTAATTTTTGCATATTGGCGTGATTGATCAAATATGTAGCGTGGTCGGATGAGGTCAGAACTGGTATCTATCAACTTGCCAATGCCTGGTTGGGACAGTGACTTTATTGTGGAGCGAGAAACATCGCCACTTCGCCGTCCCCTTAAACAGATATTCGTGGCTTTTTGTAGGGCGCGAGATTGCCAGGCGCGAACCCGCCACGTCTTGTAACACTGCCGACCGTTCCTGTGACATTGGCAAGGTTGCATTGGACCAACTGTCTTCGCCATTGTCCACATTCACGTTATGCCATTTTGTTTATTATGGCTGTGTGATTGTCTTCTTCGGCGTCGACCGCGGGTAATTGGAGTTGTTAAAGTCGGATAACTCAGGTGAGTTGTATTGATTTGCTTAGTTTTCCGGGTACCTTTCGTGTCAGGATGGCGAAGTGCAAATGGTTTCATTGTTTTATGATGGTTCCGTGGCCAGGTGAGCGTTGAGCTCATGTCATAAAAGATGTTGCGTGTGGATAAAGATAGCCTTGATCCGTTAACCTTGACCTTGGCGCGGTAATCTGGAATCTGACCTTCAATACTAAGGAGAATTTTTGATAAAATACGGTGAAAACGAGTATCTGAACAAAAACTAGGGAAAAAACTTAACTTTTGTCAAATAGTTCAAAGAAGTGAAACGCAACCGAAAGTCCCCAGCGCTATGCTTATAAAAAGACACCGGAGCCGCAGAAAGAAGAACCATGGCACTACTGGTAACTGTCCTGCGTCCACTGTAGTCTAAACACTGACACCACCGAGAGTTAGCTATAGCACAAAGAACCAGATGACAACCGGTAACTCCCTGGCTCCTACACCAGGAAACATGGTTAATTGCTTTATGCTTCTTTCCTCTCCAGGGACGGACGCACTACATAATGTTAAAATGTCAGTAATGTCACTAAAATCGTTACCGCCGTAAAGTCCCGCGCCTTCGCTTTATGACTATAAGGCAACCCCACGAGACCAGCACACAGACGCGCTTCTTAAAGTCCCGAACACCGAAAATGAGCTAAACTCGGTGAAAGAAGGATTGCAACGCATCAAATAATTGTTAGTAAAAATTAAACTGCTGGCGCAGCTATCGGATCTACAGATATCTGACAAAGTGAAAGCTCTTAACGCGGCGGCTGAACTGCTCACCACTCTCGCCAAGAAAATCAGCGGACAAGTCATCCGTTCACGGAATGCAATCATATTTAATGTGTCTGATCGCATAACACTTGAGCACGTGACACGCTCACTTCTAATTGTATGCAGAAGGAACCGAAATGGCTGGTGATGTAGCCGCTCCAAAAAACGAAAAAACCGACCCTTCCTGATTGTCCTCAAGTTCAGCAGCCAGGCTCATGCCAGATGCTTTCTAGATAACCAGTCCATGATAAGACAGTAAGCGAACCTCGGGCCCATGCTGATTAAACAGGACATGACGCCGCTGCACCTAGCGCTTACGTCAAATGGGCGAACCCAACTAAGCAGTATCTGGCAAATTCCATAACTATGAAAATGTCTCCCATCCTTCCAGCCGCTATGTCTAACTACAAATTCGATATCCTCCCGTACCCTCTCCAACAGCCACTCAGAAGAAACTTTACTGTAGGGTCCCAGTAACCGCTGTCAGGACTTTTGCCAATGCAATTACCAGTAATACTACCAATAGGACATCAGTATCAGTCTTGCAGTTAACTAGTAAGCACATGAACGCAACTCCCTCAGTAAGCTCAGCAATTGCTTACAACGTTGACATGGACTTGTCACAACGACCATTAGATCTTCTCGCATTAGTGGTACCTAGAGATGAAGGTCAGACAAACGTTAGGACCACCTCGAATGTAACCATTAACATTACAGAATGCAGCGAAAGGCCCACAAGCCTGTCTGATATACATGACACGTACACTGAACACCATAGCTTGGGCCCCTTATCATCATATACTCCCTCTTCCTGGACGGTGAAAGATCTCGCGCAGCCGGCCACTGACGCGGTACCTAAGCCTAGGTGTCCAAACCCAGTTTGTTTGATAACTGTATTTTTACGGCTCCCTTCAAAAGCACAATGGTATAGCAACAAATTGATGCCCAAACGCACCAAAACGGCTAAGATAACACCCCTTGTTTGCCAGAACACCACGCCCCAGACTACCCGCTTTAGCCCGGAGTCTAGCAAAGCGATAGCCAAGGTTGATCAGCCACATGGTAAGCATTACTTCCTCGTAACCCCTAGTTAAACAAAGAGTAATTGTTATAAACCTAAACTTCATACACTTCAGGCCGATCTACAACGCTACTCTAGCAAAGCGCAAAGCGATACGTCCACCAAAATAAGCACCAGGATACAGGCAAGACAAATTGTTAGGACACAATTTGGCCTCCACCCTCTCGTTAGGAAGCAAAGCGACCGTCATGATTTAGCGGCTGCAGCGTAAGAATTGCCTACTCAGAACCCCAAGCTCTGCCGTGCGTCTTCAGACACCGCGCAAAATCCGACACACTATTGACCGGACGGCAACCCCACTAGGGCGAATCCCACATGGGCGCAAAGAACTGATGATTTCCGCACATGCTGCGCTCCCTCATCAACCTATCCCACCACACAAGTCAACACTCCGTCAAAGACACAACATCGTGCCATGCATCTTGACGACATCATTCGCGGTCACATTTCTATGAAACGCCGCAAGTTGCAGGACTCCTCTCCTAGCTCGCGAGGATAAAGCAGCGGCTCACTACCACCTGACTGGATAACTAGACATGGCAAAACGGATTCCAGCCAACCTATCTCAAGCAATCAGACGGCTCCCTTAAACTCCAACTTCATAACCGACTTCTGGCTAGATATCTCAGCTCATATATATCAACAGTTACCTCCACATTCCTCCCCTAGCAATCGGTGCTCCATACTGCTCCTACCCACTCCCATTACCTTCCAC
>OX104071.1:66325210-66389412 GCA_944474145.2 Dicrocoelium dendriticum | reverse complement strand
GGTGGCTACTAACAAGCACTGGATCATCACATATGCATGGGGCCAATGGCCATTAGCTACCTCTGAAGAGAGATGCTGAATTTATGACGACCGACAGATGGTGGCTCTAGGAGTGACTCAGTCGCCAGATGCAGCTATTCTAAACAGGCGCTTTGTCACTAGCGTATGCCTATAGGGTCGGTGAGCGTATCTATAGGCCAGTGAAGGTAAGTGATAGGCCAATAGATCAGCTAAACTGTAAAGCAAACAATCCAAGTGAATGAACGTTGTAAGAGGGAGCGAGCTCCGGATATCCGCAAAGTTAGATGTGAGCTATAGCGACTAGCTGCTGATAAGCAGAATTAGTGGTTCTAGAAACGAATAGATCAGTGGCTGCTGTAGCCATGTCATTAAGAAGTTTGACAATTACTGGATACCTAGAGTTTCGATGAAGAAGCAGACATGCGAGCGAAGCTTTAAGAACCAGACGACAGAAGAGAATGAAGGTTGGAGAGTCAGGGAGTGGCTCCTTGCAAGCTACATGGAGCCAACAATGACTAGCTGTTGTCGAGTGGAGTTGATTCGAGTAGGACGAACGAAAAATATCGGCGCGCTAGGAGAGAGGAGAGTGACCAGCAATAGAGTTTAGACTAAGCCTTTGGTTACTAGTGGATCCTACGGTGGCACATAATAGGTCAACAAACCGTCTGAGCTGTGTAGCAAACATTCTAAGACAATGAACATTGTAAGAAGGGAGCGACTCCTACAGATCTCCGGATATACACAAAGTTAAATGGAAGCTATGGCGACTAGTTGCTGCTAAGCAGAGATAGTGGTTCTGGAAAAGAATGTATCAGTGGCAGGTGCAGCCATAGCATTAAGATGTTTGTCCACTATTGGATACCTACAGTTTCGAGGAAGAAATCAACATGCGAGCAAGGTTTAAGAGAGACAGACGGCAGAAGAAAATAAGGGCTGGATAGTCAAGAATTGGCTCCTTGTAGGCTACATGGAGCCAACAATGTCTAGCTATTGTCAAGAAAATTTGAGCCGAGTATGATGAACGACGAATAATGGCGCGCTAGGAGAGAAAAGAATGGCCGGCACTGGAGTTCGGATTAAGACTCCAGTTACTAGTGGATCCTACGGTGGCAAGTAATTGGTCAAAAACCAGCTGAGTTATGACGCAAACAATACAAGTGAATGAAGATTGTAAGAAGGGAGCGACTCCCACAGAGCTCCGGATATCCGCAGAGTTAAATGGAGGCGAGGGTGACTAACTGCTGCTAAGAAGATATAGTGGCTCTGGAAAAGAATGAATCTGTGGCTGGTGCGGCCATGTCACTAAGACATTTGACCACTATTGGATACCTACAGTTTTGATGAAGAAATCAACATGCGAGCAAAGCTTAAGAGAGACAGACGGCAAAAACATGAGGGTTGGAGAGTCAGGGAGTGACTACTTGTAACCTACATGGAGCCAACAATGACTAGCTATTGCCAAGAAGAGTTGACCAGAGTGGGATAACGGCGCGCTAGGAGAGAGAAGAATGACCAGCTATGGAGTTCGGATTAAGCCTTTGGTTACTAGTGGATACTACGGTGGCATATAATAGGTCAACAAACCGTCTGAGCTGTGACGCAAACATTCTAAGATAATGAAGATTGTAAAAAGGGACCGACTCCTACAGATCTCCGGATATACGCAAAGTTAAATGGAGGCTATGGCGACTAGTTGCTGCTAAGCAGAGATAGTGGCTCTGGAAAAGAATGAATCAGTGGCTGGTGTAGCCATATCAGTAAGACTTTTGACAACTATTAGATACTTATAGTTTCGACGAAGAAATCAACATGCGAGCGAAGCTTAAGTGAGACAGACGGCAAAAAATGAGGGTTGAAGTGTCAAGGAGTGGCTACTTGTAAGCTACATGGAACCAACAATGACTAGCTGCTGTCAATAGAAGATGGTGCGAGTGGGACGAACGACACATAACGGCGCGCTAGGAGAGAGAAGTGTGCCCAGCAATAGAGTTTGGGCTAAGCCTTCAGTTACTAGTGGATCCTACGTTGGCAAGTAATTGGTCAACAAACCAGCTGAGTTGTGGCGCAAGCAATCCAAGAGAATGAACATTGTAAGTAGGGAGCGACTCCTACAGATCTCCTACTTTAAATCAACGACGTATTTCATGTCTTTGAATATGGAAAGGCGTACCTGTTCGCCGATGATATCAAAGTCGTATTCTCCTTTGACCCGGGTAACCTAAGGAGCAGTCACCTCAATATTCAAAATGACCTTAAAGCACTAGTCTCTTGGTGCAACACATGGAAGCTTGACTTCTCTCCTACAAAGTGCAGCGTTCTGTCGTACAGATGCACTGTGCCACCTAGTGCGCTAACACTGAATGGCCTTTCACTAGCCATCTGTCAAACCGTAAGGGATCTCGGAGTACACTATTCAAGCTCACTAAATTTCTCAGAACAAGTTAGTTATAGTGTATCGAAAGCCAGATCCCTCATTGGTCATATCTGCAAAAGAATGCTCGTAACAGAATCCAGACTCACTCTATACAAGGTATGCGCTAGACCTCTTCTGGAATACTGCTCAATAATATTTACCAACTCTAGAAAGAGTGACCGAATAGCAATTGAGAAAGTACAACGCTCATTCACAAAGCGACTGCTTTACTCTTCTACTCTCAACTACCGTGAGCGCTGTAAACTCCTTGGTCTTGAACCTTTATGGTTACGAAGAATGAGACTCAACCTCACCTTCTTATTCCAGACGATAAACAACCCAACTACGAACCTTGAAGGACTTATCCAACAAAACGGTGACTCTTGTTATCCCCTCCGCCATAGACCCTTAACCATTACACTGCCCACAGCCCACACTAACTTGCGTAACAACACCTTTCTCTACAGATTCGTTCGCGTCTGGAACAGGCTACCATTACAAGTAAGGGCATCCGAGAATACTGCACAGTTCTGATCAGCCCAACGTAGACACCTTGCTACCCTGCCTACATGCGAGCTCTTTAACACTAATATACCGGAGGATGAACTTTTTGAACATGGCCCACAGCATCACTTAGTCTGAAAACCAAAAAATCGGAAACAGGCCCTACCAAATAACCGACCTTTACGCTCTGGGACTGTCCACGTCAAAAAACATAACTCATAAGACTTGCGCACAGTTGCTCCATTGCCTCGCTCGTCTGTTGATTTATTCATTGTAACTGTAAGTGTCCAGTAGTGGTCAAACGTCTTACTGATATGGCTACATCAGCCACTGATACATCCTTTTCTAGTGGCACTATCTCTGCTTAGCAGTAGCTAGTCACCATAAGCTCCATTCAACTTCGCGAATATCCGGAGATCTCTAGGCTTTGCTCCTTGCTTACAATGTTTATTCTCTTGGATTGTTTGCGTCACAGCTCTGCTGGTCTCTCTTCCCTCCCATAGAGCGACGTTATCCGTCGTTCATCTTACTCGCATCAACTCTTCTTGATAGCAGGTAGCCATTGTTGCTCCATGTAGCTTGCAAGGAGCCACTCCCTGATGCTACAGACCTCATTTTCTTCTGCCGTTTGTCTCGCCAAGCTTCGCTCGCATGTTGATTTCTTCATCGAAACTGTAGGTATCCAGTAGTGATCAAACGTCTTAATGATATGGCTTCAACAGCCACTGATACATTCTTTTCTAGAGCCAATATCTCTGCTTAGCAGCAGCTAGTCACCATAGGTTTCACTTAACTTTGCGGATTTCCGGAGCCCGCTCCCTCCTTACAATGTTCATTCCCTTGGATTGTTTGCGTCACAGCTCAGATGGTTTGTTGACCTATTATATGCCACCGTAGGATGCACTAGTAACTGAAGGCTTAATCGGAACTCTATTGCTGGTCACTCTTCTCTCTCCTAGCGCGCCGTTATGGGTTGTTCGTCCTACACCCATCAACTCTTCTTGACAGCAGCTGGTCATTTTCAACTCCATGCAGCTTGCAAGAAGCAACTCCCTGACACTCCAACCTTCATTTTCCTCTGCCGTTCGTCTCTCTAAGCTCCGCTAGCATATTGGTTTATTCAGCGAAACTATAGGTATCCAGTAGTGATAAAACGCCTTAATGATATGGCTACACCAGCCACTGATACATTCTTTTCCAGAGCCACTACCACCGCTTAACAGCAGCTAGTCGCCATAGCTTCCATTTAAATTTGCGGATTTCCGGAGCCCGCTCCCTTCTTATAATGTTCATTCACTTGGATTGTTCGCGTCACAGCTCAGCTAGTCTGTTGACCTATTATGTGCCACCGTAGGATCTACTAGTAAGTGAAGGCCTAATACGAACTCTATTGCTGGTCATTCCTCTCTCTCCTAGCGCGGCGTTATCCGTCGTTCATCTTAATTGCGTCAACTCTCATTGGCAGTAGCTAGTCATTGTTGGCTCCATGTAGCGTGCAAGGAGCCACTCCCTGATGCTACAGACCTCATTTTCTTCTGCCGTTTGTCTCGCCAAGCTTCGCTCGCATGTTGATTTCTTCATCGAAACTGTAGGTATCCAGTAGTGATCAAACGCCTTAATGATATGGCTTCAACAGCCACTGATACATTCATTTCTAGAGCCAATATCTCTGCTTAGCAGCAGCTAGTCACCATAGCTTTCAGATAACATTGCCGATATTCGGATATCTCTAGGAGTTGCTCCTTTCTTACAATGTTCATTCTTTGGATTGTTTGCGTCACAGCTCAGATGGTTTGTTGACCTATTATGTGCCACCGTAGGATCCACTAGTAACTAAAGGATTACTTAAAACTCTATTGCTGACCATTCATCTCTCTCCTAGCGCGGCGTTATCCGTCGTTCATCTTAATTGCGTCAACTCTCATTGGCAGTAGCTAGTCATTGTTGGCTCCATGTAGCGTGCAAGGAGCCACTCCCTGATGCTACAGACCTCATTTTCTTCTGCCGTTTGTCTCGCCAAGCTTCGCTCGCATGTTGATTTCTTCATCGAAACTGTAGGTATCCAGTAGTGATCAAACGCCTTAATGATATGGCTTCAACAGCCACTGATACATTCATTTCTAGAGCCAATATCTCTGCTTAGCAGCAGCTAGTCACCATAGCTTTCAGATAACATTGCCGATATTCGGATATCTCTAGGAGTTGCTCCTTTCTTACAATGTTCATTCTCTTGGATTGTTTGCGTCACAGCTCAGATGGTTTGTTGACCTATTATGTGCCACCGTAGGATCCACTAGTAACTAAAGGATTACTTAAAACTCTATTGCTGACCATTCATCTCTCTCCCAGCGCGGCGTTATCCGTCGTTCATCTTACTCGCATCAGCTCCTCTTGACCGCAGCTTGTCGTTTTTATCCCCATGTGGCTTGCAAGGAGCCACACCCTGACTCTCAAACCTTCAGCTTCCTCTGACGACTGTCTCGCTAAGCTTCGCTCACATGTTGATTTATTCATGGAAAATGTAGGTATCCAGTAGTAATCAAACGTTCTAATGATATGGCTACACCAGCCATCATTTTCTAGAGCCACTATTTCTGCTTAGCAGCAGCTAGTCACCATAGCTTCCATTTAACTTCGCGGATATCCGGAGCTCGCTCCCTCTTACAATGTTTATTCGCTTGGATTGTTTGCGTCACGGCTCAGCTGGTCTGTTGGCCTATCACCTGAACTATCACTTACCTTTACTGGCTTGTTGATACTCTCAGCGACCCTATAGTCATACGCTAGTCACCAAGCGTCTGATTGGAATGGCTACATCTGGCCACTGAGTCTCTCCTAGCGCCACCATCTGTCGGTCGTCATAAATTCGGCATCTCTGATCAGAAGTAGCTAGTGGCCATTGGCCCCATGCATATGCAATGATCTAATGCTTGTTGGGAGCCACTCCGTATCTCAATACCCTTTATTCCCCTAGAATATCTGCATCCAATCCTTCCACTGCCCTGCCACCAATTGATCTTTAGGACTCTCTCGCGGCAACCTAAGTATTTTCGTTTATTATGTGCTCCCTCTCGGATTACCCTAATTACGTGCTGTTCATGCACCTGACAATAACTACCCTTATTCTAACTCTCTTTGCTCTATCCCCACACAATTATTGGCTCATACTAAACGGATACTTCGTACTTTACTTACTTGTAAAACGATCTTGTCTCTACGCAGACGTTAGCAATCCACCTATACGGCTAATGATTCTATAGGATACTCAAAAGACATTTTCAGCATAATTATTGTTGCACAGCGTACATGCTTTTGTCTTAAGCCCAAATGTTGTAACTTACGACATAACTAATAATCAACTTCATACCTGTTCTTGCGGTCTTCTATCGGCTGTCCATCACTTTCCCTTTTCGCTGAGGTCCGGGACATCTTGGAGATCTGGGATTGGACTGTTGAACAGTTTTGGCCCGAGACTGACGCAACAATCCCACGGACTTACATGGAGCATGGTAGAACTCTGAAAGGCCCGAACTACAATCACCACAACCATTGTCCAATATGGAGAACTGGACATATCATCATACTCTCATGCATTATACATCTGAAGAGTCTGGACAGCGGAAAAGTTGAACTTTTGCTCACCTGAACATACAACGAGAAGAATAATCGCGATGTCCCTCTCCTCCACCGACCTCAAAAATCATGGCGACCCAGATCAAAATACCCGTCCAACTAACAGAGGAAATTAGAAGCCATTACTGTGCGAAAAACCGAAGGTGAAACCAGTCGTCAAGCGGCTTTGCCAGTTCAACATTAATGTTCAAAATGCTTTACGGCAGTGTTGCGAGACGTGGTGGGTTTTCGTCTGGCAAGCGTTCTCCCTATAAAAAGCCACAAATGTCTGTTTAACCACACTGCGACGTGGCGGATGTGACTCGCCACGGAATAAAGTCACAGCCCACAACTGCATGCTGGCAAGTCGACTAGACTCACATATCAACTCTTCCCGACACCGTTTCAACTACACACGATGGAACTTGATGTATCGTCATGATACACATCTGTTTTTAAACCTTGATCATGCCTGCGTTGGTGTGTCTCTATGAAACTGAGAATAAACTATTTATTTATTTATTTATTTATTTATTTATTCCTAACTGCGCAAGCATTGTTTAACCAATGACTGGCTTGCTCGGCGGTAAACAACCGTCTTTTCATTTTGCAGAGGACGTTAGACTGTCTTTTGGGAAGCTCCAAGACGTTATCTCCAACATAGCGCTTCTCGCCCATCCAGACGCATCTACACCACTCTCCCTAACAGCTGACGCATCCGACACTGCCGTCGGTACAGTTCTTCAACAACCCATCGACTAACGTTGGACACCTCTATGTTTCTTCCCGAAGCGTTTACAACCTTCCGAAGCACGTTACAGCACCTTCCGTAGGGCACTGTTAGCTATCTACCTGGGCAGCAGACATTTCCGTCACTATCTCAAAGGTCAACATATTACTGTCTTCACTGACCACAAGCCATTGATCTACGCAATCAATGGCGCAACAACCGAGTATTCTGCGCGGGAAACTAGGCACCTAGACTACGTTTCTCAGTTTACGACAGAGGTACGACAAGTCTCAGGTGCTCTCAATACCATCGCGGATGCGCTTTCACGCTTTTAGCACATCAGCCTATCGCCTGGCACCAGCATTGATCTAGCCGCTATGGCTGCTGCCCAACAAGCTGATCTCGACCTAGACAAGCTACGACGCAACACCTCTTTGAAACTACGCCAAGTTCCACTAGCTCAATCTGAGGGGACCACTTTGTGACGTCTCACAAACTTCTCCCCGACCCGTAGTTCCCACTTAAATGCATCGACTAGTTTTCAACGCTTTACACAACCCGTCTCATCCCGGCATAAATGCTTCTCAGAAGCTCGTAACTGAACGCTTCGTTTGCCTAACGTCAATCGCGATGTCCGCCTTTGGGCACGTGCATGCTTAGAGTGTCAGCGCGCCAAGGTATGCAGACACACCAAAAGCCAGCTTGGCGTCTTTCCCGTTCCTGACTCTCGTTTTGCACACGTCCATCTCGACCTGGTCGGACCTATGCCTCCATGCAAAGGCTACGTGTACCTCCTCACTTGTGTCAACCGATTCACCCGTTGGCCAGCAGCTATTCCGATAGTCAACTGCTCATCTGAGACAGATGCGCAAGCGGTCCTAGAACGCTGGGTAGCTCAATTCGGTTGCCCAAGCGTAGTCATCACTGACAGAGGATCGCACTTTGACGGATCCTTCAACAAACTGCTCAACCTTCTTGGCTGTCAAAATAATCGAACCACCGCCTACCACCCTGCAGCTAATGAGATGGTAGAAAGGTTCCACCGGCAATTCAAAGCCTCACTCTGTGCCCAACCTAGCACATCCTGGCACGAAGCACTTCTGCTCGTTCTCTTAAGCATAAGAAACACGATTAAAGTGGATTTGCACGCTGCTCCATCGTCTCTAGTCTTTGCATGCACACAACGCTTACAAAGTGAACTCGTCTCACCAACAGCGCCAACAACCGTTGACTATGGTGACTACGCAGTTCGCCTATGGCTCACATGCGACAGCTTCAGCCCGTGCAACCCAGAACACAGAGCTTGCATACCAGCGTGGACGAACTCTTAACTACTTGCACGCATGCGTTCGTTCGCACTGACAGCGTACGGCGGCCACTTCAACCTCCTTATTCTTGCCCGTACCGTGTCATACGCAGAAGCCATAAGACGTTTACCGTTGACTACAATGGTAAGACTTAGACGAGCAACATCGATCGACTCAAGCCAGCATTCATCGACAAGTCTGACTCTTCGGTGCAACAAACACCTTCACAGCCTGCGCCATCACAGCCCGCATCGTAACCTCAGACCAGCCAGTCCGTTCCAGCAGAACTGACAACCTTAACCGACAACACTCCTACTCGCCCTACTATCAACCGACGCGGTAGGAAGCTGAAGCCTCCAGTTCACTTTTCGGACTACGTTAGCAAACAAGGTTTTACGTAGAACCTGCCTTTGAAATGTTCTGCTCTTACCAAAAGTTTTTGTAAATCCACAAATAAGACCAAAATGTTTTGAAACTACCAAAAAGGAGCAAAACCTCTTGAAAACCCAAAAACAGCTTTGCACGCTTTTCACTTTGCACTCTTTTGTGTGTGGCCATGCATTTATGGTGCTTTTTCATTTAGCTTTCCATATACGCCGCCGGTTGCTTGCACCGCGGTTTCCCTTTTTGCTGGATATCCGCAAGTCAACTGGAAATGGAACGAACTTCCCGCTGAACCGCATACTTGAATTTTACTAACTGTCCCCACACAAACAGTTTTTTTCCATTGCAACACCGTAGGGAGGATACGGGTGGAAACCCGCTAGGGTCCGATGGCATGGTTCTCCCCCAGAAGCTGCACCAGCTTTCACAACCTGGTCTCGCAGAAGGCTGGCCCGCGACGGATAGTCCTCATGTAGACCAAAGGAATGCCTACACAGTCGATTCTGGGAGAGGGCTATGTAGCAGTCTGGAGATTCCCCAGTTTGCCTGTGTAAAATTCTAACTAAAATTATTTCGTTGTACGCCTAGGCAACCGATGTGGTATGTTGAACTAAGTGCTGAGTTCAAAGGCTTGACTTACTTATCGCCATTTTTACTTGGCGTGCGCTTCGGTTGCAACTCTCGACTGCGCTGTGTGCTGTGCTTGCTCCGTTCCCCTAGCTAGAGCTTCCACGGTGTCGTTCCGTTATAGCTAGATAACATAGAATATTTTACTGTGCCAATAAAACTTTCCCTGCAACTCGAGCCGTCTTTTCCAAACGCTCCGGGCTCCCGGTACAGGCGATCCTCCAAACGAGTAAACGTCTGAAGCAATTGAGCTGTACTATGTTAATGTGTAAAAACAAAATTTTTGGTAGTTGTAGTGGTTAAAATTAATGGAATTACCGCATATTTTAAGCAAAAGAACTGTTATTTTGCCCTCAAGCGCGCGCCCCGATATTTGTTGAATGCGACAGACAAATGCCGTGCAACTTTGTCCAACCTACGCAGCCGTTGTCCTGTGTGGTTTTCTGGGGTGTCAGGCATTGTTAACAGGTGAATGGTTTAAGTGAATCAGCAGGGCATAGGAACTAGTGTAATATGCGACTAAGCTGTAGGCTGAGCGATCGATCGACGGTGGTAGAACTTGTTGTCCGTACTTATATGAGAGCCAGTAGAGTTGTACAATGAGCAACAGACCCATGGGGAGACTAAGGTAACATGTTCAACCAGCTGTTGGCAGAGAAATAGCTGGGTGCTGGTGTTAGACGGAGTGGCACAGAGGTTGCGACGAGGATAGAAGGGACCAAATGCTACAGCTGTAGCAAGAATTTAGTTGCAAAGCCGGCTCTGAAAGGAACCTGACATAGCGGAAAAAGATGGGCAGCACTGCTAAAAGCTACTTAGGGTCCGACTCTTAGGTTGACGTTTGCAGTACAGCATACAAGTCAAACAGACAGCGAGAAAGAGCAATACTAAGTGTCGGATTAATTGTGTGGAAGAGACTGCTAGTGCAGTACTCCAAGATCGGGCGAACATGACTCCGGTAAAGATATAGACACACCTCGACATTGGTTGTGTGGCGGCTTATGTGGAAGTTTAATTGCAGAGCTTTTGACTCCTGAAGGTGCACTTACTGGGAATAGTTTATTCGTAAAACCACGCATTCCCAGGTATTTGCTGATGTAGGAAGCTGAATAGGAATGCCGTTAATCGTAAGCACTCCATCAGTTACTGAGCATTTGTACGTCATGGCACCCGATATTTCAGCGGAGAAGGTCCTCTGAACTGCTGACTTCATGAATCTAGAGCCCTTAGGTCTTATGGCATTTTGTCATGTGGGAAAGTGTTTGTACCTTGGAAGAATGTAGACGATTCT
Source organism: Dicrocoelium dendriticum (assembly GCA_944474145.2). Lineage (NCBI taxonomy): Eukaryota > Metazoa > Platyhelminthes > Trematoda > Plagiorchiida > Dicrocoeliidae > Dicrocoelium > Dicrocoelium dendriticum. The sequence continues at coordinate 66,378,523 of OX104071.1, read as the reverse complement.
GATATCTTCAGCGAATAGAAATGGGTGACCGTGCTTTACGTTGGTGCAGATATCAGTGAAATAAATAAGAGAGTGTTGCACCTGGAACGCTTCCCTGTATGACCATGCTCGAGACAGTAGCCCGTGGGGATTGGACCTGCGATATTTTCACTGACTGCGTGCGTCCGGTTAGGTAGGATCCCAACCAACCCAACAGAAGACACCCCAGCCTAGACTTTGGGTAGTAGCAGCTTGTGTGGAACGCTGTCGAATGCATCTTCATGTCGAGGTCGAGTGTGGGTGCTGCTTGGTTTGAGTCCATCGCTTCTGTGATTATGCAAAGCAAAACAAGCAGGCAGGTCACACAGGATAAAGCACGCAGAAATCCATGGAGTGTCTTGTTCACGTGGTTTACTTCATACAAGCAGTCCATGAGAGTTCTTTTAACAGTCTGTTCCATTACTCTCGAAATCACAGATATGTGGTTTATCGGGCGGAAATTGTCAACCTCACGATCAAAGCATTTGTTAATTGCGTGACAGTCCACTGCAAATCGATCTATCTCTTACTTTCGCTTAACGTCTTGCCTGCTTTTCCGAACTCAATGACTAAATGGGTCTGTCCTAATTTTTCATCCATTATAACACCAGCTGACTGGGAGACAATGTGGTAGCCGAAATGCTCATCACCAGTACCGGAATACAGAATGACCGTTACATTCGTTGATTACACAACATGCAATGTTTTGAACTCAATACAATGACGTATTATAACGTAACTTGAGGGGTTTCTGTTTTGTTGTCTTACTTGCTGCAAGCGCAAAATGCATCGTATGACGCTTTCAAATGAAAGCACTTCGGTACTGGCTTCCAGGTTAGAAAGTAAGGGAAACCTACGTTCGTTGTGGTCGCCCTAGACCAGAAGGTGGCTGCACGCGTAGGTTACCTTGCCAACGCATTTGTAGCTGGTCTGGGGTATATCGGTGCCTGTGCAACTTTTCGGACACGACAGGCTAGAATACCTTACCATTGAAACATGAACTTCCCCTTATTGTTCCAAATAAGCATATCAGCAAACGAAGAATGCGGGGCGACACTATCATTTCGTGCAAACTCCTCAACCACGTTACAAGCAGCTAAAAGGAATGCGAAAAATAAAGGCACATGAAATCAATTATTGGTCACGTTTTTCCCGTTTTGTGCGTGACGCGCTTCACTGCAGGCTTAAGGTCAATGTCAGCAGTTTTGGACAAATGGCAGTCGGTGCTGTCGATAGACCACCATGGCCTCGAGTAGCTAAAGTATGTGAAGCCGTTGACTGCGCATGAGACTGCTGAATGACTCAACTGGGTTTACCTTGTGACTGGTGATCATTAAATATCTCGTAATGGCAGAGGAACATTTCCTACTCCACTCAACGCGTGAGACCGTCGTAGTTTCCAGCTATTTACGGAGCCACTTTGGAATGTGTTCATTGAGCCGAGCACCCAGATTTCGAGTACTGCACACACTGCCTTGCTTCTGACCTGGACGCGGTAACCCGAAATCTGCCATTCAATACTAACGAGATGTTTAGATAAAAAAGGGTAAACATCAGTGTTTGAACAAACACTAATTCAAGAACGTGACTGTTGCCAAATGGTTCAAATAAGCGAAGTATAACCGGAAGCCCCCAGAGCTATGAGCAAGGAAGACTTTGGATCGGCGTTCAAAAAAGCAAGAACACCATAAGTAACTGCCTTGTGCCCACTGTCGTCTCAGCAATGACACCACTGGCAGTTAGTCATAACTCAAAATCAAATGAGACCCGGTAAGTTTGCGGCACTTACACTAGGATACCTGGCTAATTGCTTTGTGCTTCTTTCAGATCCACGGAAGGAGGTACTACATAACGCTAAAATGTCAGTAACTTCACTAAAATCGTTACCACCAAAGTGTCTGTCGCCTTCGCTTTTTGACTGTAAGGCACCATCACAAGTCCAACAACAAACGCGCTTCTTAAGACCCGAAACATCGAAAATGAGCTAAACTCAGTGAAAGAAGATTTGCAACATATCAAGCAATTTTCGGTAAAAATTGTACCGCTGACGCAGCCATCGGATCTACCAAAATCTGACAAGGTGTAAGTTCTTAACGCAGCGGCTGAATTGCTCACCACTCTCGCCAAGGAAGTCACTGAACGAATCAACCTCGCACGGAATGCCATAATTTGCAATGTGCCTGACCACATACTACTCGTAAAATTGACACGCTCACTTCTAAGGGTACGCACAATGAACCGGGATTGCTGCTCAGTTAGTCGCCTCCGAAAAACGAAGAAAGCCACTGCTGTCCCATTGTCCTCAAGTTCAGCAGACAAGGTCATGCCAATGCATCCTAGACCCCCAGTTCATTATAATACAGCAAGGGAATCTCGGACCGATACTGATTAAACAGGGCATGACGCCAATGCAAACGGCGCTCATGTCAAAAGGCCGAACCCCAACTAAGCAGAATCTGCGCCATTCCATAACTATGAAAACGTCTCCCCTTACTTCAGCCGCTACGTCTAACAGATTTGCTCCTGAACCCTCTCAAACGGCCACTCAGACGAAACTTTACTGAATGGTACGCGGTACCCGCTGCCACGTTCTTTGCCAATACAATTACCAATAATATCACCTATACGACACCAACAGCAGGAATGCAATTAACTAGTATGCACATGAATACAACTCTCAGCAATTGCTTGCAACGTTGACATGGACCCGTCACAACAGCAATTAGACTTTATTGTAATAGGGATACCAACAGGTGTAGCTCAGGCAAAAGTTAGGACCACCTCGAATGCAACCATTGACATTACGGAATGCATCGAAAAGCCCATCAACGTGTCGGACTTACATGGCAAGCACATTGAACTCGATAGTATGGGCTTATTATCATCATATACTCCGCTTTTTAGTATTGTAAAAGATCTTGCGCTGTCTGACGCTGACACGGAACCTAAGCCTAGATGTCCAACCTCAGGTTGTTTGATAATTATGTCTCCTCGGCTTCTTTCAAAACCACAAAGGTATGGCAACTAAGCACGGCCCAAACACACCAAAACGGCCAGGAAAACATCCCCGCTTTTACCAGACAAAATACGCCCCTGAAACACTCGTTTTAGGCAGAAGTCTAATACAGCGACAGACAATGTTGATCAGCCACGTCGTAATAATTACCTCCACGTAACACCTAGCTCAACAACTGGTAATTGGACTACCACCAAACTCACTACACTGCCGGCCGATCTACAACACCACTCTGGCAATACCCAAAGTTATACGTCGATCGAATTAAGCACTAGAATACAGGCAATACATGTAGGCCGAACACAGATTGGCCTCCACCTTCACGTTACGAATCGGAGTCTATCATAGTGACAGCCAGGATTGAGCGACTGCAACGTAAGAATTACCTACTTAAAATCACAAGCCTAGCGATGCGTAACCAGACCCCGGCGTATACTTCACTACACCACCGGTGGAAATGCAGTGCTGCATGGGCAAAGCCCAGTAAGCAATGTCGACCAGACTAACTATACAAATATAGCCAACATGATGCTTTCGTACAAAATTAGGCATTCACTCTCTCGGTATGAAGCAAGGTCTCTTGCAGTGACGATCAGGATTGAGCAGCCGCAACGTAATAATAACCTACTCAGACCCCCAAGCCCCACCATGTGTCTTTAGACCAGCACAAACTCCGATACACCACTGCCCGAACTACAACGTCACCAGGGCGAAACCCAGTATTATCTAGAGCTTAGTAAGTGCTACTTGTTGATTTCTCCTACCCTTATTATCTGGAACTGTCTGCGTCACATACATTAGCTGCTTGTGGACTAATTCAGGAATATTGTAGGTATACACCAATAACTAGAAGACTTCATCCAAATGCCATTGCTGACAGTTGATACTCACGCTCCTAGCGCCATCGACTGCCTTCTTCTTCCCTCTGTTTAGCTGTAGCTGTTGCTCGTGGGCTCCATGCATCTCTGCGCATAATCGGAACCTGCTTGGAGCCACTTTTGTATCCCTCCAACCTTTATTCTCATGGTGAGTCTGTGTCATTTAGATTTGCTGCTTGTTGACTTATTCCAGGACACTGTAGGCATACACTAGCAACTAGAAGGATTTAGCCAAACGCCGTTGCTAGCCAACGATACTCCCTCTCCCTTAGTGCCATTATCATTTCTTCTTCTTATCTTTGGCACCTAGGTTTAGCAGCAGCTATTCTTCGTAGGTTCCATGCATCTGCGCATATCCGGATCGTGCAAACAGCCACTTTTTCTCCCTCCAGTCTTTACTCTCTGGGACTGTCTGCGTCACCTACATCTGCTGTTTCTTGACTTAATCCGGGAAACGGTAGCTATCAACTAGTAACTAGAAGACATAATCCATATGTCATTGATAGCCACCGATATTCTCTTCCCCTTGTACCATTATCAGTTCTTCGAGTTACTTGGTAACCACTCTCCAGCTGCAGCGAGTCATTGTAGGCAGCATGCATCTTTGGGCCAGGAGCTATGCCTTATCCCTCCAACTTTTATCCTCTTGGATTCTTTGCATCACATACCTTCGCTGGTTTGTTGACTTATTCTGTCACTGTATGTGTCCACTAATAACTAGGAGGCTTATTCCGAATGCATTTGCTGTCCACTGATTCTCGCAGAAACATTACGTGTCGTTCCTCTTACCTTCATCACGTTTTCTGCAGCGCTTCGTTGTAGGCTCCATACATCTCTGCTTATATCCGGAGCTCACTAGGAGACGACCCTAGTTTCTTCATCCGGTATTCTTTAGAAGGTCTGTAGCACTTACCTTTGGTGGCCTGTTTATGTACTCTGTGACACTGTAGGTATCCACTAATGACCAATCGTCTTAATGGATTGGTTATATCTGGCCACCGAAAGTCATTCCTAGTGTCATTATCTGCCGAGCTTCTTAACTTCGGAACTTCTGTTTTGCAACTACTGGTGGTGGTGAGTTCCATGCATCTTTGCGCATATCCGGAGCTTGTTAGGAGTCATTCCTTATCTCTATAACCTATGTTCTTTTAAAATGTCTGCAGTCAATCTTTCCGTTGCCTTACCACCAATTGGCCTTTGGATCTCTCTCGTGACAAACTATTTCTCTTTTACTTAGTTATTCTGCGCTCAATATCGTATTAGGCTGGCTACGTGCTGTTCATTCACCATGCAATCACCACCACTCTTTTAACTTTCTTTCCTCTCTCACCCCGCAATTGTTGCCTTATACTAACCTGATATTTCTTGGATTACTTATTGACAAAACGCTCTTCTCTCTAAGTAGACGTTAGCAACCTACTTACACGGCTATTGATTCTACAGGACATACACAAGGTACTTTCAGCTTAATCATCGCTGCACAGTGTACACGATTTTATCTTAACTCAAAATGTTGTAACGTAAGACTTCAGCAACGTTTAATTTCACGGCTGTTCTTGCGGGCTTATCTTGGTTGTCCCTAACTTTCCCTTTTCTCCGAGGTCCGGAACTACTTGGGGATCTGGGATTGGACTGAGGAACAGTTTTCCTCAGAGACGGACGTAATAACCGACAAGGACCTACACTTGTGCGTGGCACTGCTCTAGCATCTGCCGCAAGGTAAAGATATGGTATATACAGCCACATCCTGGACGGCAACCTGCCGGTTCTTCCCTAATCCTAGACTCACGTTCCACAGTGAGGCGACGATCGGGCATCGAGACTAATAATTTTGTTACAACTGGTGTTAGGCTACTGCCTATGTGGTTAGAACAGTCTGTGCGACAACTCTTCCAGTATATTGTCACTATAATCGACTCACTCGAATTAACCGGGACACTCTATTCCTTGCAGATACGTTTGAATATGAAGGTCAGTGCATTGCAGAGGACTTCACCCTCATTCTTTAATAGTGCAGGTAGGAGGGAATTCGGGCCAGCAGCACGAATACGATTGAGAGCTGTGATCGCGCTTCAAACCTCGGCCTCCGATGGAGGCACTGAACTAAGCGTCCACGGCTCGTTCTGCATCAGTGGCGTAGGAAGAGGTCCGGGAGTATGGGGCCAGCTGCACTGATCTTAGAAGTGTTCCACCCAACGAGCCATACGGCGCTCTTTAATGTGTATTCAAGTACCCTGGCTGTCGCTGATTGTCTCATTGACGCCTGCTTTTCTTGGACCAATGGTGCGAATTTGCTGGAAGAACTTGCGGTAATTGCCTACTGCTCCTGCCTTCTTCATTTCTTGAGCCCGAGTTGTCCACCACGCTTCTTGGTCAGCAAGTAAACTCCGCTTTAGTTCGCGCCTACTGGCTCATCTGGTCACATTGTGCTCATAGCCAGACGGGAGTTTTCTTATAGATCCCAACCGGTTCACCAACCTCTCGAATATCCAGTGACTGGTGCCGTGACCGTTGATAGTGCCACAAGCAGACGCTTCTGCGTCATGCGTGTCGGCCGAGATACTATTCAAATGAAGCTCAGCGACATTAGAACAAGACAGCGAAAGTCATTTTCCATCGACCTTATCCTGGATATTCCGTTTAGTAAGTGCCAATTGGCAAAGCACTAGTTGGACAAAAACCGGAAGGAATTCGTATCCAGGACCATCCTTGTACACACTGTTCCTGAGGCTGAAAGTTTTGTTGAGCGCGAAGCGACCATTCATAACCAGAAGTAATGGCGGTACTTTCGCGAGACCCTCTCCTTGTAAAACGTCATAGCGCAGTTTATCTCGAGGTTGTGCCTACGGCTAAACTACAAGGGATTTGACCCGGGAATCGAAAAATTGGTCTTTCAATCTCGACAAATGTCAGCAATGGTAGTAAAGGGATGGTGTGCGGTCTTCCTTCCGAGCTAAGGATCAAACAGCACCTGCTAAACAAACACATGTGAGCAACCACTTAGTCAGACCACTTAACGACAAGAGTTCGGATAACTTAAAACAACTAGCCAACGAAGCTGGCAAACACACCCCATACATTACGTATAAAGTGAGAAGCAGATAGGTAATGGTAGGATCCATGAATCGGACACGAATGATTTTGTCATCACTCCAGCCATAAAACGATTAGTTGCCGATCTTTCACCGGTCGGCACAACACGTTTTCCAAACCATGCATCCTAAGATTCAGTGCTAACAACAGAGAACCTTTCCTGCATGTAAAATAATGCAAACGGTCTCCTGAACAAGCTTGCCGGACTGCGGCAACCTCAAGCGTCACATGCCTGGGACCTCATATTCGTTACGTAAACATGGTGGCGGTCAGAAATTACCGACACCGAGGTAGCGATAAATGGTATACCCGTTATCCGAAACGATGGACTTAACAAAACGGGGGGTAACGTTATACTACCGCAACGACCTGAACGGTGAACCCGTGGCCAGTCCGGAAACACTGATCATAGACTCAATTTGGTGCAGTCTACGACTGAGACGCAACGGCACTTGCCTATTGGCCTTTGTTTAGCGTCCCCTAATGTCCACCATAGAAGTGGACGCCCGCCTGACATTAGACTAGGGAAAGCTCATATAAGGACGATGCAGTCATGTTCTCATCTTAGGCGAATTCAATATTCATTAGTTATAAGTTCCATAATCCTCCGACGAGCATGTTAAGACTGATCTGCGTGAGTATATTGCAAGCATTCCGATCTTCAGCCACGCCAGTTCACCCGCCCGATTCAGAGCCGGAAATAAACCAACTGTGTTTGATTTATTGCTCACGAACGAAGAGCTCAGGATTGAGAAACTAAAGCTGGAGAGTTCTCTGGGGAAGGGAGACCACGTAACCATACGTTACGACTTCATGTGATATGCTCGGATCCACAAGAACATACTAAATTGTTTCGGATGATCACCCACTACGACATACTGGCAGGACTTGTGGGCGATGCCAGCTAGGAGTTTCCGGATGACTGTTCCATTGACAGTGCTTTGTTGGATCTTACTGGCAAGTTCAGTGATCTGCATCGGTCAACAAGCCCCTTCGTTCTGCAAGGGCTCAATTATTCAGTCAGTGTAGAACCTGAAAACACATGACAGCAAGAGACTGTGCGTGGCTTGTATATAGAGCGAATCCAAACCCTGACAACTGGAGTAACTATGTTGTGCTTCATAGTCATTGTATCGCACAGGTGCGTGAGGATAAATTTGCACACCAGCGGAGTCTAGCGGAAATGTTTTGTGTTAACAAAAGCTTCTGCACAGACACGTGAACAGCCTCCGGAATGTGCAACTTGGTGTTCCCCAGTAATATCAACGGATGGGTATGCTCAGGCCACCGAGGATGCAGCCAACTTTCTACGGCTACAATATGCCCCATTTTCCAACATCCTACAAGCATTTGTAACATACCTGTCCAATTCTCTCAGATGCCAGTCTTTACCTACGTCAGGTTTAGTTCAGCTACTATTTTTAGGAACCTGCTTTTGTTGCGCACCCATAGTTCACCCGGAGTTGACGACATTCTCCCATTAGCGCTTCAGGTGGCCGCTACAAGGATAGCTGAACCATTACGGAGCTTTTCACAAATATACCTGGACGAACAGCAGATCCCTAGCATGTGGAAGCAAAGCAACAGTACCCTAATTTCAAGTCGTAGCCGTTTAGAGACAGCCAAATATCGCCAAGTGATTCTTCCTCCGATGCGCTCAAATGTGATGGTTTCGATCATAGCTGAGGCTTTAATGGGCCACTTCGAAAGGCCTAACCTCATGGCAATTGCGCGACACATATTCCGTGGGCATCGGTCATGTACTACCAACCTACTGCTTGCCCGTGGTAGTTCGACCGAAATAGCCGACAATGGGACCAACTCTGATGTCATCTACCTAGAATATTCCAATACATTCGACCGCATAGGTCATCGCATCCCTCTCCAAAAGCTGCAAGCATACGGAATGGGAGGCCTTATCCTTGGATGAATCGGAAGCTTTCTCTCAGAGGCGCGTATAGGTGCGAGTTCGAGGTTCACTTTCTGATCCAGTTAATGTGGACTGCGGTGCCCCGCATGCGTCAGCATTGGTGTCGCGTTTGCTCTCGTCCTTCAGTAACGACCTCGCGCGTGTCAGAAAGTCAAAGGTCCTAATTTTTGTCGATAACATTCAGATATGGCGGACAACCTACTGTCAGATACATAACGATATGTTGCAATGAGACTTGGACTGCACTTTTGAATTTACGAAGGTAAATCTACTTCCGTTTAACACGAGAAGTGCAAAATCTACATGTCCGCCACAAGCCAACATACGCATATAAGCTTGAAGACAGCATTCTGAACGCGGCCTCACAAGAATGCGATTTTGGGACGGTGATTCATGACAACCCCGGCTGTTTGGCGCAGTCACTTAAGGCGTCCAAATCTATGAACCAACGTGTTGGTCTGTTACGGATGGTCTTCTGTAGGTTCAATCCCATCAGCTTCCTCACGAGGCTTAATGCGTATGTGAGGCCCCATATAGAGTAGGCCATCCAGGCTTGGCAACGCTGGTTAAAACGCGACCTGGTTGCACTGGAGACCGCACAGCGATGGGCAACGAAAATATGAAGGGGTTGTCTCACCTGCAATATCTTAGGCGACTGAAAGCCCTGGGAGTGTACAGCAGTGGATATCACCGTCTACGTGGTGACCTCATCCGGGCGTTCCAGATTTTGAAAAGCCCCGGTCATGCTTGTCACCTCATCCTGATACTTAGCTGCAACACAGAATTGAGGGGTCATAAACTGCAACTTGCCGCCCAATACAGTCGGCTGGGCTGCCGCCGGATTCAATTTGCTCTTCGAGCTTGACAATCCTGGAACGTTCTTTCGATGTATGTCGTTTCCGCGCCCACGTTACTCATTTTTAAAAACGGCTCGACGATGCTTTACATCATTTATACTACTTCCTCTGATTTCTGTTCATTGAGTGACGACAGGACGCAGACAAACATTGTGCTCACCAACTCCACGAAATTGGGTTAGACGGATAGACCTATGTGTTAACGTGGATAATATGGTGAGTCCACACATGCGATTTTTTCCTTTATGTAAGTTCACTGAAGTAACCTTATTCCTACAAACCATCCCACGGGGCTTGTCAAGCTTTGGCATTTTATCCGCATTATACCATTGTTCTATTGGTCAATTTTTCCACTGTTATCGCAGCTTATTGGCGGGAAATATGTGTGGGAGCTTTGGAAACGAGTCTAATACTAATAATCGTGTGCGTAGGGGTAGTGTGCCGTCTGCGAACGCCGATATATTTGGAGAAATGAGTGTATTGAGGTATCAATTATACCTTGTGGTTGACTTGGCGCTGAGCTTATCTGGTCCACCTGATGTAATTGCAGAAATAACAAGAGTAATTAGTTGGCCTCCGCCGGGTTTGCAGGGAGTTTGTATGTCCGTGGCTTAATTCCCCATATGTATATATTGTACTGGATTGCCTCCTGGCCCAACTCAATGATGTCAGCAATGTGCGCGCGTTCCAGTAGATTGTCTTGTAATCTCACTGTAGCCATTATGGTTGTATGAAGTGGGAACCCGGAGGCATTGAAAATTTGGTGCGATAATCCTGCTGATCCTATATCCCGCGTGTCTGCTCATTTTGGTTAACTTCATGATGAGCTGAAGCAAAGAAGAATGCATTTGTCTCCTTGTGCTCACATGGCTAGCAGCACAATTGTCCCGTGCTCAATAAATTCAAGGGCACTGTGACTGCGACGGAATTTGTCTGAAGTCGTGACCGCATTACGAAAAGTACTACGGCCCATGCAATGCAGGTCGCGATAACGCATATGCCTGCACAAAAGGAAGTGTGGAGGAGCGGAATCCCGTTTTCCCCTAATGGAATACAAATATCAACGGATGAATAGACCGCAGGCAATTTGAGCTGGTGACCCACATGAGCCTGGAAGTAACTAGCGGCTCTCAACTTGGGACCATTCTAATGATTATAAATGCAGATGGCGCCTCTCTGTTACTCACAAGGACTCGATTGTTTTAATTACTGTCAACAATCGCATCACACAACGAGGAACCACGTTATGATACTACAAAAGCTGTCATATTTCTAAAGGCCGCGGCGTTGCTGAAGCCAGGACGTCAGAGTCGATAAATAATGGCAGAAAACGTAGTTTCCTCGTAGTAATCAGGAAAATACTGGGACCAGGCAAACGCTACTGTCTCATTCCCCGATGTTCCTGCAGCTTGATGCGAATTATTTCCATCTGGAACCCTCACGCTAATGCACATATAGACAACTCTTACAGACAACCAAAGAAGCAGGCGGGTGTGCACACAGTGACCTTCATTGCTGCGGACATAGAAGCTACCCCGGAGCATGTCTCGTATGAAGAGCAAATGCGAATCTTGTGCTAAAGTGGTAAAAAGTGGTCTGGTGTGTACCATGTGTTTGAAATCCTATCACACTACCTGTCTTTGGAAGGGGTCGACGAAAGCAAACACCGCAGAGGCGTTTTGGTTCTGCCAAGTATGCTAGTCTATTCCATTTGTTAGCTGTCCATCTGTGCTACTGAAGAGGTGTGAAAGATTAACCGCAGCGGTCGAGCAACTGGTGAGCGCCAGAGTTCCACCCATGAGAGGAAACGGACCTGCACTTGTGAGTGAAAATAACACCCCGAACTCCCTAGTCAGGCCGAAGAAGCGAGCCAGGCATTCCAACCCGACCCCAACGACTCAGCAGTATCAACTCCATTCTCTCTCCCTCCTATAAGTAAAAACAGTGCCTGCAGCGCGCCTGCCTTAACTTCTGTACTGTGTGCTGCACCTATTAGTCTGTTCGCTACACTCGAGACTGTAAGCTACAGTCAACCAGCAATAGTGAACAACCCGGAAACGTACGCATCGGCTGCCACCAAGAAAACACCGGAAAGAGCACCGGTAACCTTTGTGCCCGGACTAAAGAAAACCAAACTGCCGCAGCACAGATGGCACACACCAGTGCCGTTCACAAATTCGACAAATACACCGGATACTCAGCCTCCAAATCCAAAACCAGTACCCCCATGCGCAACCATGGTGCCCTAAACATTGTATGCACAAATGTCCCCGAATCCAAATCCAATACAATTAACGGTAAGTTGACGGACGATCGAAATCAGTGGGGTTCCATCTGCACATCGATCGGTGTCCATGCTAATCCCACGAAATTAAGAAGAATCTCGCGTCACCCAAAGGCGTTGCACTACGGCGAACCCCGGTTACTTCGGGTAACACTAAACTCAGCGGACGAAACTGAGGCCGTTCTGCTGTCTGCGAATCGTCTCCGCAACGACTCAAGTGGAGTGCGCATACTACCCAAAATCCCGTGGAAAGGACGTTCAGGAGAGCCCGCTAACAAAGATAGGTACAGTAAAGTCAAGATAAGGAAACGGTGATTGCTCACGGTGTTCCTAAACTTACTGACTCCTCTTCCGACGATGCCAGATGCACGACCGCGAGCAATGGCACTACATCCGGGAGGCTCTTTCTCTCGAAAATGTGGTGGTCACCTCGTTGACAAACATCCCCATATCACCATACTATAAGGGGTGCGGTCCCAGGCTGTTAAAACTTGTGTTAATTTCAGAACTAATTACACAAACCCTACTAGCGAACTGGATTAAATTCCGTTGCAGCTTGTCAACAGAAACTCGGCTGAAAGCAGCAGGAACACCAACACCTTCTTATGACAATTCAGTAGAGGCACAACTCTTAATGAAAACGCCAAGTGCAGGACCCGACTCGCGGACGGTTTCACCAGTAAGCATACTATCCGGAGAGGCACAGCAGAGCACGAGCAAACACCGGAATTCGGGGCATCTGATACCTGCTTATATATCAAATACTTCTCGAGAGTATGCAACCCATCCAAAGGACGATTAGTCGCCGACCATTTAATAGTCGGCGTAAACTCATTTGCATCATCCATGCAATATAACACACTCTATGTCTCCGAGAAGCTCTCATGCATGTACACAAATGCCCAAGGTCTACTCAGCAAATTAGCTGAATTAAGACTTCGACACGCGTCTGCAGCTTGGGACCTCATTGCTGTCACCGAAACGTGGTTGAGCTGCGAGATAACGGATGCTGAAATCGCACTAACACGCAGGTCCGTTGTCCGGAAAGATCGAACCAGCAAAGGTGGTGGGGTATCCCTTTACTTTCGTACGAACATGCAATGCGAACGTATAAGCGATCCGGAAACTGACGGACCTGACGCCACTTGGTGTAATTTCCGGCTAAGGGGAACGATTTTGGTCCAGTGGTTGTTGTTTGACGCCCACTATCGTCTACTCCTGAGATGGACTGCAATTTGATGGCTGCGTTGAGGCAAGCGATAAAGAGGAAGCACAGTCACATCCTAGTCACCGGTGACTTCAACTTACATGCCCTCGAATCCAAGGCCACACCAGGAGAGCAATTCAAAGCAGACCTGCAAAATCTGGTTTCAGACTACCCTCTTTATGGCCACGTCATTACGCCCACCAGATTCAGGGGAACTGACTGGCCATCCATGTTGGACCGAATATTCAACAATAAAGAATTAATGGTCGAGAGAATAATAACCGATACTTATTTTGGGCCGCAGTGATCCTGCGACGCTATTGTTTCATTACATGTGCTACGCGGATTATCCTAAAGAGCATGCCGAGGAATATCGTGTCGTAACCAACTATGAAGGCTTGTCCGACCTCATTGATGCAACCAGCTGGTCGTTCTTAGCTGAATTAACCCCCGAGGTGGCCTGCGGTGAATTCGTCAACATATTTACCAAGCTCGTGGCAAGGACATCTGAAACCAAACTCTACCGACCTAGAAGGATGAAGTCTTTCGTAAGGAGCAGGACACGTAAGTGCATGGCATTAAGGGACTTGGCATAGCACACCTATATAGCCTCCCCGAACGACCATACCTGGGATGTCTACACAATACAAAGGAACCACTGTGTCAAACTCGTCCGGGAGGAGAAACTGAAGAACCAACAAAGTCTAGTGGAAAGGTTTCGCTCCAATCCCAAACTGCTATACAGACACGTAAACAATTTGCGCCGTGTTAAGCGCGGTATTCCTGCTCTGCACACAGCATGCGGGTTAGCCCAAACCGCACAAGAGGCGGCCAACGTCCTCGGACAACAATTTGGCCGTACCTTCCAAAGCGCACAATCATCATACATCCTGCCTAAGCGGTTAACGCCGTCATCAGGGCTTAATCGCATATCGTTTACCTCCGCAGCTGTACTGAATAGGCTGATGTCTCTGAGCGAGTTCAGCTCCCCGAGTGCGGACGGCATTCGTTCAAAGGCGTTGAAGGTTGCTGCCATGAGTTTGGCAGGACCATTAGCAATTTTCTTTCAAAGACGTCTGAACGAGATGCACGTCCCCACGATGTGGAAGCACGGAATCATCACGCCTATCTACAAAAGTGGTAGCCGTGATGAACCAACAAATTATCGCCCGAGAACACTACTCCCAGTGATCTCCAAGGTTATGGAGTCCATGGTAGCTGAGGCTTTGATGGGGTACTTGGAGAACAACAAAATTCTCGTTCCGGAACAGCATGGATTTCGCCAAGATCACTACTGCACAACTAATCACTTGATTGGTCGTGCAAACTGGACGGAATCTGTGGACGCTGGTGCAGGAGTCGACGCGGCCTACTTGGATTTCTCAAAGGCATTCGACCATATAGTCCATCGCAGTCTCCTCCACAAACTCCAGAAATATGGAATCGGCGATCCTATTCTGAGCTGGATAGAGGAACATCTCGTGCAACGTCACCAGAATGTGAGGGTTCGAAGTAACCTATCAGAATCCATCGAAGTTCAGTGCGGCGTACCTCAAGGCTCCGTACTTGGACCCCACTTGTTCCTGGCCTTCATAAATGACCTCGCGAGTGTGCTATCTTCTAACTGTTTGCTATTTGCTGATGACCTAAAGGTATGGCGCACTATAGCTGCATTGGAGGATCACACAGTCTTACAGGAGGACCTGGACAAAGCGTACACATGGTCCATCGAGAACATACTGCATTTCAACGTCACCAAGTGCAAAGTTCTCAGTATACGGCACGAGAGTATGCACAAGTACCGCCTAGGACCACAAATTCTCCAGCGGACTTCTCACGAGTGCGATCTCGGCGTGATAGTTCAAGATGACCTCGGTTGTTCGAGGCAGACTGAAAAGGCAGCTAAGAAAGCAAACCAGTTCCTCGGCCTTCTTCGCAGAGCCTTCGGGAAGTTTGACCCTTCAGTCTTCCCAAAAATGCTTAGTGCGTACGTGAGGCCGCACGCGGAATACGCTATCCAAGCGTGGCAACCCTGGCTCAAGCACCACCTCACCGCACTCGATACGGCACAACGTAGGGCAACGAAGAGCGTCAGAGGTTTGACCAGCCTCCCCTACCCACTCAGGCTGAAGATCATCAAAATATACAGTCGATGTTATCGGCGTCTAAGGGGCGATCTCATAATGGCGTACCAGATCCTGAGAAACCCCAACCACCCATGCCATTCCCTTCTAATACTCAGTCGAAACACCTCGCTAAGAGGTCACCAATTTAAGTTAGTCACGCAGTACAGCCGCCTGGAATGTCGGTGAAACTATTTCTCCCTTCGAGTGACACAGCCTTGGAACGCCCTCCCGGAACATGTAATAAATGCACCCACCCTATCCCTTTTCAAATAACGCCTTGACGATACCCTGTCACATTTACACTACGTGCTAAAGCCCACGACCACCAGATGCTGGCACTAATAATCAGCTGACAGGGGATAGTGCCATAACCCTACTCGAGAATGAATCATTCCAAACGCCTTGCACGAAATTTGATAAACGCTACCACTATAGAAACTGGATTTCAGTATCCTGTCGATTCAAGGTAGTTGCACACGAGTAAGTGTTGTCCTTGCTATCTTTTATATTTTTCTCGCCTCTGATGTGAACAATAACCACCCCCTATTGCTTTGTGTGCGTACATTCTCATTTCAAACTCCCTTTATATGACAGTGCAGTTACATCTGTAAGCGCCTGAACTGACGACTCATTATCACGTCGCTATCTTTTTTGTCACGCTAAACACCCTACGGGACATGTCAAGCACCTGCATTTTTACCCATCATAAATCATTGTTCATTGTTCATCTTGACATCTAAAAGCAGCAAGCTCCTGAAGCCTGGCTGGACGGTGAAAATGGCTCCAAACTGCATGCGTACAATGCGCTTACAGTGCTTGTTGAAGGTTAACGTCCGGGTCATAACCTCGCGTCGCATTTAAAAGATTCTAAGGACAACAGAGGTAAAGCCTAAATAGCCTAGCCAAACGTAGGGTCCAGGTTGTCGTAATGGCATCTTACCGCCATATGGGAGGTTCCCACAACCATAAACTAACGGCGGATATATGAGCACTGCACCGGTACCTGCCTAACAGATGTAACAGCCAGGCGTGAGAAAGAATGCCCATCCAGTAATGTCGTTCCAGGATGACATTCGGAATCCTCCTAGTTAGAAAAATGCCTATGGATCCAATGAAGCTTTTTTCGACCCAGGGAACTTGCTCTCGGTGCGCAGAGCGCCAACTACATCACCCTTACACACTTACACTATCCATCTTATTCTACGCCCAACTGAAAGAAAACAACAGCCCGACTCTGCAGCCCTAACGGCTTTGAAATCTTCATATGTAAACAGATTTTAGTTGGTCGCATTCAAGAGAAAGTATTGCAATATTTCTGCTTGCCTCCCTTGCACTTAAAAGTAACAAGCAATGCATTCGACAAAGGGTTTATCTCCCTAGACTCAAGCTTATTATGGCCACCAAGTCGTTGCTCGACGACCAGACGCACGAGTCCCAAGACCATATTGTAGAATAAAGCAGCTACTTAAGTGGTCGTCCCGGTGGTGGGGGCGTGGTGTGCATGAGTTATTTTGATGAACTTAGTTATTCGTGTTCGTTAACTTAACGGAAGCCTGAAAACGTCGCTGATTCCCTAGCGATTACAGCATGGATAATTGATTGAAACTTTCGCATCAGCGGTGCCTATAATGCGCCGCACAGCAACATTATCAATGTTAGGCAGCTAAGTGACATATGCGGCTATGTGTAGGCGCGCAGATGCTACCATAACCTTATTGGGATCGATATCCGTATTCAAGAAGTTAGTTGGAACACTTACAGTTCTCCATAGAGGCAGCTTGTGTATTCTGCTATCATTTGATCAAAATGTTTGGCTGAATTTGTTCGATCGTCGACAACGAATGGTAACATCCTTGACCATGTGCCTCTCAAAAGGAAAAGTTCTTATTAGAGATAGGCAACCGCAGAGTGATCAAAACCTCATACCATTAAACCTCATGGTACTTACCGCAGTGAGTAAGGCCCATTGTTTCCTTGTCTCTTGCCGACCATATATCGTTACTGACTTGGAAATATTCGCAGCATTGATAAGATGGAATCAATGGGATACAATGTTTCATACATCGGCGCGGGAATAGCAGCGGAAGCATTCTATGAAAATATAAATGCATGTCCATGCAGCCTTCCCATGTAAATCAAATGACACTCTACATGCATGAAAAGAAACAGCATAACCCCTGTGGAAAATCAATAGGTTGGTCAGTGCCCTCCAAACACTCATGATTTGACCGTATACTTGATGCAATATTCATAAAAAAATCATTTAGCTAGTTAAGCGGTCAAGAAATTAAAGTAAAGTAAAGTAAATAAATTGATGGCTGAAGCATTTGCGTCAATGAACAGCAAACAGCTGTGCTTGAGAAATCCGGTTCGCTGACTGGAACTAATGTGACGTTCACTGAAGTGATTCAGCTTGTTGTGCTCTCCAACTGCTTGTGAAGTTTGCATTCTGGCAACCAAGTACTCACATCATGCGAATCATGTGCCGCAAGAGCGTAGCAATTAAGTTGATCGCCTTCACTACTAACTGTTCCAAGTCACTCAAATATTACATGCATCGTTCACAGTGCTCTTATGACTGAGCAAGTTCACCATGTATGTGACACTTCACACGCACACACACATAATCTCTGTTTACTTGCTGTGTTGTCCAACTGAACACTTCGACGTGATCTTTGGATGCCACTCAAATGTGGATGGGTAATACTTCATTAATAAATCGTTGATGTCACATTGACGGACCGACGGCACCAAGCGACTGACGGCCGCCTCGATCGAAACAAATATATAAAGTTGCGATTGGAACGGACATCAGCGAGTTCAAGTTTACCATGTCTATTCCCTCGTTTCAATGTTGTGTGATGTTCTTACTCGTCGGCCACGGTCTAGTGAACTTGTGTGAGTTGACCATGTTACCTGTTCAACCAATAATCGCTCCCTATGACCGTGAACCTGATTGGCCCTGCACACACACGTAGGTAAGCACGCACACACGCACTCAAGGACACACCCTAACGTTCCGTGTTCACATGTAAACCGTTAAGTGTTCAGTACACTGTGCGCCAGACTGACGCGTCTTCTTGCTTATTCGCTACGAATTGAAATACGTACTTGCGGTTAGAGTCCAGCTGTGATATCTGGCGACGAGATCAACATGTCCATGACAAATACTCCACCGGTCTTCTGGTCGTGCTCTACCGACAAACCTTCCCTAGACTCGTGGCATAGATGGCGGAAAACCTTTACGGATTACTTGGAATTGCTTCCAATCTTGAATCCAGCAGTATCTCTTACTGAGAAAACCAAAGTGAAGCTCTTGAGACAGTTTCTTGAAGATGAGGGTCAAAGGAATTGCGATGCACTTCGTATTGATCAAAGCTCCTCTACGGTAACCGGTGCTTTGGAGACCTTCAGTGCTCTTTGGGGTGCTAGTCAGAATGTTTTTACGGCTGGATACTACTTCTCGAAACTCTGCCAGAAACCAGATGAGAGTGTGAACGAGTTCATCACTCGTGTACTACAAGCAGCACCTGATTGTAAATACAATGAAGTCGATCCAACGAGATTTGAAGAGACCATGTTAATCCAATGTTTGATAGCCCGAATCTCAGACCAGAGCACGCGGGAGAAGCTCCGTTCACAAGATGATTGTTCACTGACCTGGGAGATGGCCTGCTCGATTGCCCGGCAGAGGGAACACCTTACACAACAACTCGCAACATTTACGCTGAAGGACTCGTCAGATGAGCTGCGATTGATTAACACTACACCAAAAACAAAGCCACCCACTGGCGTCAATTTGTTTGTGTGCTATCGCTGTGGTGAGCAGCACAGTTGTCCATCCGACTGCCGGCATCAGAAGACAGTATGTCGAAGCTGCGGGAAGGTATGCCACCTGGCGCGAGTGTGTAGGTCGGTCAAGCGACGTTCAGGTGGGGCTTATCGAGGAGCAAACCCCATCCAAACTGTGGACGAGCCTGATGGTAGCGACCCTGAATTACATTCCATTTGGCTTAATTCAGTTTCTAGCATGCAGCCGGCGCCATACACTCTAGAGCTATACATTGAAGGACAAAAGGTACAGATGGAAATCGATACAGGAGCATCCGTGATGATAATCCGGGAAAACGCTGTAAAAACGCTCCCGAACTTATCCGCTTGCAATTCTGTTCTTCGTACATACACCGGTGAACCTATACGTGTCCTTGGTAAATGCTTCGTGAAGGCACAGTATGGCGACAAAATACGCACACTTCCTCTATATGTGATCCCCGGGGATCGTCCAAATCTGCTTGGAAGAGACTGGATAAGTGCTTTCCCGGATACAATGAATGTGGTAAAATTAGTCACCGAGATCTCCGGACTTGAAACATTACTTAAACTACATTCAGCTGTTTTTTCCAAGGAGCTTGGGAAGTTAAAGAATTTCAGGCTTCGATAAAACTAAAGGAAGGCGCTCGACCAAAATTCATTAAGGCGCGCACACTACCTTACTTTGTGAGGCCTAAAGTTGAAGAGGAACTAAACCGCCTACAGACTCAAGGTATTATTACTCCTGTACACTTTTCTGACTGGTGAACTCCAATTGTGCCAGTAATTAAACCGGACGGCTCCGTACGGATTTGTGGTAACTACAAGAAAACCATAAAACAAGCATCCATGCTGGTCAGGTACCCTTGCCACGTATTGATGACTTGTATGCAACACTAGCTGGTGGTGAAAAGTTTACCAAACTCGATCTGAGTCATGCATACTCGCAGATAGAGCTCGATTCCTCAGGAAGTCAAAACGATTTGCAGCTTCCGGACTGCCGGGTTGTTCGCCGGCACTCAGATCATGTACGCCCCAGGAGCACTGACACACCCGCCGTGAGTCAGTCACACTCGGAGATCGCAGAGCAAGCTGCAGAGCACGACGAACACCGAACAACAGGGGAACTCAGTTACGCCGATCGACCCGGATTCGAAACCGATCGAACGTTTTCAGCCATGACTGTAACGTCAGCCAAAACAGGGAGGACTGTTACGTGTTCAACCAATGATCGCTCACTATGACCGTGAACCTGATTAGCCCTACACACACGTAGCTAAGCACGCACACACGCACTCAAGGACACACCCTAACGTTCCGTGTTCACATGTAAACCGTTAAGTGTTCAGTACACTGTGCGCCAGACTGACGCGTCTTCTTGCTTATTCGCTACGAATTGAAATACGTACTTGCGGTTAGAGTCCAGCTGTGATAGACCTTGACATTTTGGTTTATCATATTCTCTTCGTTTCATCCGTTGACTGAGTGCTTTCGGTGCATTTCAGGTGGGGCCACTGCATATGTGCCTACAGTGACGGTTTCTCAGAATTTGCCCGATGAAAATCAGAGTTATCAACTCCGGCACCAGGCGGCCAACCCGGATGTACAGATTGCTATACCGAGAGTACGCATAAATCGATTATCACTGCTTATTGCGGTAAAAAGTACTGTTTTTGGACATTTTTATCCATAAATCTTTCTAACACGGTCAAGCAATTGCCCGTACGTCACGCTTGGCTTAACATTTAGTTCCACCGCTTTCTACACTAAAACGCTTCATATGTTCTCATTCAATTTGTCAACGTGGTAAGAATAACGTTGTGCTTAATAATGACGAATGTTATAAATGAAACATAAATCTAATAGGTGGGATTGTCGGTTGATTGACAAAGCAATTATTTTAATTTTCCGGCGTCGCTATCCTATCTGCGCAGCTGTCGCATCTGCGATTAGCGACATCTTTCTTTCAAATGTAGGAAGTTAAGCGAGAGTTACAGATACCAGAAGACATCATATATGAACACTATCTGTGTAGTTTTTGATTTGTCCCTACACGTGAACAGTATTTTACACCGCCAAGAAATAATTGTTTTGTTTAGTTATTGAATACATCCCCACATACAATCTCCATTACAGTGTAACATAAATAAGATGATTCACAATTAACGAAAATTTGCCACATTGAAGAACATGTGCATTATTTCGTTAACAAACACGTCCACACACTCACTCACTCTCTCTCGCTCTCCCTCTCTTTCTCTCAATCACTTTAGCTGCGCTATGCTTAATATCTAACGTTGCCTTGGATCACAGATTTCGGGGAGCTCACTTCGCACGTCTTGGCGCTTAGTGAATTCTTCGAATCCGATGGCGTTTTCACTTGTTATAAATATTCTGGCTTGTGTTCGCAAATACAGCTTGCATTCCTACGCGCGTGCTCGTCTTCTTGAACTTACCGAATGTGTACTTTGGTTGATGTGATATGTGGCATCGGTCTCTCACTCTTGCGACCTGTATCGTAAGCGGCTGATTGATTTGCCCGCAACCTTACTGCACAGTGTATATCCAGTTTGCCACTGATTAGGTAACCGTTGGCTTAACAAGTTTTGTAGGATGGTGAGGTCAAGTACGCTAGATCAAATGTCAATATTTGAATAGTTTGAAGCAAGGATCTCTACCATCCAATTACACAATCTGTAGAAAGAAATTGTTGTGCAGAAAGCACTCGGATGCGTATTTCCTATGATGGGTAAGTATAAGGTTCTTTCCTTCTTGAACTGGAAGCATTCATCCCAAACTAAACCCTGTTAATTTTCCATTATTGTGTACGTGTTAATGGCTTCACCGTTTTATTTTATCCAACGTGAAAGGCAGCAAACTTACTAAACCTACAACGGTTGTGATTTCACATGCTGTCGCCTGCATTTTAGTCTGCAAACGTTATGCATAACATAGCACAACGTCATCATACAGAAAATATGTCTAACTTATCCATCCTGCGGTTATATTTTGCACGACTAGCGTTCTGCTTGTGAGCTTCAATGTGAGAGCGTTTTTAATGAAGCCTCCACCGCATCTAAGTCTCTCCACTTTCGAGATTAGAAGGAGCAATGATGCTTACCACGGATGCCCAGCGGGGCAGATAGGATATCAACCGTCATTAGTATACACCGTCTCATTGACAATGAACCGACAAGCGTTCTTCATGAGCAGATGCACACGGCAATCCGTTTTGGACGGTACACATGTAAATTGCGTCAACTACTGGTATGGAGAGTACTAGTTGGAGTCAAGGCAAGTAGACTCCGTCAGTTAGCAATCCATCTAATTTTCCGGCTTTGAGCGAAAGCTTGTGGAGTCAGCTATGGACGTTGTCCTTAACCACTGCACAACTGTAGTCCGTTAGAGCGTATGCTGTGTTCACCAACTGATTGTATTTCTCTCTACACTAGCTTCGTTACTGCGTTTGATGGCAACTTCAATCAAGTCAAATGTAACTGCATTCGTTTTACATAACAAATGCAAGAAATGCTTGGTTTCTAGATTAGTTGATGAGGTAAAGTTAAAAAACAGTTGCGGGCGAACGTGGTTGCTTTTAGGAGTCTACGCAATGGACGGGCGAATGGGATCTTACAGGTGACAAGTAGAGACCCAGACAAGTTGGAATGGCTCGCCGCGAGGGAGGCATTGATCACGGGTTTGACTGTTCTTCTCACCGTCAGGATACGAACCGACGATTCAAGGCCTCCCGGTTTAGGCTAGGTGCTGATCCAGTCGTATTTGCTGTCCATCTCGGTGGCTTGTTTCATCGGGTGCTGGCAGATTTGGACGACACGGCAAAACAGCCTCTGTTAGTGAAACAGGTTTTGGACGCTATACCTCCAACAATGGCGGAGAGTTTGCAGATTTGGAACGCCACCCAGAGAACATGCGTGGCGGAACTTGCTTGAGTGGCAAGTGTGATTGTACAGAAGCCAGCGGCAGCATTTCGAATCGAAGAACAAAAAGACAGTGAGCCATTGAATATGTTGGAACAGAAGTTGGAGCAGATTACGCAAGACCTCGGAGCACTTCGAATTACCCGTCAGAGGACGAAGCAAAGTGAGCGATGCTTCTACGTGGAAACTGGGACACTGGAAGCGGCACTGCCCGTCAAGCCGAAGTACACACTTTGTACCAAATAATAGTCGCATACAGTATCGTCCTTGTATTGGAGAGTACATACTTGGAGCCCTGAACAATGGTGCGATTGAAGCGATAACGGAGGCGAATAGAGAATTGGAGGGGTTTTTAACTGATACAGGAGTCACAGTGTCCCTGACCAACCATCGAGATTGAGTAAAAGCCCAATGATGTTCCATGATGGTGAAGGAGGTCAGTGGTTATGTTATACGCATAAATGTTATGTCGGCGCAGGTGGTTGGTATCAGTCGTCATATATTCAACCATCGCTTTATCGTGTCGCCGGAAGCTAAAAGACAACTCTCTGCATACTCTCTACAAGCCAGTGGGGTCATCTTGGATCTGAAAAGAGGAATGTCGGTGACGAAATACGGGTCTGCGTACCTCGCTGGTAGAGAAGGATGCACACGGGCCTGTGCAATCGTTGCAGTTGTGCATGCTAGCCCTTCCCTGCAATCGCTTGCCGGCAAATACAAACTTCTCTTCACGAATGATAAAAGCGCCTACAAGTGTCGTGATTGGCTCGAAAACACACTTCCGCTTTCCCGGCAGCCGTATCGGCCACAAGGTCGCAGAATTATACCAACCCACCCGGCGACTGAAGTCAAAAGTCAGGTTCAGCAGATGTTGAATGCGAGTGTAATCGAGGAGACTCACACCCGGTATAACTCCCTAGTAGTTTTGGTGAAGAATGCTAACGGAAAATAACGTTTTGTGCAGACTTCAGAAGGCTGAACAATATCTTGCTTAGTCGTATTGTCCCGGTGCCATCATTCGCAGATATCTTCGAGAAACTGCAGAATTCAAAAACATTCACCGTACTGGATTGCGATCTGGCTACTGGGAGGTAGCGATGAAACGGGAGGACCGCGAGAAGATCGTGTTTATAGTTGGCGAGAAGCAGTATCAATTTAAAAGGATACTGTTTGGATTACCTGATGCCCCGTACACTTTCCGGCGCTTGATGCTCTGCCTCTGGATGCGTTAGAGAATGTGGCCGTGTATGGAGACGACATCGTGATATACGAGGAATCGAAAGCGGAACACTGCCGTCATATGGAAGTAATGTCGATGTTGGACAAGTTAGTAGATAGACAACCGCGGTAGTACATTTTTAACACTGGCGATTTTGATTCGTCATACGCGCTAGCAACGAATAGTTGTGGGCTGTGTTTGTACCAGATTAGATAGGGAAATAGTTTGTAACATAACACTTAAAAGCCTAGCAGCATAGCATTCGATTTTGCTCTTAGTTTTTTGGCAGACACCTCGGTTTGCCCTATCACACAAGTTCCCCCTTTGAGTTCGGTGGAGTTTCGGCCTATGTATACCTGGGGTATTTCCCCAGACTCCCGAAATGGAATATATGGAATATATGTGACGCGAATGTTTGCGTGGTAAGATCTCAGTAAATCGGCAAGTTCATAAATACACTATGTACATCGTTCGTTAATCAAAGTTGATGTTACCTGAAGTCCCCAATTGCGATATGGCTCCAATAGTTACGAACTGGGCGGTGTTGCATACGAACGTTAAAGGTGATCAGAACCCGGTTGTGGTGATGGGAAATTCTTCTGGAGGACCAGCTTTGAGACCATACTAACGCACTTTGGTTGACAAAAATGGATTGAAACTCGTCATCCTGATGGATTTACCGTTTCAGTCGATAGTCAAGATATATTGGGGCATCAGCAGGGTGGAACTTCTATCAGAGGAGCAATACACAATAGCGGTACAGCCTCCAATGATGCGGGAAATTTGTTGTACAATTCAATTCGCCATGGCGTGCAACCTAAAACATCCCCAAAGTAATATCCCTATGCATAAATCTGCCTACGTCAACCACCTGTCCAAGGCGACTACATTTGTCGGTCCCTTGAGTGGTCGTCTTAGACAGCTTTGGTACGTGTAGACGCTTCTCGCTTTATTTATCCAATTTCTGTGCGACTGATGCCTCGAGGAACATGGACATCTCAGACAAATGGCACCGTTTGACACGGATGCAGAACGGATGCAATATTTGACTAGGAAGCGACCTGATGCACTTTCTCGCTCACATACTAGTAACATAATAATAATAATGCGTAATCATAATAACTTTTCTCTCAGTAAATCGAGATATAACCCCCTTGACCATGTCCGGTAGGGGTAGATGTTGCGGCCGAAATGGTTTAAAAAACAAATCAAATGCTCAGGAAAGCTAAAGCAAATCGAATGCGTCACTCGCATTTGATAAACTAAACCACACTGTAGGTAATTACAACAGTTTGTTTCTAAACCCAGTCCTTGAGTTACGCCATTGGCGATTGCTGGCCCACATTTTCCTTGGTACAGTCACAATCAAGCGAAATTGAAGTGGCTCTTAATGTTTCGGCCTGCAACCACAGAATACTGTCGGGAACCTGTCCACAGAACGAACAATAAAGCACGTGTCAAATCTTGAAGGTGACCAACAATTTTGGCATAAGTGACGGAGTATAGTACAATGACACTAACTGTAGTATATAAAGTAATATTGAGGGTAACAAGCAGATTCATACTGGCTTGCTGAAGGCTGCAATGTAGTAAAAGTATCTAACATCTTGTAATAAACTCGCAAAGGTCTAGGAATCCATTACTTCGGAAAGTTTTAAAGCTTATTGCTTTTCACTACTCATGAGTACACAGCTTATTTTTCGAAGGCTTTTGACTAGAACTGGTCTGAGGAAGCTCTCATGTCAAGAACTATTGTAATCGTAAACGTAATGCAAGCCTTTACAAAACTAATCTGCGCTTTAAAACCTTCCGAAATCTAATATGTCCAACCTTGTACCAAGAAGGTATAACAGTCTTTAACGAACGCATGCAATGTAATTTAAAAATATTGATGTGTTATAATGCCGAAGACTGGGAAGCATTACGCATTCGGCATCTGTGTAATCTGGATCAAGCTGAAGGTGACATAAAACGGTGAAGAATTGAAATCTGATTTAACGTGTACTTGGGTAAATTACAGTAGTATAAGCTAACCAAAGATGCAGGGAATTGGCATAACTCAAAAGCCAAATGGAAAAATACTGTAAACATATGTCGTACAGACTCTAGACTAATTTTGCATATGCAGCTTTTGTCCTAAATGCGGCCTGTGCGGATACCAGGGAACATGCGATCATAAAACAAGGGTGATATGTGGAGTAGTTAGAGGCGATGTAACCTAAATAAATAAAAGTTATATACCACGAGGTGTTGAGGCACATTCTAACAGGGTGCTCTGATCAAGTTTTGCAATGAGATCTCGTGAAACATCTTGTTTACGTTTCATCCATTTGCATCCCGAAGGGATTTTTGAATACCAATGGCAGGTTGGGGGTAACAGATACAATAAGACAGAGAAACAATAACAAATGCAATTTTAACGGTATGTTCACCTTAATTAATACGTCCATCCATAGAATTGTCTCCAAGGAGACTGGTTCCACACATAATATTTCCTCGAAAGGTTTCACCCGCACTTCCATGCTCCACCTATGTGTGCCGGTGTGGCACAATTTCAATTACGACATCACCACTTAAGCATATTTTAGGACTTTTTCAAATACCCACGTATCACGTTCAATCATTCGGGATTTTTGCATGGCACCATATTTTTGTGTCAGGTAGATGGCTGTGCTGTGTGCTTCATAAACAATCGCACCAGTGAGTCAGCGGCTGTACGCCTTGCATGGGTACACTCATTAACTTAGAAGCTTCAATCCGTCATGCAAAAAACCAGCGCAATCGTTGCTAGCAATAAAATATGGAAAAATATAAAATATGATAAATTAAATATAACAATTCCAATTGTAATCTTTTGCAGACAGGCCAATCACAATTTGCTCGACCATCTTGGCTAATAACGGCAAGACACAGAGAATTTGATAGAGGTAAATTAAGAATAATGTTTACGTCGACGATCCGTTTCGCGTTGGCTAATCTGATCGAGTACCTTGGCGAATAACGACGATATAACAGGGAATTTGAGAGAAGGGATTCTCCACTTTGTTTAGAGTTTTGAAAGGAATATAGATCAGTAAACATCATCCAGATGCAATGCATTACATGTGGAGGGAGTTAGTTTATTTATTCCAAGCAGTCGATCACAAAGCAAAGGGACATTATCGATCGCTCAGCGAAACATGAGAATAACGTAATGATGCAAGTGATGAGTGCAGAAAGCTAACGGAGTATACGTTGGGAGTGACAAGGAAAATAAAACGTAGAGATGGAATTATACTTTGGGCATACCATAACCTGAGCGCGGAGTACATACAAAATTTACACAAAAGGGATTAAATATGAGTCAAATACTTACCTTCAATTTTTGTTTTTTCTTTTTTCATCACTTCACTCTCTTCCTTTCTTATTGTTGAGGAATTTTCGCTCTTCGACTTAGGACTTCTGTGCTCTTTGTGTGTCATATATGATCTGGTCCATCTTCAACCTATCTATCACGGTTTATTTACAAGTATATATCTGTTTCACTCATTTTGGTGTCAGGAATACCTTACTCATTTTATTGAATTCTCTGGACAATTGCGAGACAATTCGGAAAGCAAATGGTACGCATGATGATTACGGACACTTACAACGTTATCAGAAAATATCTACTCTGTCTAAACAAATATCGATATATTTGTTTACAAACGCTTGGGCAACAGCTGACTACACAAGTGCAACTGGCAATAGAAAGCAGTGCTAAGAACACAAGAGAAAAATTGCAGGCTGTGTTTCATCAGAAGTTAACCAAAGTGACTACCAGCAAGAAAGAGTGTTTAAACAACGGTTGGATCAGGAATCTATCAAATCGGCCACTCCCTGATGCCGAAAAACAAGTTCTCATCAATGGCCTAAGATATGACTACAAAGCCTTGACAACTACGGGGCAGTCGAGCATCTCAAGCAGTAGAGTTAAATCACGGAACAGCAAGGAGATATAATGAGAGGTCGAGATTCGAACATAGCATAATTCTATTGGTCCGGGGAATAGTGCTGACTGTCGAACCTACAAGCTTGACGGCTAAACGCTATATTCCACACCCTCGGTGAAGGACTTGGGTGTATTTGGCGTTATGGTTTGAAGTCCGTGGACAACACGAACAGACTATATCGTAACGGACTGCGCAAGCTTTGGGAGCTCAAACGTTGCTTCGGTACATGCTCTGAAGGGTTTGCCACTCGCCTCTTCTCTTCCATGATTAGACCAATGCTAGAGTAGGTGCGCCCGCCTACTTTCCGATCACCCGAGGCGAGGCACAAAATATCGAATGGGTCCAACACGGTACTACAAGGCTCATACCCAGTTTACATGGCTTGGGGTATGAATACCGGTGCGAGAAACTAGGAGACTACACCTTATCCCACCGTCGGGCGTAAGTCGACCTCTTTATGGCCCATTGTATTCTACATCTCGGTGGCTTTCCACTGCTGAGGCCAACGCTGCACTTACGATGTCCATGCATCACACGCGGACACAGATGCAAACTTGTCGTGCCGGATCTGAAGCGCGATCCTCAAACGCTATGCTTCGAACGGAGAGTGTTAAAAATTTGATACAGTTTGCATGAACATGTGATGGAAGCAACATCCGTGCAGCAGTTCAAAAAGTTGTTAGATTTATATTTCACCAATATTCGATTCATAGAACAATGGCACACACACGAGGACATGTCACATCTGTGAGTCCTGCAATACCGTGGGTCGGATATTTTAAATGTTATACGAAATCATAAACATATTCAACACTACTAATTTTTATAACCTTTCCCCATATATCGAAAAAGTTGAACAGTCTTCATTGATACGTGCTCTATAAAACAGTATTCAGGTGACGCACGTCGACTCGAAAACGGAAACTTTGGAGGCGCCATCGGAGGCCAGGGTCAGAAAAAATATCAAAGCTCCTAATGATTTTCTTGCCTCTGGCACGGATTCCCTCAAACCTGCATACTTAACGAAGCAGGTGACGTCCTATGTAAAGCAATGACCTCCCTTTAGGTGGACGGATGGTGACGCGCAATCTCAAATTTGACCACGATTCATATTGAGGTGTGGCTTCATAATTCCATCGAGAGGACCGCAGCTGATGCAAATAAAAATTGGGTTTCGCCAGCCCGAATAAAATGCACTACTATGACGCGTTTCGAAGTCATTACATCTCATCAGACAGAGTTCGCATGGAACGAACACGAGACTTTCAGGATGTTTGTTGTGACCGCTACCCGTAAGACACGGAGTCAAGAACAACGCTCTAACAACGGTATAATGAACGATGTTGAGGGTCATTTTTAAGTACAACTTGTGTGGATGGATTGAGATGGGCTATCGCAATGTTGACCGCGATTAACATTGAACTGAATCTTGGTCTTTCCATCACGAGGACCAAAGCTGATGCAAACAGAATTTGGGTGTTGTCTGCTTGAAAACACTGCACTGTTATGACGCGTTTCGATGTTATAACATCTATTCAGATAGAGTTAGCAGACCCCGAACCAAGGACCATCGCGATGTTAGTTTCGACCGCTACCACTTATCCACCTGATCGAAGGTATCGCATGGCACAATGGTACAATGAACGATGTTGGGGGTCATTTTGAAGGGCATGTTGTATGGATGGATTACGATGCGCAATCTCAGTGATGACCGCAATTTCAATTGAAGTGCACCTTGGTCTTTCGATCAAGAGGGACGTAGCTGATGTAAATGGAAATTGGATGCGGCCAGCCCGAAAATACTGCACTACTATGACGCGTTTCGATGTTATTACATCTCATCACACAGGCTTCACGGGCATCGAACCCATCATCATTAGTATGTTTGTTGTGACCGCTACGCATAATCCACCTGGTCGCAGGCATCGCTTGACACAACAGCATAATGAAGGATTTTGCGGGTCATTCTCAAGTACAAGACGTGTGGATGGATTGCGAAGCACTATCGCGACTGTGACCGCGATTCCCATTGAAGTGCGGCTAGGTATTGCGATCAGGATGACACTAGATGATGCTAACTGCAATTGGTTGTTGCTCGCACGCAAAGATTGCACTACTATGACACGTTTCGATGTTAATAAATCTCACCAGGTAGAGTTTGCATACATCGAACCCGGGACCATCGACATGTTAGTTTTGATCGCCAAACGTAAGCAAAAGGGTCATGGGCAAAGCTTGGCACAACGGTATAATGAACGATGTTGAGGGTCATTTTGAAGTACACGTGTCGATGGATTTTGGCGGGCAATCTGAACGTTGACCGCCATTCCTTTTAAAGTTAACCATGATATTTCGATCACGAGGACAATAGCTGATGCAAATGGACAACGGGTGTTGCCCGACCGAAAATACTACAATAAAATGACGAATTTCTGTAATATTTCATCCTATCAGGTAGAGTTATCAGGCTATGAACCTGTGTTCATCGATATCTTAATCGTGACCGCTACCACTAAGGCACCTGGTCACGGTCAACGATTAGCACAACGATGTAATGAAGGGTGTTGTAGGTCATTTTGAATTATGCGTTATGTGAATGGTTTGCGAAACTCAACCGCAAGGTTGACCGCGATTCCCATTGAGGTGAGGCTTGGTGTTTCGATCAAGGTTTCCGTTACTGAAGCAAAAGGAAACTGCGTGCTTCCCGACATAGGGCACTGCGTTACCATGACGCCTTTGGATGTTATTACATCTCATCAGATGGAGTTTGCAGGCATGGAAACCGGGACCACGTGGATGTTTGTTGTGACCGCTAAACGTAACCAACAGGGTTATGGGCAACGCTTGGCGCAACGGTATAATGAACGAGGTTGAAGGTCATTTTGAAATACACGTTGTATATATGTATTGCGACGAACAATCCCAATGTTGACCGCGATTCCCATCGAACTTAACCTTGGTCTTTCAATCACAAGGAACATAGGTGATGCTGATACTTACTGGGTCTTGCCTGCCCGAAAAACTGCACTACTCTGATGCTTTACGATATTATTCATCAGAATGTTCGCATGCATCGAACCCGAGACCATCGGTATATATATTTTGACCGCTACCCTTGGACCATCGGGTCAAGTGAAGGCTTGACACAACACTATGCAGTAATACGTCGGGTGACATTTTGTAGTAGACGTATGGATGGATTGCGACGCTCAATCTCAATATTGACCGCGATCCCCATTAACTTGAACAGCGTTATTTTGATTAGGAGAGCAGTAGCTGTTGCAAAAATTAAACTGGGTGTAACTCGCCCAAAACGCTGCACTACTGTAGAGAATTACTGTAACATTACTTTTCATCAGGCGTATAGCAAGCATCGATACCGGGAACATACTTTTGTTAGTTGTGAACGCAACCCGTAAGACACCGTGTCACGGGCAAGGCTTGTCGTAACCGAATAACGAAAGATGTCCAGCGTCTTTTTACAGTAATCCTTGGTTGGATTTATTTGGACGCGCAATCTCAATTTTGCTCGCGATTCCCATTGAGGTAAAGCTTGGTCTTTCGAGCATGAGGACCGTAGCAGATGCAAATAGACATTGCATGTTTCCCGACAGAATACACTGCACAACCGTGAAAAATTTCTGTACTATTTAATCTCATCAGGCAGTTAGCAGGCATCGAATCCGGGACCATCGGTTTGTTAGTTGCGACCGCTGCCTATAGGCAGCCGGGTCACAGGTACCGCTTGGCACAATGGTATAATGAACGATGTTGAGGGTCAATTCGATTTAAACGTTGTGTGGAAGGATTGCGACGAGCAATCTCAATGTGGACTACGATTCGCATTAAAGTGAGGCTTGGTCTATAGATCAAGCGTACCGTATCTGCTGAACATGGAAATTGGGTGTTACCCGCCCGACAACCCTGCACTACTATGACGGGTTTCGAGGTAATCACACCTCACCAGATTGAGTTCGCAGGCATCGAACTCGGGCCCATCGGAATTTTAGTTATTACCGCTATCGCTGAGACACCGTGTCAAGGGCAGCGCTTGGCACAACGGTATAATGAACGATGTTGAGTGTCCCTTTGAAGTACACATTGTATGGATGGATTACGAATCGCAATAACAATGTTGACCGCGATTCCCATTGAAATGAGGCTTGGTCTTTCGATCAGGGAACCGTAGCTGATACGAATATTATTGCTTGTTGATTGACCGTAAACAATGTATTACTATGACGCGTTTCCATGTTATTGCATCTCATCAGATAGAGGTAGCAGGCATCTAACCCGTGACCATCGGGATGTTAGTTGTGACCGCTAAACCGGAGCCACCTGGTCACGGGCAGCTCATGGCACAACGGTATGATGAATGATGTTAAGGGTCTTTTTAGTACAGGTTGTGTGGACGGTTTGCGACGAGGAAACTCAATGTTGATTGCGATTCCTATTGCATTGAATCTTGGTGTCTAGATCAGACGGAACGTAATTGATTCAAATAGAAATTGGATAGTGCCCGCCAGAAAACGCTGCACTACTATGAAGCGTTTCGATGGTATTACGTCTCATCACGTAGAGTTTGCAGGCACCGGACCCTGGACCATCGGGATGTTAGTTGTGACCGCTACCCCTAAGCCACCGTTTCAAGAGAGTCGCATGGAACGGCGGTATAATCAAAGATGTTGAGTGTCATTTTGAAGTACACGTTGTGATAATGCATTGCGAAGCGCAATCTTAATATTCACCGCGATTCTCATTGAATTGAACGTTGATCTTTCGGTCCCGAGTACCATGGCTGATGCAAATATAATTTGGGTGTTGCCCGCCAGAAAACGCTGCACTAGTGTGATGTTTTTCGATGCTCTTTCACCTCACGAAGAGAGTTGGCTGGCGTCGAACCCGGAACCATCTGTATGCTAGCTTTGACCGCTGAGCCTAAGCCACTGGTTTCTCGCGCAATGCTTGGCACAACGGTATAAAGAAAGATGTTGAGGGCCCTTTTGTAGCCCACGTGTGGATAGATTGCGACGCGCAATCTCAATGTTGACTGAGATTCCTATTAACATGAACCTTTGTATTTCGATGATGAGGACCGTAGCTGAGGCCAATAGAAACTAGGTGTATACCGTCCGAAAACACTGGACTACTATAACGCGATTCCATGTTATTACATCTCGTCAGATAGAGTTCGCAAGCATTGAACCCCATCCATCGGGATCTTAGTTGTGACCGCTACCCCTAAGATGCAGAGTTTTGGGCAACGCTTGGCACAACGGTATAATGGACGAGGTTGGGTGGCATTTTGAAGTACAAGTTGTGTGGAGGGATTGCTAGGCGCAATCTCAATGTGGACCGCGATACCCCTTGAAGTGAAACCTGGACATTCGAACACGGGGAACCTAGCTCTTGCAAATATTTATTTTGCGTTGCCCATCTGCCTGACTGCAAGAATACGCGATTCTTTGTAATTACATCTCATCAGATAGAGTTCGCAGGCATCGAACCCGGGACCATCTTTATGTTAGATTTGACCACGAACCATAAGCCACTGGTTCACCGACAACGCTTGGCACAACGGCATAATAAACGATGATGAGCTTTAGTATGATTACTCGTTGACAACGATTCACATTATAGTGATCCTTGAAATCCGATCACGAGTTCCGGAAGTTATTCTAATGGAAACTGGGTGTTGCCCACTCATAAACACAGCACTGGTATGACGCGTTTCGTGAATATTACATCTCATCAAATAGAGTTAGCAGGCATCGAACGCGGGGCCATCGGTACGTTAGTTGTGAGCGCTACCCCTATGTCACCGGGTCACGGGCAACACTTGGCACAACGGTATAATTTACAATGTTGTGTACCATTTTGAATTGCACGTTGTGTGGATGGTTTGCGACAGGCAATCTCAATGTTGACCGCGATTCTCATTGAAGTGAACCTTATTCGATATCGAAAATCCTAGCTTATTCAAACAGAATTTGTGTTTTGCCCGCCCGAATATACTGTACCAATATGATGTTATATCATCTCATCAGAATGAGTTCGCATGCATCGAACTCGGGACCATCGACATCTTAGTTTTGACCGCTGAGCCTTGTCAACCGGGTCACAGGCAACGCTGGCACAAGAGTGTAATGAAGGATATTGAGTTTTACTTTGAAGTGCACGTTGTGTGGATGGATTGCGACGCGAAATCTCAATTTTGACCGCGATTTCCTTTAAAGTTAACCTTGGTATTTTGATCACGAGAACCGCAGCTGTTTCTAATACAAATTGGGTGTTGCCAGCCTGAAAATGCTGCACTACACTGACGCGTTTCGATGCAATTACATCTCATCAGATAGAGTTAGCATGCATCGAACCCGGGACCATCGGAATATTAGTTGTGACCACTACACCTAAGCAACCGGGTCACGGGCAGCGTATGGCACAACGGTTTAATGAACGATGCTTGCGGGTATTTTGCTGGAGACGATTTGTAGATGAATTGCAACGCGGAATCTCAATGTTGACCGCCATTCCCAAATAAGTAAGAAGTGTTATTTGGATCTCGAAGCTCGTAGCTGTTTTAAGTGACAATTGGGTGTTGCCGGCCCAAAAATGGCTGCGCCACTCTGACGCGTTTCGATGTTATTACATCTCTTCAGAGAGAGTTAGTAGACATCGTGTCTCCACGAACTCAATATAGATGTATTGAATGACTGCTCCAAATATTTATCAAAGTACGCGGGTATAATCGATTTCACGATTTTCAGACCACATTGTGCTCGCGTGAATTCTGCGGGACTGTACATGCATTGGACGATCGTTCAAGCCCCCTTTTGGTTCATGGGCTTTGTTCACTCTGCGCATATCCGGCTTCCCATTTGTCCCTTATCAGTTTATGTGTCTTCGCGTTCTTAAGTCGTTGTTGTTGGCGAAGCTATTCAGCTGCTCGAATGTTGGCACAGTGCATGTTATGATGAATCCACCATAAATAGTCTAGTTTGCTGACCTTAAGTTGCAGTTTGTTATCAAAGCAGAGTAGTAAGACAACCGGGCCATGTTGTCACCACATGTTGGTCATGCGAGAGCAACAGAACTGTGCAAGCAGTGAGCAGTGGTGCAAGCCTTCCTCTTGCTCATTAGCGTCGTTCACCTTCATCGAAGTTTGTAGCACATTGAGCGCTATCACCCTACGGGCATCCGCGTATTTCCTGTAGGTGTGGGGACCAACCTATTCAGCTGTTCGATTATGGGGTCAGTGCGGGCTATCATAACGTCACCAAACACAGCATAGCCTTACTATCCTTGTGCTGCACGCAATGACAAAAGGAGCGACACACAGCGAGAGAACACAACTTCGGAGTCGAGGCGGTAAGGCGAACATCATTGGCAAAGCAATAGATCCTCACCAAGTCTGTGTGCGTCGACGGCAAACCCTCCGACAAAGCTGCACAAGTCATCGACATGAAATACAGCACGACAGGAACATCATCCTTGCCTACAGGATAGAAGGCGTGAACGCTTAGCGCGGATTCAGTGGCAACAATAGGGAGAAGCTGACTCCCGATGTCCTGCAGCGCGTTCAAGAAACCCCGCTGAAGGGCATTCCGAAGACAAACTAGTGCAGCTACAGCAGCGTCGGAGCGAGATCAGGGTCCACCTATCCCTCTCAACTGTTTTCAACGCTCTCAGAAGGTTAAGGATAACGCTCAAGCAGTGTCACGACGTGTTATGCCGCGTCAACAATGCCACGACCTTCGCAAGCCTGCAAGCTCACGCGCTTGACTTCTCGTTACGTGCACCGAATGACAAACAGAAATGCATCTTTATAGATGAGAGCGGGTTCAACCTTCAAATGCGATGGACTCAGTTTCGATCAAGAACTGGGACGTGCAAGAACATCCTCCTACCTGCGTAGTCTAAACATCGTCTAGTCGTCTTACTCCTCATTTCTTGCAAACGAATTGCTGATTTTATGCTTGAAATCCTGTCTGTCCAAAGTGGTTTTCGAAAAGTCCATTTTTCAAAACGTCAAAATTAGTTTGCAAAATGTCCAATGAGTATTGCAGAACGTCCAAGTTAAGTGAAAATAATATATTAACCCAGTCCTCTGTTACAACAATCCGTCGCCATCAATCACCGCTAGATACCAACAGCTGCGGACTGGGGGGATAGAGCACCCGTAGCCCAGTGCATCAGGTTTTATTTGGTGCTCACGACTGGTTGTTGCCGATGGAAAGCGCATCTTATAATACATCGCTCCAATATACTTTCAGTCCGGTTGAGACTGGATGCGACATGTTTTATAAAATGAGCAAGCGATCATCGACTGCACCTTAATAAATGGTATTCTTCTGAGTGTTTTGCAAGGGACATTTGTAGCTATGTGGTTAGAATTTTAGCACGTTTGTAACCAGAAGATGGTTGGAGCTAGGGGCTATCTATATAGCAGAAGTTAAACAATACGACAATCTACACCCATCACTCATGAAGCAACGGTATATTTCAGTGGAACAGAGAATATACTCTTGTTTTGTGTGTAACTTGGTAAAAAAAATAATTGGTGTTTCCATGTCTAAACATGGTTGACAGTCCTCGTTAACTTTCAGCTTCGCAATTGGACAGTGTATATGATGATTTACAAAACAGTACTAATACACTACCTGCTTTCACTTACCAATCGGCTATCAACCGCGGATGTGCGTTTTGGACGTGAAAAAATATGATCTGCAGTATACCATATTTCAGAAAACAAACATGACAACTGAATACCCACCACATCCAACCAAACTGGACATACTTCCTGTTTCCCGAGATTATAATTTTAGGACCCAAAGCAGCAATGGAACAATGGTATATTATGGGCAAGAAAGCGGATGCTTAGCACGTCCCGTAGGATAAAGAAAGAGAACTACAAGTTGGTGAATAGAACCTAAAGGGATAACATGAAAATGGTTTTGGTGGACTCACCACGGTGTTAACACAGGGACACGCAGAAAGAGTCCACCATAACTGTGTAGGTTAATTCTTGTTGTGCAACATTTGTTAGATTATATCGACTTTGGAGATACACAGGCTATATCTCGTAGTGTAGGTGGGTTAGGGCAACGTCAAAGCGTTTTTAAACACAGATAAATTGGGACAGAAACTACTTAATTTGGGTGGGCTTTCCAAGACTAACACACACGAAGAAAGTAAAAGTTCCGTCGACATTCTAGCAGACTGTATTGCTTGACTAACTTGAACGGATGGCCCTTCGAATTCGTGTTGTGGCTCAGTTGTAGTAAGTGGCGGCAAACGTGGTTCAAGTTCCTTAGAATCTGACAGGCCATAACTGGGTCGCTACGTAGGCGCCGGTACCTGCCACTATCATTTTAGGGTCTTCAGTCTAAGTTGATGGGGAAGATTGAACAACCCTTTGCCTTAATTCGTGTTTCGTCGCTCGGAAGTCTCTAGCGCTGTAAGATCTTGTTTGTGCCAGGGCTGGCACAATTGGATCGCGTATACTACAGGAGTCCGCACGTAGGTGTTAAGCAACTGCGAATAGTTAGAGGGTACAAACCGCCAACATGCCCTCCGCAGCTTTCTAACATGTTGGTACCAGTCTTTTGACGCCTTCTCCGATTGGTCTGGGTAGTCCAGATCAGCATGAACTAGTACCCCAAGGTCGCGCT
Organism: Dicrocoelium dendriticum; assembly: GCA_944474145.2. Lineage (NCBI taxonomy): Eukaryota > Metazoa > Platyhelminthes > Trematoda > Plagiorchiida > Dicrocoeliidae > Dicrocoelium > Dicrocoelium dendriticum. The sequence goes on along the minus strand of OX104071.1, from coordinate 66,340,505 downwards.
CCTGAGTAACTGTTTGCAGGACATGATCTCCAAGCTTGTATGTGATGTTGGTTTGGTGGCGAATGTGAATCAAGTTACACTTCCCCGAATTGAACTGGAGCAGATTGTGGAGTGACCACCCGGAAGCTCCGTCCAGGTCTCACTGAAATGCATCCTGATCAGCTGGGTATGCGGTCGTCCGCCATATCTTAACATCGTCAGCGAACAGCAAGAAATCTAAAGCAATCAAACGCATAAACCCGTTAATGAACACGAGAAACAGCCGCGGCTCCAGAACTGTTTTTTGTGGAACACCACATTCGACGTAAATCGGATCGGACAGCGCACTTCGAATTCTAACCTGCAGTTGCCGATCCTGTAGGAAATTCCTGATCCACCAGAGGACAGGATCACCAAGTCCAAAGCTTTCGAGCCAGTGAAGCAAAAGTTTGTGGTGCAGTCTGTTGAAGGCTTTGAAGAATTAGCGGTAAATGACATCTGTACCCCTGCCTGTATCCGTTGCTTCCGTCCAACCACTGCATGCAATCAGTAGGCTGGTAGTGCATGAACTGTGATGGCGGAAACTCTGTTGCTCGGCTGTTATGATGTTGTGACTTCTAAATGGTCTACTAAAGTCTCAGCGATGATTGTTCCCATTAGCTTTGAGAGCACAGGGAGGAGAACCCCTGGGCGATAGTTGGCGAGTTCCGGGCGATTACCGCTTTGAAAATTGGAGTGATTAACCCATGTTACCACATGGTAGACATAACTTTTTTATACGAGCAACTTTGGAAAAAATATGATAATGGTCCGTCCAGGGTTGTTGCTGCTACGTTCAACGCCCTTGGGCGAATCTAATCCATTCCGGGAGAGCTGTAGGTGCGTAGTGAGAGCCGTTTCTTCAACACAACTGTGGCAATAAAATCGATGTTAGTGAGTGTTGAAGTTGCGGATAGGGATGTACCTATGTAACCCTGGCGGACGTCTCTTGGGAAGGTTGGGACGTACTGCATTCGTAGGACGCTGGCTGCCTCTTTGACACTCTGAGCCCCTCCGACAGGCGTGTTAAGTGGGAGGAGACCGAGCTTCCTAAATGGTGAACGTTGAAATCGCCGGAGATAAAAAACGTGGCTGTATGTTGGAGTAAGCATTTCGTCAGTGATGATATTAAGTGGAAGTCCATCTCTGGAGTGGATGATGAGGCGCGATATACAACTGCCACGAAGCAGTTGCTGTAATCGTTAAAACGCTTAGAAACCTTGAGCGATACGCGCAGCCAGCTGTTGTCCCTATTCAAGGCCGGAACGCATTCGCAATCCTCGGGATATTTCAAAAACTCAACACCGGCGTAACTGTGGTGCCATTCGATATTAACAATAAATGTTGAAAGTGACGAACCTTATAATGTTTCCTCACACACAAACGCAGTAAAATTATCGGTGGATACCGCAGATGACCGATCTAAAAGCCGAGCAAAGACAAACAGTAAATGCAAGCAAGTGGGCAGTGCCGTAGCCGAGCAGCACCGCTTTGAAGCAAGCCAATATGCCAATAGACTATCCAAACGTATAGACATATGCCGTGCAGTCAACCTCGCCTGATACGGCAGTGGTTGATAGGGCAAAATATCAATTGGAGTTGAACAGATAAACAGGATCGGAACAGCTGATTGGCAGAGTGTCTGTCATGTATAGTCTATGGTGAGGATCCCGATGGCGTCCGGGATGGGTTCTCGGTGATTAGCACTTCAACGGTGAAGGGTATAAAACCAAAATGAGTTTGGTGGGTTTGAGTAACCTTCGAAGGTAGGCTAGATGAGCAAAGTCGAATGGTTTATCGATGTTCAAAGGGTGGGTAAAACAGGCAGCCTGGGTACTGGCGCATGCAAAGGGAAATGGGCTGTGAATGATAAGGTGTTGTGGAGAAAGATGGAGGTGAGAGTTCCAACTCGACTGGACAAATTGATCTATCCGACACAGTTGACATTCTGTCTGAGAAGCAAACGGCACTATAGCGAATCGTTGACCCGCGTCTTCGGATCATCCAGTGGTTCGCGTTGTAAGTCGTTACGGTAGTAGAGGCTAGCGCTACCTCAATTGTTAGGACGATAATGTCGGAACAAGGACATACCCTGAATCACCATCTAGGCATCCGTAAGTCCTGAGTGCAATCAAGTCTCGATAATGGAGATGAGATGTCAAGCGTTTATTGTCTGACACAACCGAAGCTCGGAGATGTTGCTGAGGAGGCCTTGGGCATTCGTATACATACAGGAAAGTATTTCGGTTCTTAGCAACGATCCGAGGCACTTGTGACTAGGATGAGAGGTTGTGCCGACCGGTATATGGTTGGCCGCTATCAGTTTTTTGTGGTATTATTGGTGATTCACTTGGAGTTGGGTTCGGTGTCACTGTGATTATCCCCTCTGAAAAATCACTTTGCACAATGCATGGGGGTGGCTGCAGGATTGCACAGAAAGCTCCTCTCTTCCTTCAGATTTGCTTCCGGTGTGAATTTCGGATAAGCTCACTGGTTCGTTTGCCTGCAGTGGTGGTGCTTTAACTCGGATGACAGTTTCGCTCGCCGCTTTAACCTGGAGATCCGTTGGCAGTCTGTTACGAAGTGAACGCCAGTGTTCCAGTTGCGTAAGTGTCATCAGCTAGTTTGTAATACAACCTTAATTATCCTTGGTCCGCACCCTTTGTAGCTTTCTGATCTTGTCAGTCTCGGGAGAGAAGTCGCAACAATGTCATTCAAGATCAGTGTCACAATAATAAAGCAACCACTACTCCTGGTCCTGCTTTTGCTTCGCATTCATCGTACTCGTGGGACTGGGGGACGCCATGGACAAAACTATTCGGGCTGCGGCGCTTAGCCGGAGCCCTTCTAACATTTGCCTCGCTCGCTTTCACCCGCTCTAGGGAACGTATGGAAAAACGTGGACCAGACCGATATCATTCTGGAAACGAGCGGTCGAAAGCAACGACGCTTCCATCTCATCGACAGAGATTAGCCCAACCCAAAGGATCCTTGCTTCTCCATGATGCTTGAAATTCTGGTGTCGAGTGATCCTCATCATGTTGAAGGGTTTAATCAGAATACCGAAGACGTTACTTATGGTATTCCATTGGTTCAGGTCATCCACCTGTTTTCCCTTCAAATAATTCGAGGTTGACTCATGAACGTAGGTAGGTATTATAGATAAGGCATCTCATTGTTTCTAAGTGCCTTTCTTGGGAGTGTGGACCGGTTGGTAGACCCAGCGATTTACTGTACATTCGTGCAGCGTTGTCTTTCACATTCGTTATAGATGTGGTAATGCAAACAGCAGCGTCTGATTTTGGAGTTCACCTTGATGCAGCAAGGTCAGCGTTACCCACACACACGTGACGTGCTTGCGCCGGGTTCATTAGGATTATTCCTCTCCATCCTCTCTCCATCTTCTCGCAGCGTTGTTACTTTACGCTCATTCGAGCTGGATTTACCAGCACTACACAGTGGTCTATCACAGGTGGAAACATCTTCTACGATTAGAGGCTGTGCCATAACTAACCGTTTTCACCGGCATCCGTGATTAAGCGCAAGCAATAACTCAAACACATTGAGCCGATTGCCTTTCTGTTTGACTTCATTCCATACAGAATTCTTAAGGCACGCCGAGAAGTCTAAACTTATTCCCATCCGGCGTTTCTCAACACAGCTGTGAAAGAATGTGTGATCTCTCAATCTGTATTTAATTTGTTCATATCCAGTTAGCACTTTTCAATCACTCGGCATTCCTTGTGACCTTGTCAGCCAGTGCACCTGGATAACCCGTCACACGAACCGCGCGACCACGAAGACTGCTCATTTGATCTTGCTGGAAAAGTACAGAACGCCAACCACCCCACTGGGTCAGATAAGGACACCAGATTGAATGACAGAACTGTGAATCCGAAAAGGCTCCAAGCAAAAGGCATTTGCGAGTTAGGAGAAGGTCATCGAGTAGTTAACATCGGTCTGGCTTACTCGCACTGTTTGGAATGGTCTTATCCGAAATCTGCAAACGTGTCCCAACAACAGGTACGAGAGCGGAATAGCTCCCAGGATGCACTTTAGTTCTGTACTGCGTGCTCCACCGTTCCACTCGTCAACTGCTTGCTTATCCTAGCTCAGAAATGCGACCGGTTAACCGCGGAAGCCCGACAGAGGATAAACAATATGAGTACTTCAATGGAAGGAAGTAGGCACCACTAAAGCGTAGCCGCTGCTAAGCAATGGAAAGCTGCACGATCCGCTTCGCCTAAACCGCGATCAGTCACTTCCCCATCTCCGTTGTCTTCTCCAAGTTTGGTAGAAGGCCGGGCGAAAACTGTCCGTACCTACAAGAGTCGAACAGTACTCATGGTAACGAAAATCAGGCACCACTCGAAACGTCTGATTAAGCAACTTCCACTAGACCTGACATCTAGCACTGATAAGGATGAAGCAACCGAACACCATCCATCGGTACTTGTAACTCAAATGTCGCTCGTCGTGACAAAGCCACCCGGAACATCAGTTACCTTTGCAGAGATTGCTGCAAAGGCCCGCAGGCGGACTGCCGTTGTAAGCACTGTTAAAGCGAATAGAGGGACAAACAGTAAACAATCAACGCTTGTCTGCAGCTCAAGACAAACGATTGCCCTACCATTTAGACCAACGAAAAAGTTACCTAACTGTAGTGCCCTGTCTGTTATATGCTCAAATGTCTCCGAATCTATCGCTCTCACATTGTGCGGTAAGTTATCGGACGAGCAAGACCAATGGAACTCATAGCACATGCTGATCTTTGTTATAGCCAAACCCATAAACATTACGAATTACTCGTCATCCGAACTTGCCACACTATGGCGAACCCAGACTTACTCCAGTAACACTAGAATCCTCCACCGCATCTATCCTGATGTCCCTTGGAGCGCGACACAATCAAAAAAACACCGAAGAGTGACACACCAAGCAAGGCTGCCTAAACACAATTTTCATACATGGAGTGCCAGAACATTCTTCTAAAGATTATCAAGAGACCAGAAAACACGATTTAGAACAGTGGCGGTTCCTTCGGGAAACATTTTCTTTAGATAATATTGTGGCGCTATCGCTTACCAGGATACCTCTGTCACCGAATTATAGAGGATGCGAACAAATAATCCTAAAAATTTGGTCCAGTAAGGGCAACAAAAACGGAGGTTTTGGATCGACGGCGGAGAAATCGGAAGTCTTCCTTCTGAACTTCGGTTAAAGGTCACAGAAGCTCTGCACAGTTCCAATATTAAGGCACCTGAAGCAACAAGTGTACCGACGAATGTACAGAGGTGTAAAAAGACTGCTGCTTTAATTGACTCTGACGTAAGTATAAACCAAAATTGGAACGCACCTTGGCCTAATCAATTTCTAGATGAGGTAGCATTATCCCATTAAAAAACGAGTAACTGCCGATCACCAATCGGTAGACCTTCTCCCACATTTGACCCCTTTACCCTTCTGTGGGCTCCTTGAGATAGAAAAACTGTCCTGATTGTATACGAATGTTCATGGTCTTTATAATCGACTGGCCGAACTGAACGATCACCAAGCTTCCGGGTCATATGACGTCATAAGTATCACTGAGACGTGGTTGCACACTGGAATGACGGACGGGTATGTCGCTGATCCGGAAATTCAGGCTCAGAAAAGGAGGAGGCGTAATCCTGTATTGCCGAAGCGACTTACAATGCGAAGCCGTGGCGGATACAAACTCGCAGTTTCCCGACTCCCTTCCTTGTCGCTTTTGTTAAAAGGCAGGGAAGCTTGCCCTATTATCTTCGTGAACGGCCCCCTAACTCTACACCCGAAACCGACTGCCACATAGTCGCTGCTTTAAGATACAGTTTACAGCGAAAGTACACTCACATAATTGTCATGAATGCTTTCAACGTACATTGTGTGGGAACTCCTGCCACAATCGGGGAGTAATTCAAAACTGATCTGCAAGATCTCGTAATCACTGTTCCTCTTTACAATCACATCACTTTGCGCACTCGGTTCAGAACAGGTAACAGGCCATCTGTGCTGGATCTTGTGCTTACGAACAAGGAGCACATGATTGATTTGTTGGTTTTATACTGCCCGTCGGCTCGCAATGATTACGCAGTCATCAGTTTTAACTTCATCTGCTATGCGGAATTTCGGAATGAGAACGATGAGATTGTGCGAACCATCAAAAGCTACCATCGATTAGCCCAGTTCGTCAGCGCCACAACTTGGTTGTTCCTCGAAGAAGAACCCCCGGAAGTTGCCTGGCTGGAGTTGGTCAACGAATGCCTTCAGCTGATTGCAGAGGCTGCAGAAGTAAGAGTTTGCAATAAGTGCACATTAATTGCATTTCTTAGGAACAGAACTCGAAGATGAATGACAGTACACATCGCAGCATGGCAAGTGTAGAGAGAAGCTCCAGCACTAGAAATTGGGACAACTACTTAGCCCAACACAAGCACTGCACCCAACTGCTAATAGAAGACAAAGCCGCCTATCAGCAGAACATCTCAAAAAACTTCAGTGCTAACCACAAACTGCTGTACAAACACATCAATGGCCTACAAAACGTGAAGCAAGGAATTTCTCCACTCAAGAGAGCTGATGACTCAACAATAACGGCTGTGGAAGCAGCAAACGCGTTGCGGTTGCAATATGCCTCCAGGTTTCAGTGGGTCTTGCCACGAAGCGATCTTCCAACTTCTTTTCTCCTCGCCAAGACTAACCGACATCACTTTTACTGAAGATGCTGTATTGCAAAAGCTGAAATCTCTACTCAAACACAGCTCGCCGGGTGTTGACGCCATTCGTCCAGAGGCACTGGAAGCAGCAGCAAGCCAACTGGCACTACTTTTATCTCAGTATTTTTAGCGTCGCATAGACCAGAACCAAGTTCCCGCCATGTGAAAGCTTGGTATGATAACCATGTTTTACAAATGTGGAAGCAGTACTGTTACCTCCAACTACCGCCCAGTATCCCTTCATCTTATACTCTCCAAGGTCATGGAATCCATAGTTGCCGATGCAATGGTATGTTATCAGAAAATGTGTGACATCAGCACGCCTGCGCAGCAAGGTTTGCGCAGACAGAGGTCATGCACAACGAATGTACTGATTGCATGCAGTAGTTGGACCGAGTTAGCTGACGCTGGAGAAGGGGTTGATGTGCTTTACCTGGCTTTTTCCAAGACTATCGATCGTCTAGACCATCGGATAATACTCTCCAAGCTACAGCATTACGGGATCAGAGAACCTCTTTTAAGCTGGATCGCCAACTTTCTACTTCGACGGCAATTAGTGGTCAGAGTTCGGAGCTCTTTATCGAACCCCATAGAAGTCGAGTGTGGTCCACGTTTGTTTCCGTTGTTTATTAAGGAATTTGCATGGGGAATCGCTTCAAACTTCCTAATGTTTGCCGACGATATTAAGGTTGGCGCAGGATTCAGGCGAATGTCAAGCAGAATCTGTTTTAGAGTGACCTAGATACCGTGTATCAACCGTCAAGCCAATACTCACTGCATTTCAGCATCAGTAAATGCAAGATGCTTTCTATCCGACATCAGAGCAGCTACTCGTACAGATTCCGAAAGAATATGCTGTAATATCAGCTGTCGAACTTGACTTGGGTATCCTGGTTTAAGATGACTTGGGTTGCTCCAGGCAATCCGAAAAAGCCTCGAAGACTAGGAACCAACACGTCAGGCTGTTGCAACGGGCGTTTGGATTAATAAACAGCTCCATATTTCGACAAATGCTTAGTGCTTATGTGCGCCCCCATGTCGAATACGCAATTCAAGCCTGGCATCCATTGCTGAAACACTACCCGAATGCACTGGAGCAGCCACAACGTCGGGCATCTAAAACGTAATTGGAATGCGCAATCTTTCATACCAGAAGAGGCAGCAACAATTGGGGGGCGACCTGATAAAAGCATACTTGATTCTGCGAGACCCACATAATGTGTGCCGCCCTTTACTGCAACTCAGTAGTAATACAACTCATTAAAACTTGATGTACAGCATAGCGGCTTGCAGTTCCGCAGAAATTTCTTTTTCATTCGTGTCTGTCACCCGTGCCATGCTCTCCCAGAATCGATCGTCTCTGCACCGACACTAACCGTATTTAAAAGGCGGTTGGATGACGCACTCCTCCACTTACACTTTGTCACTTGGCACTACGTCTCCATCCCACACTTGGAGTTTACCATGGAATTATTTGATGTTAACTGCGGGTGCTGTGGATCTAAGCGGATTGCAGGACTACGGAGGAGCAGAGGATAAGTCCTTATTTTCATATTTGAAGTACTAACTGTTTTACTATCATAATTATCATTATTGTTATTTCAATATCCCCACAAACTATCCAACGAGACTTGCAAAGCAACCCATCTCAACCCGTCTAAATACATTATACATTGTTCAACAACGGCGCAGCTGCAACAGGTACTTGCATGTTTCCTGGGTTTCGGCGTAGTCTGATGGAATCAAGTGGATTAGTGGGAAATTGCTGTAAATGGGCTGGGAGTGAAGTGTTCGGCACCGCTTGGGAGATTTGGATTATTTGAGGTATTTGCAGGAGCAACTTTATTCGTGTAGCATTCGGCGTTTGTGCACTTGGCTTACAGAATAGTTCGGTGGAGGGGTCTGTGTCAGACATTCTGCTATGCTTGTTCCTACCGAAGCTATGTTGGTGACCAGTATCTTCTCAACTACGACTGTAAGTCTTTTGTACTTCTGGGACAGTGCAATTATAATTTTACCTATTGGGACAGTATTATAATTCGCACAAAATGAAAATGATTCAGGCCTGCTGCTGATCAGCCTGCACTTGCTTGGTGTGATTTTCTCACGTCCGGCATGGAAATAGGTTTGTCAATTTCCACAGAATATTCCTAGTTTGACCACCTTGTTACACGTTTCATAGGCGCCTTAAAGCATTGATGCTCGGTTATTTGCATTCATCAGGGCACCTGAACGTGTGATGGCTAGTTGTACCCAGGACCCTGGATTGATTGATTCTCTGTCGAGTTCAGCCAGCCGAGACAGGGGCTGTCTCAGTGTCACACCCTTGCGGTCGCGCGCGGATAATCGTATTCAGCGGTGCGCACACAAGCACACGAAGACGCAGCGTGTGTTATTGGGGTCGGGTTACACAACAACGCACGCGGAGCATTGGAGAACTTCCCTATGTGCCTAGGACGCGATGTTTAATAGGGGTATGACGCGGTCTCGTAACTTTGTTATGCTGCCGCCTGTACGTATGCTTGGATCTTTTGAGAGTCCTCAGCTTCTTCTACCGAATGTAACAAAATTACTCTCGAAAAGCTCGGGAATGCTGTGATTGCCCAAGCAGAACTCGATGAAGAATGTGCCGAACTTGCGAACGGCAGTAACGGTATGATCCACAGAATTTGGATCCAAGAGATGGAAAGCACTAATTAGCGCTCGTCGAACTGGTTCGATCGAGCACACGCACAAGTGCGTGTGGAGAATTGGAGTGACCACAGCGAGTCAAGCGAGAGCCGAGATAAAGTGCGACCGTACTGCAGCTTCTGCACATCAGAGATGAACGAGCGCAAATAAAACTTACCACTATTTCCTGTTAGCTGTCTTAGTTTTAAGCATTTATTGACATTCTGAATGCCCATGCCTGAGAAAATTTAATTGGTACGAAAATCCCCCAGCAACTATCTTACCCAACCACGTTGGCAGTTTATCTAATACACCGACTGCTGCCTGCTTTTATGTGGACAAAGCTGCTGATCCATTGTGTCATCCGTTGGTTCACTACTGACATACTCGGAGAGGAGAGCAATTCCGACGGCATTCCAACCGTCTATGATGAGCTTTAACTTAGTATTTGGCCCTAGTGCCAGCAACTTGTAGGCGCTGTGCTTAGAATTCTTCAAATTTATCAAACCGTAAATATATCCACTAGCAGGTGACTATACTGAGAGCTAAATATTCCCAAAGACTAACCAAACTTGGTAGGCCATATGCAAAGGACGCCAAGGTTGTTGAATGGCCTTTGTCCAGGAGTCAAAAGCAATGTTGCTTACGGGTTTTCGACCCTTACTAAGATTGTTTCGATTAGCCTAGTCACCATGGTGAAATGTCTCTCGGTCATGCTCCTGGAAGTCTTACTTAAAGGCCTATTCTCTTGGTCTACATACGGTCGTCAGCTGACGATATACACGAATCACCGTGCACTAAACCGTGTAAATCTGGACTAATTTCCTTGTCGCCATTGCTGAACGCCATCCATTTTCCATTGGAGGGAATTTTGATCATCCGGGCTATTAGCTGCTCGTCATTTCTTGATGTCATTGGAGAATTAGCGGATCTTGGTGATAACTATGTGAAAGCCGTTTAAGCACCAAGATTAATCACGGTTCTGACATGGAATGCTTTGGAATATCATATATTACCTCAAACGATTTAAGAAACGATCCTTTAAAAGGCACTTGAAGCCTTCATCAGTGAAGCAACTTGTCAATCTACCAAAGAAAGGAACACCGATTTCATAGTCATGTAGTTTTTCATGTGTGATACGGTGATCCAGGTGAACGATGACCTAAGAAGTCCAGGTAGGGAATGTCCATCAGAGCCCTACTATCAATCGCATTTATCTAAATACCTCGCAGTGTCAACAGATTAGTGATGCATGAGGACTTTTGACAAAAATTATGCTGCCCCGGTATCACGATTCTGCATGTGCCAAGGTAGTACATTACAGCCTAGACGAAAATCACTTCCAATATCTGCAATCGCACAAGGAGCAGAGTCACTGGCCGATCGTTTGCAGCGTCTGAGTACCTGCAGCTCCTAATATTTGGGGCCATGCGTGTTGTATCAAAAACGCACCTATTAGAAATGGGATGTATATCGGTACACAAGCGAACAATTGTACCTCATAAAACAGTGTTTACCGGTCAAGCACTCAGTCATGTAGCACAAATAATGGAATGAGAGTAGGCGCTCCCTAACCAGCTAACGATAGTGAACGTGGCGCACGGGCTTCCAGAGGTCACAACAATCACTCCCCCCTTCAAAAAGGCTGCGTCACAAGAGCTGGTAGCGATCAACAAGCACCGCACTGGCTTAGCGGAAGTGGTGTTTTGACCTGGTCTTCACATGTACTTCCTTAAGTCGTGTGCATCGGACCTGCATTAATGATTAGGCCGCTTTCCAATCAATAGGTCCCTGTACCCAATCTCTGCCTGATTCACAGTGGTGCGCATAGGCCTGGTAGGCCTTTAGGCGTAACCCATTTGTTAAAACGAACTGCACATTAGTCGATCATGTGCCGTAGGAATGTTGATAAAATTTTATGGGAGCGGAAACTTCAGCGCCTCTTACAGGTGACAGATTAGGTGCTTCATGGTCACAATACTCTAAGAAAATTTGTCAGTGAGAACAGAATCTCTCCAGTCCGACCCAATTGACCATGCCAATACACGAGGTATTTGTGGAATGTTTTATTTTATGGTGCTAGAGGAAAGCCCTGAACTGGTGGTTGTAAAACGTCCTATTGTCCGTGGCTACGTCTTCCGGTAGTCAGAAATGACTAACAAGTGTTTAAACCGGTCTAACACAACCGAAGTAGTCACTTGTTAGCAGATGTGGACTTCACACCGTTTACTGTAAAGACATGTTGCAACAATCAGCGTTTTTATTTGTAAAAACGGTGGAGAAAGGATGCATGATATCAATGACGATCTTAGCCCACGGCTTCATCGGGTAATTTAACGGCGGTATCGTGTCTCTGACCGACAGAGAACTTTAGTCTGCTAATCGGAAAACCCTACATTGCAACACAAAAACCTGAATGCTAGATGCCATTCATGGTCAGCGAAAGTAGAGTGTAGGCTGACCATTAGTCCGAACGATATCTAGGTATCCCTCATGTGCCCCTAAACGATTGTTTTGTTTAGCTAGTGTGCTCGAACTACAAACACGCAACAATCTATCACTGATAGTTCATCTTGAATTGCGGAATACGAACTGAACTCCCTAGGAACTTTGTTATTCTTAGGCAACATCTGTTGACCATGCCTGCTGAGTTGATTGGGTCGTTGGCAATTTCCATTCGTACTTTATCGATTAGCGAAACACATAGGTCGGATCCAATGTTGGAAACTAATATCGCCACTCCGACTCCCACCTAGCCGTTTGTCAGCCCCAAGTGTACGCGAAATATTTCAGCAGAAATCTGATTTTGCAAACCTGGTCGGCCACATAATTCAAGACTTTAAGCTAAGTAGTGTGGCATAACAGCGATCGATTCGCAATAGATGTGATCCCTCAGATCCATTGCTGAAAAGCCTGTAAGAGCGAAATGATCAGTTCAACTGAACAGGAAAGGACACCATTTTTCACAAGTTCGCACACAATCGAGAGTTTTCCTACTTAACAGAATCAAGTCGTTTCCGTGATACGTGAATGAAAACTACCCCTGCTCCATGTTGTAGCTGCGATAGCACACCATGGAGACCAGCATTGGACACACACACAAGAGTGCAGCATGACTCATCAAAAATAGAACCTGAGGGAGCGGAGGCAACCTTTTGTCAAACTTAGTAAATATATTTTGCTGATATCTCCCCAAAGTAAACACATATCCTTTGCGTCAAGTTGTTGCAATAGCTTGTCTATTTTCGCCGAATATTTCCGATAGCGCAGATTGTAAATCACATTTCTACAGAGAATTTCAGTTAGGTCAAGTTTTTTGGGTTTTGGCGTATGTGCGATGGCGCGGATTGTTTCAATACTTGGGTGAACGCTGCTACGCAATTTGACTTGTCCCAGAAACTTAATCTCAGGGGTACTGAAAAGACATTTCTTGAAATTCCGACGCAAACTAAGATAACTGAAAGCCGGAGAAATCTGGGTAACCTTCGTCACGCCCTTATTATGAGCGGCCGAAATCAACAGCATATTTTCACACCATTGCACTTTGCTAGCCACGCCAAATGATATATCAAAACAGCAGAAGGTAATAGTAGAATATACAGGGTACTAAAGTAAGCAATTGCAACCCGTAACGCAGTCTGCACCGGTCGATCACTCAGACATTTAAAACTCCAGAGTGTACCACTCAGACATGATCTTCCTTGGTCAATCTATGTTAGTGATGTTTTTACCAAGGTGGGAAGGCTTTCGTTCTACGCTTTTCCTTTGCCATCCTCCTCCGTCCTCCGCTACTTCATTCTGAGATTTATCACCGCATGTGTCTTACCTTTTTGAACCTATTGCACCTCTGTAATACTTTTCGTTTAATAAGGAAGCACTTCAAAAATTACTTAGGTCACTGACGTAATTGCCTCATTGTAGCAGAATTCCCAAGCCGACCTTCGGGAAGCTTTATGTGTCCACTCACACCAATTCATGCATAAAGATTGCTTATACACTACTTATTAATACAAGTCACCCTCTTCATGGTGCTCTGCCTGAGTGGGTATCAACATCCTCAACTAGGCAAATGTACAGATTCAGTGGGCTACCCAATCATCCGTTATTCCATAGCCGGCGCGTTTTCAGTGCGACCAGATATCAGTTGTACTGGAAATCAAGGTGATCCACAAAATCGGCGTCTGAGAATCACTTTTGCGGACGAAGACAGTCCAAGCCTGATCTTGTCCCTCCTAAGTAGGCTGAAAGGTTTGAAGATCCACGTTCGTCCAGAGCTGGACCAAGTAGACTGCGAACGGCTCAAGTCTGCCATCAATGAACTGAAAAGACGTACTGGTGAGTGGCAAACAAATCTCCGTATCGTAAATTTTCGAGTGATTTCCAAAACTCAGCGAATCAGGATAAACAGGTTGCTCACACTTCAAGCACGCCAGGCGGCTCCTGCTGCGGCCTGCGTGTAGCCTTCACAAACGTTTGCGGTGTTATGCACAAGCGCGATGAGCCTTGTTATTTCGTTGCATCTGAGCGACTAGACGTAGTGGAACTCGCAGGGACATGGCTGCATTCAGAGTTTTATACCCACGAATAAAACTCAACGGTTACTCATGATTCCAGTTCGATAGACTGATGAACGTCCGTGGTGGATTCTTGCTCAACATCCGGTCTTCCCTGCGCGGGAGACTGGTGAGGACCTACAGAACTGACGATGGTTTTGTGAGCTACTGTGATGCTCCATCCGCCTCAGGCGCGGAGTCCTTCCTATGGGCGCAGTCTTTGCAGCTCCCTGAGTCCTTGTTTGGATTGGGTACCCAATCTTCGAACCCATGTGCGTCGGCCACACTTTCTATTTACGGGCGACTTTAACTGTCCCCAAATACGATGGCCTGATGTTCATTTAATGTCTGGACATAGTGAGGTTGAAATAAAGTTTGTGGATTTGGTACTTGCACCTGGTACATCGCAACACTTATGCCAACCAACACGCATGACACCACGCTCAACCTTGTCCTGTCTCGACCTTATGTTAACGAGCTATGAACGAGTGCGTGACGTTCGGATCCTGGAGCTCCTGGCTACAAGCGATCAATCAGTGGTCATAGCTGATAGGAAATTACCATTACTTCCATTACCATTACTTCGACGGCCTAGCTCGAGCCGCGAACCAAATGGTTTGGTCTCTGTCACAAGCTGCATCTATGGAAGACTGTTGGACATTTATAAAAGCGAGATTAAGCGCATTGTGTTCTTAATTTGTGCCCTTGAAATGCCGGAAGATTGGACTGATTAAGCCTCATTGGTTTCACAAGGAGTATGGAAGTCTGGCTCGGAGGTGACGCAGACTGGGGGACAGCTTCCTGCTCTCTAGCTATGCCAATGACTACGAAGGGTATAAAAGTCAACTGAACCTCTGCAACAGTGCGAAAAGGAATAAACGCCGACCTTTGGAAGAGCAGCTCGAGATCACCGTTAAGATGACCCCAAAGAGAATCTTTGCTTACGTAAAGTGACGCTTGAATCGGACAGGTGATTTGCCAGTGCCGAATGGCCCGGACGGACAGCCCATAACCTTCACCACTAGGCTCGCGTCCGCGTTGGCGGCGCGATTCGCTTCTGTATTTGCAAATGACCAGGTGTCTGTTACGAGTTCGACGTGTACCGCTTTTACCGAACTCGACAGTCTGAATTGCGGCGTTGGAAACGTATGACAACTAGTCGTCAGTCTTGACGGCACCAAACCTGCAAGACCTGATGCGATTCACCCGCTGATTCTCAAGTCACTTTCTGCCATCATCTCTCCTGTCGTGACTGTCATTTTCAACAGGTCACAGTCCGAAAGTTTGTTGCAGATTGACTGGGAATGTTTGTTAGTGAAG
>OX104071.1:66276719-66325115 GCA_944474145.2 Dicrocoelium dendriticum | reverse complement strand
ACATTCATAATCCAACTCACCCAGCTTACATTTCACAGATGCCTACGTGCGAAACTGAACAACATCAAAAGTAACCATCAGTCCTCTTCATGAACGTCATCAATCATTTGCAATTTAATTAACTCTATAACTAACGGTGTGGATTTATATGATACTTGAACCAACTGTAAACGTTTTACATTAAACAAAATATGTACCTCTTGCTGCCAAGTATTATAGTCAGTGGTGCCACTGTGTGTAGTTTTATTGATTATTGCTTTTGTGCTGATATTCTGAAAAGTTCCTCGATGCCCTCAATGACTGGTGCGGGAACCGAAAATCCAACAAATGAGTCCAGTAATGAGTAGCGTAAAGGTGAACTAACGAAGCCAACCTTGTAGTGACCAATCACCGTAGACAACAAAAATACACCGTACGCACAGTGTTCCACGTTCTCACTTATAAACAGATAATTTGAACACATAAGCTAGTGAATCGTGTCACTTTATTCTTAGACTAATCGAGGTACGTTGTGAGTACAATTTTTATAAATTTAAAATTAAGTAACACTGGTACTACGTTAATTGATCTTCTTCGGTAACTAGTTAAACAGTGTAACTAAATATATTTAGCATTTTGTTGCTTTTTTCTGATATTTAGGAATGATAAATAAACCCGAATGAGGTAGAAGTGAGCCACGCCTATAACACATATAAAACACGAAAAAAGAGAAGTGTAAAATAGAGAGACAACCATTTGTTACACGCATCGAAAAGGTAAATGGAATCACACACTTTCGCCTGCTTTTAGAATTCAAATTAAACTCAGCTACTTTAGCGTAAAAGTTCGCATAAAATGTTAAGAAAGTGTACATTCATTTGTTCGAAGTAAGACATTATTGAATTCATAACAATATAGGATTGAAAACTTGTGTACTACAATTAGTTGTCCAGTTAGCACGGAATCTTATGTTGCAGAAAAATGTTATAAAATTACAAATCCTTCCATGATTGGACCAGGTGGTTTTAGGGTGGCCAACGCATAATCGAAGCATGGTGCCTTGAAGACTATTGAACCGAATAGCAGTCTACATCCTATGGTATGTCAGCATCCACATACACTTGTCAGTAAAATAGCACTCATATGTGTTGTAAAACAACCCATGAATTCTGGAGTGGTGTATAGTGACAGTTATTATAACGGTCTGTACTCATGAGGAACGAATAGTTGCTTTGTACTAATTGTTCTTGCGTTACTAGTCCAGTTTGATTTTCTACCTTGAACCTTAGTGAAAGTAGCCAAAGTATTGGTATTTTGTTTTGCTGGTAATTACACAAAACTCAAGGTTCATTCATTCTCATGGCTTGATTATCGTTAGCAATGCTGTATCTTTAGATTGAGATGAACAAATAATCACCTGTGTGATATTACTTGTTAGGTGGCACATTCATGTGTACCTAGACATTGAGATTGCAGGAATAGAGAACATAAACTAGCGAGTGTTTTTTGTGGATGGTATTCATGAATAGAAAACGATGTTCTACCATGCAAATAACGAGATGGCGGTTGCAGCCAAGTCAGGACGTTGTCGCTTGTGTTTGTGTTGCTATTTGACTCTAGAAAGGTGTACATCCTGATCAATATGCCCTACAATTCCTAGCTTTTGACATTTGCTTAAAACAGACCACGGATAAGTAATAAACATAGCATTGCCATATCACTAAGCACAGCGGCCAATTATATGTTACCCCCTAAATTAAGACTGAATTGGGTTATTGGCTGTGAGTCTCAACAAGCATTGCCGTTATTGTAACGATAGTGATTTGATGGACGTATTCCATGGTGCTGGCATTATAATGCCTTATTTACTG
Organism: Dicrocoelium dendriticum; assembly: GCA_944474145.2. Classification (NCBI taxonomy): domain Eukaryota; kingdom Metazoa; phylum Platyhelminthes; class Trematoda; order Plagiorchiida; family Dicrocoeliidae; genus Dicrocoelium; species Dicrocoelium dendriticum. The sequence continues at coordinate 66,323,265 of OX104071.1, read as the reverse complement.
TCTCAGTTCAACACAAATCGGTTCAACACAAATGAGGCTTTGACGGTATTTAGAAAATACTTTATTGCACTTATCTTAAAGTATTTGATTGCAGCAATAAAGTTGCACTTTTCCAAGACGTATACTAAATAATACACCGTGAACAGCAGGATAAAAGTAGCATTAGCAACATTAATGCAGATATGGTCTAATTGCACTATTAGAACCGAGACCGTGCATTTTAGGTTTTACATGTTGAGCTCGTTTCCAATTAAAAGATCACTGCTGGAACGGAGAACATGTTTGAATTAATCCGCTTGTTGTTACTACCAATGACAATGCATGACCGTCTTCCTCTCCAACTGAGTTTCTCGAGCACAGCAACCTTTTCTGCTGCAGTATGTGTTTAAAGATATATCGGCTTTAGGCAATTATTGACGGTAAAAGGATAGCAAGTTAAAGAGCTTACGAGGGCAGGACCCATAGACACGGGTGCGCAGTTCCTCGATAATGTGCTGGCTGTTACATTGACTCTTCTCATCGTCTAGGATCGGTATGAACATAAAAATCATTTCCCATTTCTTTCAGTTCATACAAATTTATCTACCATTCAATTTACTGTTAGTTTGTTAGGTTAATTTTAGCAACCATGACTTGAACACCGAATTCCGATGAACCAGTTGCCAAGACACTCGTCATAAGATTTTTAATAAAATACAATCACAAGGAAATGAAGCTGGTTGCAAATAGACTGTAAAGAGGAAGGTAACTTAAATTAAATTGCCTGGATTGGATATTGGGGGCTACTTGTAAGTAACCGAATGCAGGAACGTCATCCACTAAGGGACTGTGGCATGCCCGATGGGGTTTCTAATCACTTATGTAAGCCGTCCCAGAATCACAATCGACGAAGACGGCAACACTTAGCCTGAACTGTTTGTTCGGTCTATTTGTTCATGATTAGCCACTTCGCGGTTCCCCAGACTTAGTGCAGCCACGGTGCATGGTCTATGCCGAGGAAGGCTGTAAACTGGCATACATAGGACCTGACCCAGCTAATGTAAGCGGTTAAGATTTATCAAACACAGGTGAGGCAGCTCAAGACTTCTTTATAAAAGACCAATTGGCGGACCTCAGCATTGACCACACGATGTTCACATCAGACGTGAGCTCTGGTGGTTAAGCTCGCCCAAGCGTTTAATGTCTTCACTGAAAGCTGACCAAGTCTGATTCATACAGCGACAACGGCCTTGTCGTAACATTATACACCCTATCTTTCACTGACAGATTGACATCCAGCCATATCTATATCTGACTGAGTCTTCGGAAAACCACAGTGGGTTTGCTGACGAGCAAAGTAACTACATCAGTCATGCGGCCACCAGAAGTAACACAACTACCAGGGTAAGTAAACCGATCCAACAATTCCAATGACTGTTCAATTATAGCTAATAGCTTGGATATATCGGCCCAGTCCCGCAACAGTACGTTACAATTGGAAGCTGTGAAGCATTTTCCTAAGCGTACAGCGTTAGGGATCTGTCAGTTCAGCAACGTTTGCATATTCATCGCATCAGAGCCAAAGAGCGCTATGCCGTCCGGATAACCCAAGTTTTTCAGTCAGTCAACTGTCAGAAATTTCACTCATTAGAGTATGAAAGAACCGAGTCATTTTTGGTCATTTCGATCACCAATTTGAAAAGCAAGATAGATATAGGTCAACACTGACAAATCCCCCTTGTCGTACTTATCTCAGCCGTCATCTTCCCGTGGACCCTTATCCGATCTTAGGATTCAGGGTGGAGGGTATTCAAAGTGAAAAGGTGTTTACTATGTTTTCTTTTGTCGGATAATAAGTGCCGCAGTCTGACGCCAACATTAGAGTAGAATGTAGCATTCAAGTCTGTATACGTGCCTCTGCTTTAAAATTTAACAGAATTGTAAATATGCGGTCGAGGAAACCATGATCAAGAAAGAAACTAGCTCAGGTTTCAATGCTTCGACTATAACGAGGACCAAGAATTCGTCAAACAATAATATCTCTTAGAAGTTTACATGCAATGGAAATAAGGGAAATACCCCGCTGGTTTTCACACGAAGTCCGTTGACCTTCATGATGGCTTTCACGATGGCTTTCTGTCGCCAGGGTGAAGGTATCTCCTCAGTGTCTGGAATGCCTTTAAATAGCAAAGTAAATTCAGTCAACTAGAGTCACCTCCATCATTCATCAAAGGTAGAGGAAGGCTGTCGGGTTCAGAAACCATGTTTCGTTTCAACACAGAAAATTGGTGTGGAATTTCTTTCAAAGTAGGAGGTGCGACATTAAGTTTCTAGGTGGACTCAGGTGATTTGTCAGTCGTCATTTCAGGAAATTACAAAAAGGCCGAATACCAGTGCCCACTGGAATACATTTACGTACTGCGTTCAAACTGATCAATATCTCAGAGATCCATTCACGGTTAGAACGTTCAGGTGGGGTTCACGGCATTTTTCACGACACATAAAAGACGATCCCATGTAGCGTTCTGCACCCCACTCTCATTCAGCATTGGTTATTGGTGGGCTGGTTCATTATGATATTGTTAAGACTGTGGAGTGTTAGTTTAAGTTGCAAGTGAGAGCTTCATAAAGTCAGCGCTTCTTTGTAGCAGGAGGATTGAGTACTAAGTGTGCACGGGCATGTTCGGAATCCATGCAGATGATCTCTAGATTTTGTATGATGTGCGCGAGCTATAGCGGATGGCAATTTGGGCAATTTGATTTCAGATTGTCTAAGAATCCCGTGGGCGCCCGGTGATGTGTTGAGAGCCTTCGTGCCGGGAAACAGTTCCAGGAATAGGAAGATTGTGTTTGGCGCACTGCTGCGGGAATCGAGCACCATGATCTTTTGGTATGCATCAATCCTGAAGCGACTTTCCAGGTGTTGTACTAAGTCTGAAAGACGACCAACTTAGTCGATGTCACCAGCAACAATTAGGATGTCAGTATCGATTGCCATGCAAAAAGAGATGAGGGTTCACGATAGAAAGCTAGCTTGATGCTGCCAGAACTCTATCCATTTGGGGCATAAACGGCGGCAAGTAAAAGGCACATTGTCTTCAGAGTGTGTTTAATAACTCCAATAAAGTTTCGGAGTCGAACTGAACCCCTTAGCTAATGCACCGGAATCTAGTCGGATATTGTACTTTCAGTCCTATTGTTGACGGCGATGTCGACATCGTATATGCCTTGAGTCATTGGCGCAGTATTGCTATATGTACAAATAGTGTACTCTTTGTCAGTAGCTTCCGCAGGAGGAATTCGAAGATTTGTCACAGCTCTGATATCTGCGTTTATCTGAGACACAGCACACTTCAAAAGCAAGCGATTGAAAAGTGAAACTAATTGCCACCTGTTGGACGTTTTGACCCAGAGTGCATGTTTCAGAACTCAGTCCAACAGAGACAAGTGTTTATTCGGCAAAGTCTACTCATCGAATATTACAGCGAGTATGAAAAGCCAAACTCCATTATGTACGTTACACATTCACGTCTATAACTAACAACCCTCCTGATGCGACCATGTTCTTGTTTGACTCAGTAAAACAAACGATGTCTAACTCACATGAATATCGGATAATCCATGTCCACAAAGCAAATCCGTTATGCCCGTCTCCCTTCGGGTATCTGGCTCGCTCGGTTGGTCTGTCCGTTCACTCTGATATGACACTTCCATCAGAGTGCGGAAGTAAAAATAACCAATGTGATGGGAGACTCTTGGTTTGATAGAGAAGCTCTATTTGAACAATGAACAAAGAATAATGATTTGTCATGGGATAAAAACAACAGCATGACACGTCCCGTAGGATGGTTGGGGTGAATTCGATGAAATCAAAATATATGTGGGTCATCTACCGAACGTCTGCCGAGATGAATAGTTTGCTAAATAATCTCAGTGTAAAATTAAAATAATCGAGTGTCAAGGTTCAGAAATACACTGGGGTGCAGTGACGGTTGATATAAGTCGTCAGAAAAGTAAAATCTGGTCGCTCACTTGGGTCCGTTTGATATATAAATCCGGTAAAAAAGCATGCTTGGCGTAATCCACAATAGAGGAGTTTAGGTAACTAAATGCTGGGATCTAAGAGCAACATCTAATCGTCTTTTGAAAACGTCCGGTAGCAGTGGGGTCAGCAGCGGTTTCTTGCTCAAGAGTTTAAGAATCGATTTGAGATGAGACGAAAATCAAGCAAAGGGCAAAAGAGTCATTTCATTGGGTCTGTAAGGCGCATTATACTCTGCAGCTACCCCTTCCGAGAATGGGGTTTACACTTATTGCTTACGGACTATTGTGCCGATATAATTGAATAAATACGTGGGGATGTTTGTTTGTCGATACAGAAGCATGCTTACTTTCGGAATTTCGGAATTATCTATAAACTGGCCGCCCTAGTCAGCTTTTTGGCTCATATTTCAGCACCGCTCCCTTTAGCATATAACGATGGTTTTCAATACCCTGCCATTGTTCGGAATCCACATTCGTTGTGTTACTTAGCATGCTAAAGAAAGGCAAGCAAAATTTCATCCGAATTGCTTCAAAAACAAAATTCTATTTGGTTACAGGCAATATGTCCGCAGATATGCGGTCATGGTTATTTATATTTAAGCGTTTTACGTAACAAATATAACCGAAAGATATGACCGTTTGTTTGCAACCACCTGAGGAGCAGTCTGCAGGTTTACCACAATTGCATGCTGATCACTAGTTCCAGTAACGCTAGACTGTTGCTCACCTCAAACCAAGTGGGAAAAACAAATTTTTCACAGAGCGCCATACAAACACTGGTCCCTTGTAAATAAGCTGAGGCTTAAAAAAGCATGGTTGCAAGGGAAATGTACTCAGGTACATTATTTCCACCGCCAGTCCAAGGTTAACATGAGTAAACAAATCCAGGCCAATTAGCTTGTGATAACAGATGCGGGCCATGGTAACATAAACTTGCGTGTGAGTTGTTTCTCTAAACATAGCTTCCTTTGAAATGGCAGATGTAATTAGCTCCAGGAATGGATCTGCGCGTTCATCGCTTAAGAATCGTGCATCTACCTCTGAACTCGTTTTCATAGCCTGCGTAACCGTACTCGAGGGGATGAGACATGATCCAAATATATCCCCATTATTTGGTGATATTTCCATCCGGAGCACTAGGATTCTCACTGGGTACCTGGGGAGTTGCTTTTCGACTGCACAAATAATTTGCCCTATGGTCAATTTTAATTGCAGGCACTCTTTATCCAGGGTCCAGATGCAACTGTGATTCTTGCTACTTAACGACAGCTTTTAAGCTTGAATGCCTCGTGAAACAATGTTGTCTAATCACCTTCGGGTACTCGAGGAAAAGTTTCATAGCTAGGTCACCACGGTTACATTTGTAGACATTTGAGCTCATATGCGTTTGGATGAATACGAGTTAGTTGACGTTGCCCAAGTTTTTCTTTCAAATTTGTACACATTTCACCTACACTGGTACACTGGGAAGTCTGGATATCCCTTAGGATTCAAGCTGTAGGAAAAACACCAAGGTGCAGTAAATTAGTACGTTTGAATTATTTAGGGCTGCTTATTAGGTATGGTAACTATACACCAGTGTCATCACTCGCTTTTGTTTAAACTTCAGTCATCGTCAGGGGCAATGACTATGGTCTCCATCGAAAGAGATTCGGCTTCTGCCGTTTCTTTGGCTGTCGATGACAGCTCGTTGCATCCGATGGTAAATGTAAGTGCGTCATTGGCGAGCATTGCTTTAGAACACTCTCATACGATCAAAGAGAATAATTTGAGCTAATAACATACCTGAATGAAAATTAATACATATTGCGTACCTAAGGTGAACGTTGCTCCAGTTGTCGTCACAACAGTACCAATTGCGCAAAGCCGCGCACCCATTTTATGTTTTAGTAAATTTTGCACTATTATGCTATAGTTGCGTTGCATTATCATCAGGAGAGATTCTCAAACGAGTGATCGGTTTGGTTTGCTGCATCACCTTCCTCAGCCGCGAGATGCAGTTTACCTAGAATACTTCAGTGGATATATCTAAAGCCTACGGTAGAACACTGGTACACGGTAAGGTTGAGACTATGAGTCTGGAAATAAGATAGGCCAGGGACACTTGAGGTACCGCTCAGTGCGATATCTGAAGGCATGACATGTTCAGAAAACAATTATAATTATAATAATGATGTACTTAGTCATATTTCTCCTCAAGTGCGAAATTGCAACAGATTCACTACCCCCGCAAAGGCTAGTATGATAAATCGCCTTCGCTTGTTGTCTAGTGTCAGATGCCTTCGCGTCGGGAGGACATGAATTTAATGTATGTCACAATACAGTGACTTTTGGTGCTTTTCTGTCCATGTGGCATACTACTAAAATTGGGATCTGCTATAAATAACCTTCAGCAAATTTTGGCAGTGTTTTCATGCAGATTGAAGCATAACTGTGCGAATGCTGAGGACTAATAGCATAATTCCCTAATAGAAGCATGTTGACAATGCAATTGGACATTCTTTTGTCTATGCTCATAGAATATGCATTGGCAAACTCATTGCAGCTAATTGGAGATGGATCTTTGTTTCTCCTTCCAAGCCTGACACCCCATTAACCTGTTTCGTCTTTGTTTGAATTCATCAGGTGAGATAGCTGAAGCTGGGGTGGAACTCGGGGCCAGTGGTTAAAGGCTTCAGCCTTGAACATTATGGCTCTAAGCTCCGTGAGCTAGGCTTTTCACAACGGTTAGGAATCCAAAATTGCAGTTAACTCAGAGAGTAAATGGAGTGTTAGCACAATAAATGAGACAAATCAATGTATTATTATTAAAGTCACTATTGTGTTACAGAACATACTGCTGCATGCAGATTGACGATGATATATTGTTCGGACATCTGAATTATTAATCCTCCTGATCTCAAATATTTTTTAAATAGTGTTTACTCATTAGAGTAAACCTGTCAATCTACTGTAATGTGAAGTAGCATGCCGAATTTGTTTGATCGTCTGTACATGTTTCGTGGCGTATTAAGTTGGTGATTAAACACAGGTAAAATATTAAAGCAAATGACGATTTCTCGAGCTTGTTGTTACATTATGTGCAGAAATTTCGGATCCTGAAATTCCACGCGAATTGATGAACAACCCTGTAGATTGGTTTGGCCAAAATTTTCCTGTGTACCTTTGATTCAGGGTAAATTCGACACTTTCCATCGACAGCTTTCCCACCAAATTATTAGAGCTGTCAACAAACTGAAAATGGTGTATAAGAGTATGTTAGTAGTTACACCCAACTAAATTCCGCACAACAAACAGGACGTGACATCAGACGGAATCATGAACTACTTCCTGGAATTTGTTATTTTTTCGTTGCTCAAAACACAGCTCAGATCGATGAGTGCACCGGTCAGACCGATAGTTTATTTTGTGGGCCCATGAACTATTGGTGAAATGTGGTCTTAACCGTCTCGACAACACAAATAACATAGCATTTCGGTTTGCACACATGAATTAATTAGAATGTCCTATTTCCAAACGAGTTTTCATTGTGTTTATCTAATAAAAGGTGTTTAACCTGTGCAATCACGAAAATTATCATACCAAACTTAATGAACCTCAAGCTTGGCAGAGGTACAGCATCTGGGTGAGCCAACGCAAAAATTATAGTCTTACGTTCGCTAAGTTTAGAATCTCCCTTATTGGCTTATACCAGCCAAAGTTTATAAAGTTCAGCGTGCAAACTTTTCGCGTAAATAATGTTACGATTATACTTATAAAGCTAGTCCTATTTGACCTTATTAAATTAAGTAACTGAAAAGAGATAATTCATGCTCGAGATAGTTGGTTGTCAAAAATACTACGAAAATCTCGGTTCCCTCCTTAAATTAAATCCATAGCCTGATAAACAGAAGCTTCAGCCATACGTAAAATATATCTAAAATATCTCGACATTGTTAGTCAGGTGACTGCATTACTTAACGCGTTTTCGCATCCTTCAAGCTTCAAGGTCGAACAGTGTCATGTTAAACTGACTGCGGATTTAAGTGTTAAACTGTAAAGCTTTTGTGTGCTGCTGTACAACCTACTGTGACTTCTCAGCCATGTTTCGATTGCAAGCCCAATCGAATTTTTCAAGTATCTTTAGTTTGCTTCTTATTAGCATGGTTATAACTCATTAATGAAGCCTACAGTATGTGGTTTATATTTTAATGTTTACGCTTCCTACGAAATCCTTAGCCTAAGCTTCGTATCTTCGTTACTGACATCCTATTTTTTATAGTGTACAGCGTCAAGTTCACTACACTGAACATTTCTATGGTGGACTAAGAGATACCGAAAAGCTTCAATTCCTTATGAAATGCGAAACCACAAGATAAGCAAACTCACAGTCAGATAGCATTTACCTTCCAATTGCTAATGATAATATATAGGTTGTACACGTCGTACACAACGGAAGCAGAAGCTTAGTGGTTATTTCACGGTAAATATCCGGCTTTCAGGCAAAGTGCGTGGTATCGTATACATGTAGAAACAGCATAAACGCATAACCAGAAAGACTTGGGCGCGGGTTCCGAACAAGTGTATGCTATTATTGATTGGTAGGCCACTGTTTACTACAGTTCGCATGCTTAGATTATGGCGCACAATCTCAAAATGAACCATAATTCGCATTCTAGTAAATCTTGGACAATTCCATCACTTGGGCCGTTGCTGAAGCAGATGGAAGTTTGGTGTTGGTTCGAACATAATCGATACACCTTTTCATGATAGAATTAATAATTGGAAAGTAGATACTGATGCATTGGTAGCCGTTACATAACTTTCACCTCTAAGCATGAACTGGAAAGTAGACATTCGAACAAGCTGTATAAGGAAACAACATCAGCTCTTCTGAAAATTAAAGAAACGGCACATCCTGAACATATGTATTTAGAATCGTTCGTTGAGCAACTGTGTAAACTTTCTAATGAATAAGCAACGATCGGTTTATTAACACAGTGTAACAACCTGTAGTCATTCACGGTAACTTTGTCTGAATGATCAACTGTGGGCTTAAAAAAACCAAGTTAAAGTTGATGGACACTCACTGATTCTTTCAATCCATTCTCTTCCAAAACGAAGTTTTCGGGTGTTCGTGACAACACCTTTCATGTGCCTTCGAGCAGCATCCATGTTCGTAAAGGCAAACGGACAAGTGTATAAATCGTGTCGTATTCGTTGTTCGTGAGCAGCACACCGAGATTACGTGGATTGAAAGGTTCGAAAGTGTTGCTTAAGACGTTCGGCGTAATACGCAGGATCCAGTTATCTAGTGACCGGAAGTCCCAATATCTTCTTGCCTAGTAGTCTGACCCATACCACAGATGAGTTAGGCGGGGCAACATCCAACATCCTCCTTGAAGGTATTACGATACCAAGAAGTCCATTCTACGGCGAAAGAATGCAAGTACTAGTGGTTTTTACTCAAGCCAGAATAATATGCCATTAGGAAGCCCATGTTCTAATTGCTTCGACAAGTTTCCTTTAAGTTTTCCTAAACTCACAGGAAAGCAGCTGAAACCAAGCAATGGTAGACCAAGTACCATGTGGTTCCCTGCAGTAAGTATGATTATCCCACTGGTAAAGATTTTACATGTGCCATCGCAAACACGAAGTACTGATGCCAAGGACTGAAAAGTGAGGAAAACCAAATTCGATTCACTGGAAGTACGTGTGCCAGAGAGTATACCTTAGTCCTTCACATTAACCTCCGCTTCAGAAACGAAGGAGAAGACTGGGGCAGCGCGTAAGAACGTCACCTGTAGCTTTCAAAGTCTATATCACCAGTGGTCCAAATAGACCCGAATAAACCAAAGCCAGTCCGATTGGAATATTTGCGGCCTGGGCTTTATCTACCCAGAAAACCGTTCCGCAACTTAGCAGGATGACGGCAATATCATTTATTAGAACGTGGTTTCTAGCAAATGCAATATGAAACCGAGCCATTCAATTACGACCACTGGACCAAAAATAAATGAAGAGGGCGAACCTGTATTTACACACACTCCACTGGGTGTGTGCAGACACTTCAACCATGGCTGCAAAATAAGTTATTAGGAGAAAATTTGGGGCTCGTGGTGTGTATTTCTCGGACCCCTGTCGGGTCCCAACCCTATGGCTTCCGGATGCCCGTATTTTGTGCCACTAAACTCTGGGTAACTGCTTAGGACCTGCATTACTGACAGATAACTACGAGTCGGAATCCAACAGAGGTCCGAGGAAGGCTCACGAATGACGAGAACCCGAAGGTCGTACCAACTGGCTGGTGCTTTACGAGACACGTCGCAGTCGGCTGACTGAAAGTGAACTTCTTCGAACTACCTGTGAAACAAATGAATTCGTCACCGCCGCACACAGTATTTCAATAATGATCGACCTTCCACTGGTTGGTACAACAATACACACAAATTCCATCCACTGACCTCCCAATGAGATCCGAAAAGCTTCCTTGTGGAAACACCAACACGCATTGTTTCCTGAAGACGGTTTCCGAACTGCAGCTAGTTCAAGCATCTTATGCCTGGGACCTCATGTACGTACGTGAAACTTGGTTGTACCTAGAAATTAATGCCTTCTCGGAAACCATGACCCTAACAAGTAGGGTCGGGTATTTTATACTACCATGGTGACCTGCGGTACGAATTGGTGGACAATCCCGAAAAACTGATCCTAGATTCACTCTGGTACAGTCTGCGACTAAGAAGCAGCTACTTTGAATTGTGGTGATCGTTTATCTTCCCCCAATATCCACCCCAGAATTGGACTCCTGCATGACATTAGCTTTGGGAAGAGTCTCGCAACACCGATACAGCCATGTTCACATCTCCGGGGACTTCAATCTTCATGATCCAGAGGTCCGGGCATTCGCTAACGACCAGTACATGGTAGACCTACGCTGATTCACCGCAAGGATTCTGCTCTACAGTAGTATCAGTTCGCCCAACTGTACTCACGAACGAAGAGCTCATAATGAAGGAACCAAAGATGCTGAGTCCTCCTGCGGTGTTATGCGGAATACCCAGTAGACTATTTCTAATTGTTCCGAACGATTAGACAACGTGACATACGTCCAGAACATGTTGGAGAGGCCGTGTGATTTTTTGGAAGGTTGTTCTATTGACATTACCTACATTGAGTTTGTTAGCAAGCTCAATGACCTGGTTATCTCTGCACCAGAATACAGGCCCTTTCTTTCTGAATGAACACCATCAATCATTTGGAGCAAAACCCAAAAAAGCATAGCGATAAGATACGCACTAGGGTATGTGTGTGTGCAGAGTGAACCCTAGTCCTAACAATTAGTGCATTATTAAGTGCAGCGAAATCACTGTACCGAACTTGTCCATGAGGATATATAAATACAACAGCGGAGCTTAGCGAGTGTGTTTTGCCACCAAGGAGCTTCCGTACAAGCTTGTGATAGCCTCTGTAAAGTGAAACGTCGTGTTCCTACACTTTGCTCAGCAAATGGATGCACTCAAACTGCCGAGGATCCATCCCAAGCTCTGCGGCTGCATGTGTCACCAGTTGGTGTCACACTGTTATAATGCGTCCAGACACCAGTGTATACACAGGTCACTTTTAGTTCAGCGACCGTTTTAAGGAAGCTGCTACTGTTGCGCAATCATATTTCCCCCAGCCTTGATATCATTCCCCCGAAAGCACAGCATGTGGCAGTTGCGAAGATAGCTGAGTCACTAACACGATTCCTTCAAAGGTGCCTGGGCGATCATCAGGTACCTCATGTGCGGGCGCAGGGAATCACTACCTCGATTTTCAAGCGTGGTAGCCATTTGGAACCCAACAACTATTGCCCAGAGATTCTCTTCCCAGTACTGTATCAAAGCGGAAACATGAATAGGTCATTTGGTAGGATCTAACATCTTTGCGCCGGAGCAACACGGATTTCGTCAACATCAGTCGTGTATCAGCAGTCTACTGATAGCGAGTAGCAGTTGGACCGAAACAACTGATAGTGGGACTGCTAATATCACCTACTTTGCGTTTTTTTAAGCTCTCGGAATCTTATATAACCAGGTCGTTCCCCAAATGCTGCAACAGTGTAGAATTAGAAACCCTGTATTTGGATACATCGGAAATTTCTACCTTTAGTAGCGGCTTCAGGTTTGGGGCCATTTGCGGTTCCTTACTGTGGGCTGCACTCCTCCACAAGTATAGGTAATGGAGCCTACCTTTTTCTTGGTCTTTGTTTACGGACTCGTCAATGTCCACGTATCGAATTTGCTTGGCAGGCTTTCGTTATTTAGAAAGATCACGGTCTACTGTAACGACAATTAGACAGTGATTTTGAATGGTAAGAAGCAAATCTACTTTCATGCAAAGCGGGTAACTGCAAACGCCTACATATAAGCCAAACTCTCACTAATGCATATAAGCTTGACGACCACATTTTGGAAACAGCCTCACAAGACCTCGACGTTGCGACGGTGATACAAAATGATCACGGCTGTTTGTCTCGGTTAATAAAGGCGTTCAAAACCGCGAAGCAAAATGTTAGTCACTTAAGGAGTGCCTTCCGACCGTTTGACCACGCCATCCTTCCTCAATTGCTCAACGCAACTGTGTGGCCGCAGGTAGATTACGCGATTCAGGCCTGGAAATGTTGGCTAAAACGCGACTTGTTTGCACTGAAGACCCACAGTGAAAGGTAAACAAAAAGTCCAGGGGATTATTCCGCTTGCCGTACCATATGCAGCTGTAAGCCCTAGAAGCGTACAGCGAAATTTTGCGCTCTCCACAGTGCAACCACCTTCTGGCGTAACTGATAAGGAAAAGTCGCTGTCACACTTGACGCCACCTCCTGTGACTTAGACGCAGCACAAAAATGATTGGTCACCAGAGGAAATTGGCCATCGAATACAGTCGGCTGGGATGCCGTCGGAATTATTTGTTCCATCCGGATTTGACAACCGTGGAACACTCTTCCAAATTTTGTCGATTTTGCACCCATTATGCCTATTATTAAAGACGACTTGACGACGTCTTAGATAATCTGTATTAATTGATGAGTTATGTTCGTCGAGTGATGACAAGAGGCAGCAAAACATTGTGCCTACCAAGCTTTACGAAATCGGGATCAATGGGAAAACATGTGTTAACAGGGATATTCTAGTGAGTAAACAGATGCGCGTTCCACCCATATGTAATGCTTTATAAAATTATATAAAGCATATAAGGCATCCCACGCAACCTCTCAATACTTGGTTATTTTATTCGCCTTATACGTATTCCCACCTGTTCTATTGGTAAGCATGCACCTTGGATGTAAACTATAGAGTATGAAATACATTCATTTCGGCATTATGTTTAGGGTAATACCCATGTGACCCAGAAACCGGTGGAGGGAAATCGATATGAACTAAACTATTATCTTAGAAACGCGTAAGAAGCTTTTATACTAATTCTAAGTCACAAGTGGCCAACCTTATAATTTGCTTGCGCTTAAGATCAATGATTTCACAACACGTTGCATCGTTTGTTGCGCAAACTGGTTGCAGGTTCACTGCGTTACTGCTGTAGGTAAATAAATGGACCTTTCGTTATTGTTACATGTGGCATTCTGTGGATCCCTCACCAGTGTTAGAAACATTAAATAGTGCAGCTCGTAACATTGACTTTGAGACTACGAAGCACATAGCTGAACTTCTAACTGGGTGATTTTGCTCGAAGTCCAGCTGTCACAGGTGGTTACAACGTGCATTAAACGAGAACGATCCCCGATAGGATGGCCCACCATTTATTCATAAAAATAGTTTGAAGTTCTCGTACATAAAACGGTGAGCAAATAGATCTGATTACAGCATTTGGAACGGCGAACCATGAAGGAAGAACGAAGACAATACTTGCTCCCCCAGTTCATGTCCTCCATACACATTAGCGCTCAAGGCATCAAGTTATTTGTTTCTATTTAACATACAATGTCACAGGAAAGGTAAAAATAGAATAATATAGTTCAGTAGCGCCTTTGCAGCCGTATAGTTGTAGAGTCTCATAAATATATTGCAACCATCCAATTTTAACTTTAACCGACCCGCATATTGTGCTCTTGCTACATTCTCCACCTCTCTTTCCAAGCGTTGTCTTTCCACTTTTTCGACATAGCGTTTACGGCTTAACCATTTATAAGGTTCTGAATAACTTCACGCGATGACGAAAGTATCATTAAAACCTTTGCGCACATTTAGTGCACGATAAACACATATGGCGTAGTAACTTTGTTTGCGTCCACCTTGTGGGTGTCAACTATTCTCATACAAGCTGAAGTGCAGCAACAGGAGATTAGGTGCCATGATCTACTCTTGAGTGACCTGTGGTGGAAGCTGTATGAGTTGGGTGTGATGCTAAACACAGTATTTAGTACTCCAATTATATTACCATAACTTAAAAAGCCGTCAGTTCTCAGTAAATAGGATAGTTTTCCCACATTCCATCAAATATGTATAATCCATGAAGTGTTTACAAATGGGCCATGTCCTAAGTGGAAAAGAAAAGCTTCAGATATCAAATGATTGCAAGATATGCGCACAGATATCCTAAATCTATTTACAGCCTATTCAAGAGTTTAGATTTTCAAAGAATTTGCAAAATATTTCCCTGGCCGTCCAAAGTTTACAGGTCGAGAAATTTGTTTAGCTCCCACGCCGCATTTTTGCACCCGCGTCCACATGTGCTGCTCAGTGTGCTCGAATAGAGCAACTGGTTTAAAATGACGAATCATCCAAGCTGCAATTTATGTCGTTGTAACTCGTTATCACGAGCCACGGTCTGTCTGGTCAGGCACGTGTCTCATGTGCATGAATAAAGCACCGTGTATCAAGCGAACCAGTGACCTTGTCGTGTGTACACATTGTAGCTGTGTGCTTTGCGTTTCTGTATTCTTATTTGTAATATTGAAGACGGCTTATTCAAAGCATACTTTCCATCGGAAAATTTGAAAAGTACACTGAGTGATCCGATTCCTGGAACGATTACCTCGAGCCTATGAAATGTAATTTCGCCGCTAAAGAAATCGTCAGCGACAACTGTAAAGTGGGTATCCTATTGACTATTTGTGGCTCAAAAGCTTGCGAGTTAATCCGCAGATTGACGACTCCCGCGTTGCCATGCACCAAACAATTTACTGAACAGGTTTCCAATCATTGTAATCCAAACCCATCATTTATGGTGTGGCAATTTAAATTACATAACCGAGTCCAGCGTGAGGGAGTCAGCTGATTCCTTGACTGCCGAGCCTCAAAAATTGGCAGAACTTTGTGATTTCGCTAACTGCCGTAACGACAAGATCCGGGATTTTTGGTGGTCGATGTAAACAGGTTTAGCGCTGCTTGTTGGCTGAGAACGCAGTGACATTGGAAAGTGCCTATGACGTTGCGACCGACATGGACGCTGCTGAAAGTAATGCACGATATATATATATATATATATATATATATGATTTGGCGGCGCCCGTATCCGGATTTGCTCGTCACAATGGCCTCCATGGGGAAAACCGCAGGAAGCCTGCGCCTATAAAGGGGACCATGGGTGGCATGCGCTGCACCACCCACACACACATATCTTGTGTAAACCCGAAGGAATAAGACCGGGAAGCATGTGAATGGGAGCCACGTTTCATCAACGGAGCCGGCCCACACTCCTTCAACAAGCAGAACAGAAGCATCCCGGCATAATTGGGAAACCACGCACACCAGACATACACTTGGAGATGGATGGTCCGTAGCCCGTTCCACGCAGGTTACATGGAACCACTCTCTGAGCCTAGCACCGTCAAGAGGACGGTGCACCCCCTCCCCACCAGCAACGACCAACTGTCTGCTGGAACCGGTATGGACGCAGTAGTGGGTAATAGACAGGTAGGAACCTTATCAACATGCACATCAAACACAGCCACAGATGGGGAGCTGAAGCAACACCTACTTCTGAAATGCAAAATTACTCATCACGCAGGCAAAGGTACTACATACGCCGCCTTATTGGCCTGGATTAGTAAATCGAATGGGAGCGTACTCATGGTGCTTCTATTCCACCTGTAATAGTGCCTTCTCCTACAGCTGGGCAACCATCCTTTATAGTAGTTCACAGAATTCGCATTGACCAAAATTTGACTTGGATTCGCAACACCTCCAATCAATGAGTTATCATAAACTCACCTTCTTCCTGTTCTGATAATGTTACTTGCCGTTTGCCCGAGTGCCCTTTCCCTGCACTAAGTTCGTCGTACAAAAGCGGTATGAGTATTTTCGTCGAATTCATTCGATATACATATATACATGCATTGGGGTCATCCGTGTCCAATGGCAGTTCGAATACAAAATGTGCACATGCGTTTATCCATACTGAAGTGTGAGCTATCACAAACTGGATAGAGACACATTAGACCTCATGATCAATGGTACGACAAACGTGTATGTGTTTCGTTTGGAGGTCAGGCTAATAACCACTTACCCAATAAGAACTGTTGATGTGTTCTTCAACATTTAGACTTGGCAGCCTTAAAGCTTGGGCATCTATATTTGAAGGAACCCGATATAACAATAGTGAAGCAAGTGCTAGGTAAAATGATAACTGAACTACTCGTACAGTGAAGTAGTGTGCACTTAGGTGTTGCCGTCTACATGTACAGTCTGTTTTGCTTAGCGGATGGGGGAAATCGCACAGCATGCAAATGTGATGAAGTGTCTATTTCTGGCTCTACGTGTCGCCCGTCGGTCCGGTCATCTGCTACCAGAGGTACGTGCACATTCTCAATGCACAACTGATGCGAAACCTTTGACATTGACAGGTGACATCAACTAAGTCCCGCGTCCAACTGTCAACAACGCGACTTTCCAAACAGTGTTCGTATTGTTTTGCAAATGTCCAAGTATCCAACCGTTTGTACATACCCATGTGTACTCTGTTGTGACCATAAGCCATTTGATAAAAATCTGTATCTTACATCTCCGGATGCAGCCATTTGGTGCTCATAAAACGATTGTCGCTATGCGCCGATTCCTTTCCGATGTAATATATTAACACACTGACGTACTATTCCCCTTGGGTTTGACATTTTACTTCGTCCATACAACAGATTGACCATGTGCAATGCAACTTCTGCTAGGCGTCTCTGCGCGTCTGCCTTCCATCTGTTTAGTACGTGCGTTTTCATAAGCCTCGGTAAATTCATTATGGTTGAGGGACAACTGTAAATATAACTATGCTCAGTCTCATCATTAACCTACGGAGTGGAACATGAAATGGCGACATCATGATAATCGCTAGTCGATTAATCGTCGGGATTGTTCACCTGCCACAGAATTTCCAAGGAAATTTCTCTTCGTATGCATAGTCCAATGTGGTCACACGAGGGACAATCGTTGAGCATTGTGTTCCAAGTGTCAAACGTTACACTTTACGCGTACTGCAAGCGGCCAAGCGATGATAAACTATTGATTCAAACGTACCCATCAAACTGAAAACATACTAAATCATTTGCCGCCCTAGCATTGCTCCGTATCAAGCCCACAATTTGCTCGGAAACACGGCGCGCACGTCGATTATGAGTGAGTTCATGGATGGACTGAACCATTATTCTATGATGCACCGGCTCTCTAAGCGTCGTGATAATTAGCATTAAGCAGCTGGTCAAGCTGGGGTTAGGTAAGCTATAAATCGATTCCAAGGAGCAGAATCTAAATAGCGGTCTGGTGAGTAATACCATGGTGTTTACATAGTGATGTGAATCGCTCCTGAATAATAATAATAATACGAAGAGAAAGAGGCCGTAGCTCTCTGTCTCGGTATGGCACCGTACTAGACTCCACTAGAGAAGGTAACAAGAATAGCATAGCATAGGTCATGATGAGTATAACATCATATATATATGGTTGGCGGCATCCGGTTTCGGATTTGCCTGTCACTGTGGCAAGCCACAGGACGCCTGCGCCTACAGAGGGACCATGGATGGCTTGCGCTGCACCACCCACAGCTCCAACCACACACCCCATATCCAGTGTAAACCCGAAGGAATAAGACCGGGAGGCATGCGGATGGGAACCACGTTTCATCAACGGAGCCGGCCCACACTCCTTCACAGGCAAACACAAGCACGCTGTATTTGGGGAATCAACGGCACACAAGGCGGTGGCTGGACCGTAGTCCGCTCCACACTGAGTGCATGGAACCGCTCTTTGAGCCTAGCACGGCCACAAGAACCGTGCACCCCGTCCCCTCCAGCAACGACCAACTGTCTCCTGGAGCCAGTATGAACGATATAGTGGGTAATAGACAGGTAGGCACCTTGTCAACATACACATCAAGCGCAACCATACCAGGGATATCAAACTACAGCCATTCAATTTAAACGACAAGTTGAAATAAAATAAATCCAATAATGCATACAGATACGGTGGCATAACTCTTCACTAAATTACCATATGAAGTAAGTTGGTCAGCAACAAATCCGTGATAAGTAAGAAATGTCCACAAGTTACTTAAAATGCTACAAACGCAACAAAATTACCGAAGATAAGCGCAATTAGTGTAAGCAACGTGGCCAGTTAATAGAACATTATTCAGGGAGGCAGAACAAACCAAATAAAGCGGAATGAAATTTATCCAGCTGAAAAAGACCTAGTTTAAGTGTAAGTTGGTTTAGCCCAACTGCGGTGAAGAAGCATCAAGAATGCAACATCAGCCTCAGCATGGGGCACATCATATATATATATATATATATATATATATATATATATATATATATATATTTGTGCATTACTTTCAGCACAGAACCACTGACTTGGTCGTGCGTACACATTACAGTTGAACAATGAACAATGAATTTATACGGGTTAAGAAGCGTTGCTTTACAAGCCCCGTTGGATAGTTGGTGGGGATATCAACATAACAATAATGATGCTAAGGATAGTAAAATAGTTAATACTTTAAATACGAAAATAAGGACTTATCGTTTGCTTCGCTGCAGTCATGCGATCCACTTAGCTTCACAACACCCACAGTTAACAACAAATAATTCCAGGGTAAACTCCAGGTGTAGGATGGAGACATAGTGTTAAGTAACAAAATGTAAGTGGGTGAGTGCATCGTCCAACCGTCTTTTAAATATTGTTACTGTCGGTGCAGAGACGACCGATTCTGGGAGAGCATTCCACAGGTGACAGACAAGGATGGAAAAGAAATTTCTGCGGCCCTCCAGACGACTGTATTGTTCTGCGAGTTTTAATGGGTGGCCCCTCAAATTTGTATTGCTGCTAAGTTGCAGTAAAGGTCGGCACACATGATGTGGGTCTCGCAGAATCAAGTATGTCATAATCAGGTCGCCTCGTAGCCTGCGATAGCTGCCACTGAACAATCCCAGTTGTCGCAGCCTCTCCTGGTGGGACCGATTGCGCATTCCAATGACGTTCTTAGATGCCCGGAGTTTTGGCTGCTCCAGTGCATTAAGATCGTGTTTCAGCCATGGATGCCAGGCTTGAATTGCATATTCGACATGGGGGCGAACATCCGCACTCAGCACTTGTCGAAATATGGAGCTGTTTATTTATCCAAACGCTCGCCTCAACAGCCCGAAGTGTTGGTTCCCGGTCTTCGAGGCCTTTTCGGATTGCCTGGAACAACCCAAGTCATTTTGAACCAGGACACGCAAGTCAGGTTCGAGAGTTGATTGTTGTAGTATATTCGTTCTGAGTCGGTATGAGTAGCTGCTTTGACGTCGGATGGAAAGCACCTTGCATTTACTGACGTTGAAATGCAATAAGTTTTGGATCGACCATTGATACACTGTATCTAAGTCACTTTGGAGCACATGTTGGTCGGCGTTCGCCTGGATGCTGCGCCAGATCTTGATATCGTCGGCAAACATTAGGAAGTTTGAAGAGATTCCCTGTGCAAGGTCATTAATGAACACCAAAAACTAACGTGGACCTAGAACCGAGCCTTGCGGCACACCACACTCGACTTGTCTGGGGTCCGATAAAGAGCTCCGAACTCTGACCACTAATTGTCGTTGAAGTAGAAAGTTGGCGATCAAGCTTAAAAGAGGGTCTCCGATCCCGTAATGCTGCAGCTTGGATAGAAGTATCCGATGGTCTAGGCGATCGAAAGCCTTTGCGTTTCTGTGTTTTTACTTATAATAGAAAAAGTGTTCGGCCAATAAGTAATTATTCATATGTTATCGTATTAATCGCTGTGGTTACCTGTTATCAAATATTGATGAGACTGGTTTATATTTGCAGATAATGCTTGAAAACTGTACTTTATCCACTTATTCTTCGATGTTAGACAAGTAAGCCACACTCTTAACCTGGAATTATAATAGAAAGCAAATTGCCGCAACTAGAAAGTTGCTTTTCCGAAAGGCGGATTATTTGCTGCGCGGCGCGAAACTAAATTGAAGTGTTAATTTCTTTGAAAAATAATGTCCAGTTTTGCCAGAAACATGAAGGTTAGTAAAAAAGCATTTGAGTTCCATGGAATAGCAAGCGGCAGAATTGTTTGCAACGAGAATCATGATTCAACACCGGTTTTTGTAATGAAAATCAATTGAACTTGCAAGCAAAAAGGCTTGATAAGTTTTAAATGGATAGCCACCATCAGTACGTATATAAAGGTGGTTTGGTTCACTGTTATAGTGTGTCCACATTGCGTTTAAATATAATTTGCCGGCTTTATTTAAGAAAAATAAGTGAGACTTTCTATCGGCTTGTCTTTGAACATGCCGCGCATTAGTGGTTGCGCACATGCATTTCGTTAAATGATAAGAACCATCAAAATGAGGAAGAATGTCGCCAAGGTAGTTCAAGTTCTTGTTATTTTACTTAAGCATGTTTCATTAGGGCACACCTATAAATCACACAAGCACATAATGTGCCAAAGTATTGCTTTTATATCCAAAGTGATCAATTTATTTCACTGACATTAGGAGTTAATTCAAATAAACATAAGCACATCTCTACTGATTGGTGCATTTGTGATCAACATCTTTTGTTTCGGAAATACAAATTTGCACAGAAACATCAGTTGCACGAATACAATATTCATAAACAGGCTGCAATAATAAGTAAGTTACAATCTTCTACAATAAGCACATTTGTGTGTTGTGAATCTGTTGCATGCATCAAATAGAAAATAAAACTCGTTGGACAAACGTATGTGGGATTTTCGTAATTGACTGGCCTAAATATGATGTACCACAAAGTGAATTAAAATTTGAACTTGGGGTAGAGATGTTAACCAGTGCTGACAATCAGTCCACCTTGTCTACCTCACATTGACTTGCCTTTACCTAGTCCTTTCTACGTATGTGTACAATGTTCATAGTATTGTGGTTTAAATGCGTAATTGCAGCCTCTCTTACGTATCTTTTCAGCTAAAGTGTCCTTTCCAAAAAGCCATGTCTTTGCGTAAAAGCATATTAACAAGCGGTGCCGTTTTGCTGCTCATTGTGGGCATTTTCTATTACTTATATATCATGGAATCTACCAACGTCAAGAAAAATATCTTTTTGCTGGATCCATTTTTCGTATGCCCAAAATGGAATCATTGTTTAAAACACTTACTCTTCAACTTGTCGGAATTGGACTGGCCCATTGCTCCAGTGGCAGATAAGCCAATTGGACGAAGTCTTCCCAACGGAGAAGTATACAGACCACCTCGTTCCTTTATGCCTGTGGCCAGCAAATCGCAGAGGAAATTATTTAACAAATTGTTAGAGCAATTTGCTGAACTCATGTCGGAGAATGAATTGGGCGATCGATTCTTCCTAATGGGTGGAACGCTCTTGGGTAGCTTCCGACACCACGATCACATTCCCTGGGATGAGGACGTGGACATTTTAGTTGACTTGCAACTCCGCCCACTAATAACTAGATTAGTATCGCTTTTGCTTCCTGAGTTCCGGATATACAAATCAGGAGAACGTGATAAATTGTGCACAAAAAGATTTCAAGGTATCAACGACTCTAAAGATTCGGAGCTTAGTATACGCACCTCAAGGTGGAAATGGGGTTGGCCATTTCTTGATATCGGATATTACCTTTCTAATCGAACACATGTGTGGGAACATGCTTTGTACAATAGCCAGAGACTTGTGTGGCCGAGAGATTTTGTGTTCCCACTAATGTTTCGTCCTCTAGGTAGACACTGGTATCCAACTCCGTTCGCGACGATGCGGTTCATGCGCCAAACCAAAGCATTTACTGGCACCTGCTCCGTAAGTGGCTGGGATCATGTGCTAATGAAGAGCAGTCGTGCATTGTTGACGCCATGTAAAAATCTGCGTGATAGATACGCCTTTGTGCGTCGCCAATTATCCGACAAGCGCCTAAACAACATGATGTTATCAGCAGCGCATTCAGTCTTGCTCACGCTGTCGGTTGTGAAAGAGGAACTGATAATCTACATAAAGAAAGACACTCCATCTGCTCGAGTGATTCATTCAATTCACCTTCCGGGGCATTCAGAGGATGCTGATCTGGACATTTACGATTATGTGAAATGACATGTGATGTTCGCACATCCAGCAGATAGTGACACATTTCGTCCCGAGAAATATATGAGCGACATCAAAATACAACATGTAGAGAATGATCACCATTTTGCATGTGAATATAACAGCCCAGCGCGGCGGCTGTACATTTGTGATATGCTGATCTAGCAATCCGAGGAAAACACACAATAAAGTGGTGCCACATCGTCTGGTATTAACAAATGCAGTCTTTTTATTATACACTTTAGTTGTTTCTTATTATTTTATAAATTGGTGTGTTATTAATACAGCAATTCAGACTGACAGAAAAATTCCTGTTTGTTCAATAATGCAGGCAGTATAATCTTTTGAACAATTATTGTCCAGTGAACTTTCTTAATAACAAGAATTACCTTGTTCTCATTAGTTTATATTTCTTTTTCAATGCCCATTTTCGCCTCTTGTGCAATGCGCCACCCGAGGTTATATCCATCATATTTGCTGCCTTGACTACATTTTTCTGAAATTTCGCACTGTAGTATGAAGTAATTCAGGGTCGCCTTCTTGTAGCGCCAATTTGTTAGATAAACGTTCACCGTTTATTGGTGAGACCACACAAACAATTACTTTCCGCATGTATTTCCAGAAAAGTAGTATGTCCACTTTCGTAAGCCCCCATATCAGCAAGTGCTATTTTGTTAGTTCACTGACTTCGTCATACGTCATTTACAAATCCTTTTCTTCCATAACATACATGGGGCAAAGTTGGGCAAAATAGGAATAACCTAAGATGGGGGCTGGAAATGCTGGTGACTGGAAATGCTGTGGTATTGGTAAGCAGATGGCCAATCGAACGCCAGCGGAATTCTTACGCAGTACCAGACAAGTGCCGTCCAGTCAAACAGAGAGTGATCTAGTCAGAGGAAACAGATTGGTCAGCCAAGCGACAAATGCTGGGCGCGCACCCGCGTCGAGCTCTGCAAGCATAGCCAGTAATCATCCACAGAATGTGCACGTGACCACTAAGGCGCGAGCAGATTCCAAAAGCAAAGGCGAACAAGCGCATACTCGTGAGGAGCTTATGGGTGCGCAGTTGAGACACGTTTTCTGGTATTGGACCGTGGGAAGAAGCGCGCGGCCTGGTGGCGGGGTGCCCAATCGAGCCAATCGTACAACCCACCAACTAAGCTAAAATGATTTTAGACAGAATGAACGTGGCAAGCAAGCGTAAACCAATGGAAAGGGAGCCAGCGACAGAATGCAAAGAACAAGAAAGAGCCAGTGAAGCGGACTGTTAAAACTAGTGTATATACTCTATGAATATGGGAGCGCAATCTTAATTAACTACTTCGTGTACGCGTCCCAGTCTTCTAGTTTCTCAGTGAGCTACTCTATGTCGTGTCGACGCTGGCGCCTTCAAGCCACGACCGTAAGAAGAAGTCCAAAGACGAGCCAGAAAGAGACTTGTATATATGCAATCACATTTGCTTATTTAGTTTTGAAGTCAAAAAGAAGGGAAGCTACTAAATTACAATTGAACCAACCAGCAGAAGGAAAAACGTCAAATGCAACGGCGAATAAGCAACCGTGTACTCAAGAGCGAATCGCATATGTCCTTAAAAATAGCACCATGGGACTCCAAGCGTAAAGTGAACATCCATTTACAGTGACGGGCACTGGCCAATCAGAATAACGAAATGTAGCGTTTACATAAATACCATCAAATAAAGGAGAATAAGAAGTGTAGACTCAAAAGTTAAAACCTAGTACAAAAAGTGAATATTCTTTTAAAATAACCAAATAGAACCGTGAGGAGGAGAACTACCAATGGAATGTGTTCTTGCAAATGGCACTTCTGAAAAGGACACGATGATGAGCGTCCATTAACAATGACGTGTGTGGACCACTCGGGCCAACCCAGTAGAGCGTTTAAACAACAGTCAAGAAGTAGGAAATAGGAAGAATAAAGAATGGCTATTAAGCTTGTTCACAAGAAATGAATGTCTAATAGCTATTCTCCTAATACTCCACATAAACTATGTGATGACCGCAAGCGAAACGATGAAAGAGCAATGTTAGTCCATTCCTTTCCCGAAATTCAGTCATCTGACGAGTCACAAAACTTGCTCATGGCGTGCAACAGGGAGAATCATTTTCTCTCAATTGCAAGGTTTGCAACCCAATTAGGACTATCATTGTCCCTCAACTATAAAGCATATATTCTAAGAGTTGTGATTTTCATGCTCTACTCAGGCAAAGGTAGAAACGATGCTTTGTAGTCAGAACAATACAGGCAACGAACCACCATCGGTAATGCGCCGGAAGACGCTTGCAGTTTGGCCCCCATGGGCTAATCGTGCACAAAATCAAAGAGATTTTCTTGCGAACTTAGGTGCCTGCATTTCTAAACACGAAAGCATTGCAACTCTCAAAGTAAACAAAAACGTTTAGAATTATCCGCCTTGCGTTGTGACTGAGTGGTTAAGGAGCCAGTTATTTGTGTAACAGTCCGAAACGGACCTGGGAGGTTGTTCGGAAATTCTACATTAAACACTTCTAGCTACTCCGCAATGATGTTCATCAGTTCGCAGGGATCTGTTGTGTGTTCAGATACGTTCTGGCATCCGTTCTTTACAAATGTTTCTATGCCACTGCACAAACCCTTCGTGGTAAATTGGAACAAGGTCGACTGGTTTACACTTCAATCGTTGGGGACGGCATTATGACAACAAGGATGTAACTAAATGACGCGATCACCGACATTAGTATGTCACTATGTGTTATGCCAATCCTACGCAACGAAAAACCCACTAGGGAACGCGGTTTAACTGGTTAGCACCGCGATGACCAGCATGCTGACCCAGGAATACCCGATGGGAATTATTTGTAGTACCGCCTACACTAAAGCAGGAGGATATCGTTTTATTGGCTAGCGTATGCTTAACTCTGATGTCCGTATAAGGAATAAACCAGGACCTAGTCTCCGTAACAAGAATTTACTGGCACTTTCATCGGGTAGGTGAAACCAACTTGTAAGCTTTTAAACGTCCCGCCTACTCACCGTGAGCAATTTAATTAGGACGTATATGGTACTCGCTTGTGCAACAGTTACAAATCTACCACCTCTGCAACATGTTACTGGACATGAAGAAAACCGGTCGTCTAGTCCTCATGTTCACAAACGATGAACTTAAGCTTGGAACAATAATAACGTACCCTCATTTAGGCAGGGTGTTCATGCGCAACTATTGTTTCTCTACAAGTGTCACGAAAAAATCATCGAAGTAGCTCAAGTTTTAAATGCTATGGTAATCTGTGTGGACGCACTGATGCAGGTTTCTGGTCCTTCCCAGCAGTAGCTTGTCATGAGATTTCCCGTTGGTACATTTAGTCGGTTTATAAATAAATACCCACCACTTCGGATAAACAAAGCCGTACTCAATGGGCTGGAATCGCAAGTGTAAGACAGTAAGTTCCTCAGATTGGTTTGCCTGCATAGCCTGCCTAAGTGGAGAAGTCTGGGACAATTATAAAGCACAAGTACCTCAAAGCCTAGTTCTTCCGTGATTATGGAGAAAATTATCAGCAGTACTGTGTGGTAAGATGTAGCTCAAACTTATATATACTTTTCAGACACTCAGACAATCTTCGCTGAAGAATGAGTGTACTTCATTCGTTACACACAAGCTGGACTGCAAAATAATCATCAAACTTTCCTGGACATTAATTCAGGAGTTCATCCAAAAATGCACCAACCTCAGACATTCTTCTTGCGTTGATCACACGATAATCAGTAGTTAGGGCGTATTTGTACCGCTACGAATGTACTGAAGCTGCTGATGCAATCGCGTTTGTGCTGCCTAATTGAAACATGCGCTTCTTCCCCAAAACTGTTGAAGTTGCTGCATTGTGCTTGGCTTGTCTTTTTCGAGGAGTTCTTAATAAAATGCATGTTCCCACAGTATTGAAGCACGGGATTGTCACTCAACTTTGCAAGATTAAAGACGAGGCAATAACAGCAGATTTGGAGCCAGTAGACAGCACTGCTACCATTGATCTCTAAAGTTATGGAATACTAGGTTGCTGAAGTACATTTGAACTACTCGGATAATGTCAATATTTTTGCTTTGGTGCAACACTGCTTTCCACAGCATTACTCGTAATGCACAAAACCACTACTCTCACGTGCTTTCTGGCTGGAGTCTGTGAATGCTAAGGAGTAGTAAATTCTATTCTACTTGGATTGCTTAAAACTGTCTGGAACACCGCAATACACTCCACAGGCCGAACAACTTCCTTGTGTGTCCAGCTGATTGGTTCGGGTTAATCCCGTTCCAGAGAATATTTCGGCGGCAGTGTTCCAGGAGGTGTGGGTTTTCGCCTGACAAGCGTCCTTCCAATAACCAAAAAATCCGTTTAACTACACTGCGACATAGCGGATGGGACTCGCCACTAAATAAATTCACTAGATCTTCCCCTTCCGGAGGATCCCCACTTCACGAACGCCATCCATTTCGAAGAGTACCTTTGATCCCATCATGCGATGGCAGACATAGCAAACAAACTCACGAATTCAATCACACTTCACAAGTTTACTTAATATGTCCACTAACACACACTTACATACATACAGACACGCAAATCAAGTGTGTTATTGGCAAACTTGTTGCATTTTTATACAGTTACCAATCACACCTGCTTATATTTTCATGATCACGCCTTCACAGGCGTGCCAAGCACTGCCGAAAATTAGACATTTATTTACGAATAGTTATTTATATGCTAGTTTTGATTTCATGCATGCTTGCATATGCATGTTTCACGTTTACCGTCTCCAGAACTTAAGGGTTTGCGTCACCATACCTAATGTTATCAAAGACCAATGCATCTGGCTCATAAACTAGGAACTCGGACTACGTCACTCTATTGCTCTCTTTAAATTTTCTACCATTCGCTGACGCCATCCACCATCATCATACCGCCAATCACAATGAATTGAATGATGCTTACATGTGGTATGACGGCATCTGTATCCGGATTTGCCTGTCACTGTGACCTCCATGGGGAAGGCCACAGAAAGCCTGCGCCTACAAAGGGGACCGTGGGTGGCATGCGCTGCACCACCCACAGTTTCACGCACACACCCCAAATCCGGTGTAAACCCGCAGGAAAAAGACCGGGAGGCATGTAAATGGGAGCCACGTTTCATCAACGGAGCCGGCCCACACTCCTTCAACAAGCAGAACAGAAGCAGTGGGCTTCACTGAGAACATGCTAGAATCGCGAATCCTACAGCGCTTCTCATGAAAGCTATATCGACGTTCACATGGTAGATGATTTTGGCTGTTCAAAGTGGACCGAAAGTGCTGCAAATAATGCAAATAGCACCTGGGTGTCTGTAGTCTTCGTAGGTTTTCGGACTAAGACCGCATAATTAACGAATATCGGTGAGCGGATGAAGACCATGAACTGTTGGCAAGATAAGTTATTTAGAAATTCCTATGCAACAGGATTACATAGGGTAGAAATCAAGTAACTACGGAATTCACGCACACGGCCGTTGTAGAACAAAGTCGCCTCAGCCAGTGGCACACATTGGGGACGATCACGCACGCGGTAGCACTCAGCCAGTCATTCACAAGTACAGACTGCAGTAGTAGTGTGGCTCAGTCCTAATTTGTGACCTTAATGTGGAACATGTGTCGTAAGTTTTAGGCTGGCAGGTGCAAGCTTTACCGTCGGGCGACAAATATGAGTCACTGCAGGCACGAATACGGAGCTAACACCGGCACATAATCTATCACAGTGTCATTTGTAGGGCATTGGGATGTTCTGATGTCTTAATCGTTCCTAAATTCTTAGCGAGTAGGTGAAGCCGCATGTGAAATGTGCTTTGCAGGTCTGACGGATGTTGCAGAATTACAATCTCACTACGAGCGGGACAGCACAACGAAAGGCGAAAGGAAGGTCAATTGCAAATCCTACTTAGACCAACACCATTGCCTGAAAATCCTAGTATTATACAGCAGATGTCTATCGGCTCCCAAGAACCATCACAATGTTTGAGCTGCTTCTACAAACTTAAAGTGCTCCTTTCATTATCCTGTGAAACTTAAAAAGAACGTATCTGTGAGGGGCCACATTGAAATTTTACTGGATTGCCAACGAAATATTTTCTCCCCACAGGTTTCTCGGCAGATGAAGTGATGATTCAATCCGGAAAGTATGGATGTAGTGTTGCCGAAGTAGGTTGGTTGCGGTTTGCGCAAGACGTAAAACCGAGTTCCCGCGCCGCACTCTGCGAAGCTTGTTGTCCTGTTTATACCGCAAATTTGGATTTGTACTGAATTTCGCCGCTGAATTCTGTTGATGCAGGTGTTTGTCTTCGCGGATCAACGCAGTGGTTTCGTTGAATGGTGTAAGCCCCTCAGGTCAGGTTACTTGGACAGACTTTGTAAGCGCTATGGTGAATTCCTTAAGGTCATGCATTTTCTAGTGCGGCTCCTCAGGAACGAATTCACTTGCTTCGGGCGAAGGACCTTGCTTTTGGACGCAGTTGCCACTAGCTCAGTGAATTGGGTGACGAACAACCTCCAGGCGACATCGGGCGGCTCCTCGGCTAGGAAGGATTAGTCGGTTTCTTAAAAGAAGTTGGACGGGATTTCGTAATGTGTAATAATATAGGTTTCCACGTTGTTCTCACTGATGTACTCCGAGGAAGATGTCTAACATAACAGCAACATCGCGTGATCGCTAAGGCCAATTGGTGCATCTGTGGTCAAAGTCTGGACAATTAGTTCCTCGTTAGATAGCACAACGTCCAAAACAGAGGGTGTGTCACCTGTTCGGAAGCGCGCGCGTAAAATGACATGGTTGTACTGAGAAATATCGGCGATCACTTCTTGCAAATCCTCCTTAACTTGTTTGCTGTGCGATGCTGGAACTTCGATTGTGCGCAGATTACAGTCCCCCACCGGAAGGACGTGACTGTATGGTCGTGCCAGGAGTTGTTTCATCGCAGAAGCTAGGCATCGATCCATTTCTAAGGTGGAGATTGGAGGGAGGTAAACTATTGCTAGTACATGCACATCACCACGTCTTAGATGCATACAACACCAACTCGAATCGACGACTTTCGTTTCTGGGTGCTCAATGATACCTACATGCATATCGGATCAATAATATAGGAGCACTCCCCTCCTCTGCTAGGTCGATCGTTTCGTATGGAAGTCATGCCGGGTAGTGCAATCTCAGCATCCGTGATCTCTGTGTTCAGCCATGTTTCGGTGACCATAACTAGGTCCCAAGGCGTGGAGACCTGAAGAATACGAAGTTCGGTTAGCTTGCTGAGAATACCTTGTGCATTGGTATACAAGCAGGTGAGGGCATCGGTGGTCAGAAGCGAGCTTTTGTATGCCGGTTTCCGGTGACGGTCTATGCCGACCCGTGCAGAGTCGGCTGTCGCTCATTTTTTCGTTAGACCGATGACGCAGGCCCTAGGGCCAGTTCAGTTTGTTGTATAGAGAACTCAGCGCCAACAAGAGGGTGATCATCCTGTTCTCCTTCAGCTGCCGGTGTGTTTTGGCATTGTCTCCGTTCTGAGATAGACAATGACGGAATTGTATTGGTAAATTGTCTGTACAGTGTCAACTTATCTATATGTGACCCGGTGCCTATCGCTTTTATACGTATTTCGGCTGGTAGCACTTTATGGATTTTGTGCCACATTTTGATCACATGTTCTGCCATCATTTCGGAGTGCAATGATACTTTCATCACTCAGGAATCACACCCATTGTAGTTAGGTGATAGCGGGAACCTTGATGTTGAATTAGCGATACCGTTTTTGAGCGAGAGTACTTCACGAATAAAACGCCGTTCATCCCAGTCATTCGCTTTGGCCTTTAGCTCGATTAACATTTGCAGCTGGGGGACACCATGAACAAGGATAGGTTTTGCGTCTCGTTGTTTACGGAAGTCATCCAGATTTTGTTTACGTTTCTGCCGTTCGATCCAAAGAACATCTGGAAAATTTCGAACAATGCTTGAGGTGGTGCAGAGGCATGTGGCTGACAAGAGAATAGCCTCAGCATCGTTACCTGACTGAACTGTTGCCTGCGTAACTGCGGTTCACCGTGTATAGACTTTGGGTGACGGACGAAAGGCGTCATATTGACTGGTTTAACTTGAGGCCCCAATAGTTGACACAGGAAATTCCACTGTTTCTGTCGTCTAGTATCTTATCCTTTATGTAGTTCGCCGCGGATTCAGTCACATTAGAGCATATAACAGTCAGAGAATTATGGTAGTGTTTCATGTTCTCCTTGCTGAAGGGACCAGTGGCTGCTATCTTCGGCTGGACAAATGATGGAGTCTCGAGTCCCGTTGTGGTATTGGTAGTAGTAACTCATTTGGCAGCAGGCGGGGTTACGATGGGAGGTGCCTCCGTCATATGGGTAGCGACAACGGACACGTATGTTGTCAGGCCGTTAACAGCGTTCAGTGTGGCAGGTGGATTCCGTTGAAGAATGTGTGGCAAACGCATCTATACGAGCAGCCGCTGGTGTCGGGATGACTAACGCTGGATGGTTATTCCTAGTTTGTTCTGAATTGGAGCTTGATATTGAGCATGGAGTTCGAGGCACTGATTTTTCTGGTTTATGTGGGACAGCTCTCAAGGCTGCTGCCCGCTGTACAATCTTTGACAGCCTATCGCACTTCTGCGCCAAGTTATATATCTGAGGAGTGGAAGAGACGTACACTCAGTGAAGAACCAGAGAGAATCGGTCGTACTATTAAGAATTTTATCCGGCTGAGACTAAGGCGAGCACATGGAGAATGCAAGTATTCTCGGCAGTTTCTGCATTCTATTCCAAATCGCACAAGTTTCACACAGCTGTCTACGTTAAGACTAACATTCATTTCGGAAGCTTTGGGCTTAGCTTTCCGTGGGCAAGCAGTACGCGCCATTGTGACTGTCAGATCTGCGAAAGTCGTTTTTGCAACGTCTACACTCGTATGCTAAATCCAAACGCCGTCCGTCAAGCTGCTGGTCTGGCAGACACCTGTTAGATTGTTGTAGAACAAATCGAAGATGGCGGACCCGGACGGCAGTTGGGCCAACCAGTGAGATCTCCGACAGTAGCCGGGGAATATTCCTCAAATTCGCAAAGATGGAAAAATACACCAACAGTAATGTATTGGTGCATAATTCACACAGAACAAACATGTATAACACAGTATTCCCAAAGCTTAAGTATAATCCATCGCGCTAAAGCAAAAATCCGCGGCATCCGTGGAGTTTTTCTTAGCAGAATAGCTTAAATTTCAACGATGACATGTCACTACGCCAAATTTTTTATATTGTTCTCAGAAAAGTTGCGAGACAAAACAAAGATAAAATTTTAGAAAGTGAACTTTCGAAGGGCAAGTTAATAAAATACAACAATATCGATCTTATTTGAAACTGAAACTCAGTTTTTTCGAAAGAAATAAACGAATATCGCTCATTCTCTTTGACTCTATGCGCTTATTCACTGCTAAATAAACGGTTGTGTTTGTTTTCGGTTGCGCTCGATGGGATTCATAACTACTGCGTCAAGCATACCATTAGTTCTGACCGCGCTAGATAGTCATAGTAAGGTGGATGGTTTTCATCCACGTCAGTTTAATTACTTCAGTATGTAAGTCCTTTCATCAGTGTATTTAATGTCTATAAGTTTGTTTCTAGGTAATGGAAATTTGGACTGCAACTTTGCGTCGATCCTTTGTAGCCGGTACATGGTCTACATAGCTCCTGATTCAGCACAATTAAAGCTAAAGAGCTTTGTAAGTTCTTTCTTCTTCATGTAGCTCCCTAAATCTTAATACTCAGCTCATGGTTGTTGGTGGCTATGATGTTACAAACGAATTCGTGTATTACAGATTTTAAGGTGAACCATATTACGTAAGACAAACTGCTGCATCCTGCTGATGTAATCAGGAATCCACAGAAAAACCAGCTTTATATCCTTGGAAACGGGCACTACAAGTTGTACCATATTGCCAGACAGCGGAAATACTTGGATGAAAATGTATCAGCAGCCCAAGAGGTTATAGTACTGAAAAAGAATATTGATTCTGAAAAACAAATCAGCTAAGTGAATGGGTTAATTTGTTTCATTTTGTGTTGTTCGCAAATGGAAGTGTGTGTACTCAGTACAAAGAAACTGGTAACAAAACATGCAAATTGACTACCCGGGTAGTTCAACTCTTCGGTAGTCTAGCCACAGACAACAAATTTAAACAATTATTACACCATAACTGTTTAGATAAACACAGCTATGGCGGTCTTTGGAAGATTTCGATGCAGCGATATAGCAGATGTCACTGTAAACAGCTGAAAAAGAGTTATGTGTACAAAGCTAATCTTAAGTTCCCTTGTGCTTGACAAAGTGCATTCCCCATACTTTGCTAATTAACACCGGTTCGTTGGTCGCCATTTATCGCAACGACGTCGAAAGCAAACTCAGGTAAGTGGGTTTTAACGTGCAAATTTTCGAAGCAGTGTATTTGAAAGACTTGCATTGGATGAAGGAAAATATCATATTATTGAAAAAGCGGGTAACGCAAACCTTAATTAGGATTTTCAGAGTTAGTTGTTTGCTCTTCATACGACTAGCCATTCGTAACACAGGTTGGTAGAGCACGCAATGACCGCGGCGTACTCAGACCAGATTAATTCCACGGATATGCCACCTAATATTTCTGTGGTCAAGTTACCCAGTTTCCCGCTGGCGCTCTACTGATAAGACCACAAACAAGCTTCTAAACTAAAGCCGCTTCCCTACTTGCTTTCGTCTTGTTGATCTAAAGAAATGAGGCAAATACCTTACCCTGGTTTGTGAAAACATTCAGGAAAAGCCACACCGAAAAATTTAACCACTATTTTGCCCCATCAATATTTGGTATGTTTAACGAAATCAAATAAATTGCTTTGGTAATAAGAATAGTCGTTTTACACCCGCTAAAGCTTATCTTCACTCCGCGAAGCATTGCAATACCTTCAGTCAATCAGGGCTTCCCGCAGGCCAAATATTTCTCGTTCGCTTGCTCTGAGTAACAAGTTAGGGCTCACCATAAAGCGTATTAATCGCATAACTAGGATTCGTGTATAGAGTTCATTAGTTCATTTGTGGTGACTTCGTCTAACACCGCAAACGACGGTCCACCTAGCTTGCACTTAGTCGAGTTAATTCTACTTCCACAATGACAGAAGCTCCGAAACCGTGTTCGTACTTTCTCCAGGTGTTCTGAATTAAGGATGCTAGTTAACAAGAAGTCACCCTTATTATGATATACGAATATAAGCAACGTAGAAAGCAATGTATTAAACTTTTGAGGATCTATGCAGAGTTTCTCAATCCAAAAGTTATCCGCAAGAACTCGCAGAAACCGAAACCTGTGATGACAGTTGTAACGGAATTTCGCACTACTCTACCGAGATTTGATGATGGGCTCTGGTTAGTTCTAAGTTACAAGACGGAATTACCGCCTAAATGATCAGTAAATCCATGGATGTGCGCAACGAGACATTTGTCTGCGCTGGTGCACTTGTTCAGTGCCCGATAATCGCCGCATGGTCGATGGTATGTTTTTACACGGAGTAAAACGAAGAGTCGCATTGATACTCGGAAGGACAAATAACACTAAGTTCGAACATGTGCTCGACTTCCGCCTTTGTGCATTTGAACTTAAGCAACATGGTGCCGAGTTCCAGTGGAAAATGGTAGATCCATTTTTCAGATGCTGTGCGTGATGTTAGTTACTACGGGGAGAAGAAGATTTACGGGGGGCCGAAAGGTCTCACCTTCTGCTCTTT
Organism: Dicrocoelium dendriticum; assembly: GCA_944474145.2. Taxonomy (NCBI): domain Eukaryota; kingdom Metazoa; phylum Platyhelminthes; class Trematoda; order Plagiorchiida; family Dicrocoeliidae; genus Dicrocoelium; species Dicrocoelium dendriticum. The sequence continues at coordinate 66,288,880 of OX104071.1, read as the reverse complement.
ATCTTTTCTTAATGACGAACTAGCATCGAAAACTGCTGGAAAATAGTTATTATGCATACATAATCGTGATGACTTCAGTTGATGTTTTCACCTTGCATGTTGGAATCTGTTTGTATATCAACTGGCTTCTGTTGCACAGGCTTAGACCATCATATCGAATTGTTTTAGGAAATTCCTTTTAACTATAGTGTGAGGTACCGTATGTACGGTAAAATCCAAAATCGATAACGAATTAACACTTACAGCAATCTGATGCGGGCTTTTCGTTTGTGACCGGTATATTTGTTCTGCACTGCTTAGTCGGCTTACCTGGGTTCCTGTTCGAAAATGCAGACAGCAGGGATCGCGACAACTCGTTGGTTATTTGTTCCCTCAATAGAGTGTTGGATTGGAAATGTTTGTCGCCGCTTTGAGCAGCCTACCTCTTGTCATTGTGAAGGTGGAATACTTGACACAATTTCTGACAGCGATACGGAAACCTGTGATAATGACACAGCGTGGTGTATAGCTGCGCGAACTGATGTGAGAATGGCGTGTAAGATTAGGCTACTAGTAGTTTATAAGTAGACGTACAAATTCATACTTTTATTGTGGCTGTGTGGAAGGTAGGTTTGTTGTAATGTCATTTGACACGTAAGTTCGGTGTACGGTGAGGCGCGTTAGCAGGCCGGGTGATGATATGTAAAAGGCAGAGTGGCGTCTCGTAACGCTCCAGTACGACGTAGGCAACATCAGCTACTTTTGATAAATACTGAAGCTTGGAGAGGCACATGGTAGATGGCAAATTTTCAGGCAAACGCTGCATCTAAAGTTCGCAAACTGAGACCGCCAATTCTCAAGCAAAGGGCGCAACTCTACTACGATTGTCCACAATGGCTTTCGGAAAGTGTGAAGCATTTCATAACGGGCTCTTTCGGAACATGGTTGTGGTTCGTCGCAAGAGCCGTAATAACCAAGTCGCGCAGCTGCACTGCAATAAACATGAGTAGATGAGATTGTCCGAAAATCCTAAAATATTTGAGTTCTAAAAACTATCTCGCGGATCATGAACCAAAATGTATTGTCCGTCTCCATAAATAGAGAACCGCCATAGTGACTGATTAAACAGTATGCTCTTACTTGCAACACAAGGGATTTGAGTTCGTATTGAAATAGTAGCATTATCAATAAATGGTAAGAACCAAAAGTCAGAAAATATACGTTAAAATCTCAGTATGGACTAACCAACAATAGGCCAAGTTAATTCTACGACCAGGCGGCCGTGAGCACTCGAGAGTATTACGCAGCTTGGCTCTACAGCGGTGGGAAGGAGATTGTAATGAGTGCAGTGTTATCGGACCTGGTGGATTCCGAATAGTAAATCAATGCACATGCCTCATTCAGATCAATCTGCGATGTACCCATACGTGACAGTAGGGCGGTGTTGCATTGCCTGCTGCCGACAGCACAAACGATCGCAACCCGGCTCCAATAATAAAAGAGTATATTGTGACTTATATATACCTTGTAAATATACTATTCGTTACAGTGTATATTTCCATTACACATCGTACTTGATTACACTGCATCACATTAGCTGGGACTTTTCTCAATTTCCACAAAGGTGTGAACTGATGACGATAATGCACAGCGAAAAATGAATTTGTACGGGTTAATAAGAATTTCTTTACAAGTCCCGTTTGGTGGTTTAGTGGAGTCGTCAAAAAAACATTTAGTACTTTAAGTATGAGAAGAAGAACTTTTCGTGTGTTACGCTGTACTCCTGCAACCCGCATAGTTGCACATCACTCAGAGGTAACAGTGCTTAAAGCCAAAGCATATGCCACGAGTAGGATGGATATGCACTGATAAGTAACAAAATGTACGTGGATGAATGCGTCATCCAGCCGTCTTGTAAATATTGCTTGCGTTGGTGCAGGGATGACGGATTGGGGGATTGCATACAACACCTGACTTAAGCGAATAGAAAATACATTCTTGCTGGCCCCTAGGCAGTAATACTGTTCTGTAAGTTACAATGGGTGATGTCTAGGAGCTGCATTGCTGCGAAGTTGCAGTAAAGTGTGGTACACCTGATTTGGATAGTGTAAAATGTAGTATGCCATTGTCAGATCGCCTCGTAATGAGAGATACCGTCCGCTAAATACCTCCAGTGGTTTCAGCCTGTGCTTCTATGAGAGATTGCGCATTCGAATGACGCAATTGATTGCCCGACATCAGACTACTCCAGCGCGTTAAGCTTGTGTTGCAGACATGGATGCTAAGTCTGAATTGCGCAATCGACATGGGGTAAACTTACGGACTTAGCATTTGCGGAAAATTAGAGATGTATGTTTGTCCAGACACCCGTTGCAACAGCTCGGAGTGTTGGTTAACAGCTTTCGATGGCTTTTTGGATTGGCAGTAGCAACCTAATTCATCCTAAACCAGCACACCCAAATCATGTTCGATAGAACAGCGATGCATAGTCTATATGGATAACTGATCTCGTGTCTTAGTTGGAGTACTTTGTAATTACTCAAGCTAAAAGGCAGTAAAATCAGTATTGACTATCCATGTACCAAGTCTAGGTTACTCTGCATCAGATGTTGGTCAGCAATCTCATGAAAGCTGCGCCAAACCTTGATGTCGTCGGCAAGCAGTTGGATTTTTGTAGTAACCGCCTGTGTGAGGTAGTTAATAAACAACAAAACAACCATCGTAAATTGAGCCTTGCAACAAAGCACACCCATCTTCCTCTATGTTACTTTGACTCTATACCGCACTTCTCTCCCGTTATCGGTTAACTAGATAGGGACGATGTTATATGCTCTTATCACTCACGAGTTGGTTATGGTTACAGTTTTTAAACACCAATGGAGTTTTTGCCTTCACTTTCAGCACCACGTCTATTTTAACCTATATACACGTTAGTTATGGAGGGTTACCAGGTGTTGGACGAGAAGACTACTAAACCATTTGCAACGCTGCTAGGATCTTTAATTAAGATCTTGTTTCTTTATAAACTTTTATACCGTAGGATTAATGATTCGAAAATTCCATACTAATCTGCGGTTGGCGGAAATACGCGGTCAAGCACCACTTAGTTGATCTGGCTGCATTGAAAAGTTTTCTAGTTTTCTAGCTTGCTCGACCAATCGAGGCTACTTCAAGTATCGATCATTTATCCTGTGAAATACGCCGTTCGTAGTGTCTGTGAATATTTGGAACGCCAAACAATTTTTTAGCTTGCTGCTTCCTATAGTGCAAAAAGACACCGGCGTTGCCTTTGCTTGTGCAATGGACATCTTCATAAACTATGTGGAAGGGGTCGCTATCATGCGACTATAACCATTCTTCCGTTGGTGTTACTCCAGTTGGATTATGGTCGAAAATTTTACTTGCGCACCAAGCACGAAAGCGAACGAGTCCATTTGTGTTGCTGCGTTGGGTTTACTCGCGGAAACAGATAATCACATGCATGACAAATTCAATCGAAAATTCTTCATTTGCAAACAAGATTTTAGGGCACAACTTACTCTGACACAAGGCGATATTGCATGAAAAGACAACCGACACACAAGTACGAGTTTCGCCGAATTCCGGCCTGTGATTAACAGCAATGTAAGTCAGAAGCTAAGTTAGCAGCTTTGGTGCCGCGCGATGATAATTGTTCGCCACCGGAAAACACAATATCTAACCGCACACCGTGCCTTCAGCACCAAGGAGCAGCTGTCGCTCCGACTCAAAGCCGTCCGATGGTTTTCTGCAAATTGACCGTAATGTTTGCGATTCGACCACGCCCCTAATATAGGCGGACACAGTAGTCACAGCAAGTCTAAGACTCATTCGTTTACAGTGCATGATGTTTCTATCTTGCACATAGTAGCTTTCCTCTAGACTTAAAACGGTTCCAATCCAACCCACTATCGTCCCATAAGCTTACTAACCTTGCTTTCTAAGGTCATGGTAGCTATTATTTCTGACGCGCTAACCGCCTACTTGGAAGAATTTAACTACCTTGCACCAGAACAGCATGGCTTCCGATGAAATCGATCGTGCACTACCAATATTATGCTAGCAAGATCCAGCTGGACTGAAGTTATAGACTCCGGCCCAGGAGTTGATGTAGTGTTCCTTGACTTCTCAAAGGCGTTCGATCGGTTAGACCATAATATTTAGTTCTTCAAACTCCTGTCACGGCTGAGGTGTGATCACACCGACTTGGAGATACCCCAAAGCCGGGTAATTAAGAATGTCAAGGGCCTGTATAATTTGCCCTATGAACGAAGGCTACAAGTGCTCGGGTTCGTCAGCGGACGGTATCGGCGATTGCGTGGCGACCTCATTTTGACGCATCAAATTTTGTGACATCCCAACTACGCGTGCCGCTTCTTACTAGAGCTCAGTCACAACAGCAATTTGCGAGGTCACCATCTCATTCTAACAGAACCACGCAGTCGCTTGGAATGCCGTCGGAATTTCTTTTCCGTACTTGTTTGCCGTACCTGGAATGTCCTAGAGGAATCTGTCATATGTGCTCCCATGCTGGCAGAGTTCAATGCCCCGACTTGACCGTGCACTTATTTCGCTGCACCATCTTACATGACCCAGTACCCATGGATAAATACAAGTGACTGTAAACGATTTCACTGGCGGTCACAGCACATATTCCGTCCAACCTTGTTCACCTCCTCTATGTGTACACTAGAAGTAGAAATTTTTTACCAACATCCCATGTGTCGTCATTCCTTATGGAACTGCCTTGGATTTACAGTCTACACTATGTATACTACATTGAATTCACTGGTGTAAGCCTAATGTTGTCAAACATTTTGTTAATATTTCGTAGTTTCACCATAACCATACTACAGAACATGTGAAGCATTAGCTTTTTATACCATTGCTCTATTGTTTACTACTCCATTGTTCATTGTCTTCCACTACACATCATTAGGAGGTTGCACTTTGTAGGTTCGCTCGCAGGTTAAAATGCAAATGTGTATTTGACCATCCAAATTGGTAAAATCAACGAACGGCTGCGTGGCAATGAAATATGCACAAAGATTACCAGTGATTATTTCACGGAATGTCCGCTTCTTGCCCGCAACCATTTAGCAAATATGTTAAAAGTATATTAACATGCTCTTGCATTTACAAACATCGACATAGGGTGTAAATGTGGATTTTGATACTGATAACGCGCAGCTGACACGCCAAGTGACCCTGTGTGTACCAGCCAAATTCAGTTGGAATTCAGGAACACCATCAAAGATATTTTGAAGCGCGTCGTCATTCGATCTTATAAAACATTTTAAGCCACTGCCAGCGTTTTACTCAGAACTACAAGCGGCAGCTTACGCCTATGCTTTGAACACAATATGTGTAATTTATTCACGAGAAAGATGTCGTTCCTAGTGTGCAGCAAGGATGACATCATTGTCGTCCCTGTCGGCTCACGGTGGCTCACTAGTTTTTACCTCACTTCGGGTGACTGTCAAATCTGTTTCAGCCAGACAATTGATACAAATCGGCTTGTATATTTTGAGCTGGTTTGGATGAGTTCCAGAAATTGACCTTCGGTTTAACTAACCCACCGGCTACTTTCCAGCGGCTGACTCACAACGCTATGGCAGAACTCACAAAAGATCCCTACCGGTTTCTCTGGAAATCATCAATTATTGTAGAACGGAGGATGAACACAAAAATGACCTAATATTTGATCTAACTTATAACTACATTGGGGCAAAAATAAACCTCTCCAGTTGTCAGATAAAAACTACAAATGACCCATATTTGTGACTTCCTTTCCGAACCTATGGTACGTAACAACAGGGAGGGAGCTCAGTGAGTCCACCCATGTTCCGCTCAAGAGAACGGTTACGACAAGTGCCTCTTTGTTGGCCCTTATTCCCATTGCTGCCGCTTTCATGCAATTTTGGGGCCATCGCTACTCCCCTGAACAAACTTTTAAAAGCGGGTATGGTCTTCACTTTGCAAATAGATCAGCAGGGTATGTCTGAGCATCTTCAGACCGTACTGTACGAAGTACGACGTTGTAATATCCGGGTACTCTCCAGTATTCATGCACTTATATACAGAAGACGGATTTCAGCGACACAGGCGTAGAGCTTTGCCGTCATGGTGCACTTGAGACGTAACCGAACCAGCCATTGGGTTTCCAGGCGGAAGTCTCTCATAAAAGCTGATGCTGGCTTTGGTGAACTCCAGCATGCCCTTCTCTTACTACCTGCTGGAACTCACGTTGGTCGTGCAGTCCGGCCATATGGGGCTTAATAGCATCCGAAAAGATGTCGAGAACTGATGTTCAACTCCGGTATTCTTTGCAGCGCGTTCGGTCGGTTTGACCCCTAATTTTCTCACTCATGATTAAGACCCGCGTGTGACCGCAAGTGATAGACTCCATCCAGGTGTGGCACCTGTGGCAAAACCAGGATATTGGTGTTCTTGTGATTCCTCAACAAAGGGCGATCAAAAACTTTGGCGTCTTCCTCCAACTGCCCTATTAGCAGAGAGTAAAATCCCTAGGAATATAAAGCAGTCGGTATCCGCGAGTGCAAATGGACCTCATAGTGGTTTGTCAGATACTGAAGAACATAAACCAAATTTGCTGCTGGCTGCGGGAAACGAAACCAGAAACCCAGCATTAGAGGACATCCTTTAAAACTGACAATACAGTATAGGCGGCTAGAGTGCCGACTATATCAGTCATGTATCGCCCTCCAGAAAGCTAGAACGAGCCCTTAACCAAAAGATTTGATAAAGCGCTTTGACGTATCGCTGTTCCCCTCGCATTTAATTACATAACCTATACTACCCAGAAAGCTGCATAATGCAACCAAACCGTATGGTTACGTAACTCCATCCTGGTGGATTTCTACGTAATATGGTGTGAATAGCTCGTCTATATTAGCATGTCTCTGTCAAACATGTGGCAACAAGATTCCGCTGGCTGCAGGCGTTTGAAGAAAAAGCCGAATGGTTACCACTACCCACCAACGCGTTGTTAAGTGACAGTTCCTATCGCGATGTCTGTGGCATCAGTTGTGATAGAGAGCTGCGGCCGATACGGAATGAGCGAGAAGTACCATGCTGAAGACAGAATTCTTGAGCTCCTTAAATGCTGTGTTTGACATGACTGAGAACGTCAGTCAGAGGATTCTTAAGCTGAGCGCAGTATAGAATGAAGTGACGATGGTATGTGACTTGAACACAAAATGGTCTGAGGTGCTTAAATGAAGTATCAGCAAGGAACTCTTAAACAGCCTCTATCTGGTCTGAAAGGACCTCGTTACTAGATGATTGGACGGGGTGGCCAAGGAATTCTATGTCTGACTTGCCAAGCTCGCACTCACTTTGGTTCACGGTGATGGTTTGTTGTGTAAACCGCTAAAGTAGTGCATTTAGTAGGGGCTAGTTGCTTTTTTGAATGAACTGGCTAAAGTTTGTTGTCAAGTTAGGGGGATAATCGAACTCCGCACCATGAGTGGATAAGAAGTCGGAAGATATGTGCAGCGTTAAGCAGACCAAATGACATTAGTAAAAACTCGAACAAGTCGAACAGAGTGATAATGCTGCATTCGGATGGAAAAAGAGGAGGGGTGGCCAAGCGATGACTTGGTCCAAAGGAATGAAGGCCCTCACTTCTGAGCTGGCGCCTCGGTTGGAGCGTCTGGGCTCCCTGGTTGGGGTCCGAAAGACGATGAACACGTTTGGCTGGATACACTTGCTGCCATGGCAAGGAGCCGACCTCAGTGGCGTTCCTGTTGTGAGTTTCTTTGTCCCACCCCATCCCTCTTAGCCTTTCCCTCCAACCACGATCTCATTACTTAGCCTTATATAATTTTGCATAATGATATTTTGTGCACAGCAGCCGGCTGGTAGCTTACCGGAACGATGCCCATCCGCTACCGGTAGCTCAACCGGTTTGCCCCAGCTGAATTCTTTTTTGTTCTTCTTTTTTCTGTGTATTGCGGCACAGTAGCTGAGGTGTTCCCCACCTCTAGCTAACGTGTATGATAACGATGATGCTGCATTCGGAGTACCAACATTGTATTTGGATTAGTACACGCAATCTCTATTGATACATTTTTCCCTCTGTCATTAAGATTACAAAGAGCGAAGCCGAAATGAAGGTGTTTCGTTGTTGCTCTTCCCAACACTGAAACCACATGATAGGCTCCTTTCTGATTTGGACTCATCAGATGAAGTTAGCCGGAGCTGGGGTGGAACTAGGGGCTAAGTGCTAAACGGCTGGCGCATTCATCCATTTGCCACTAGGATTGGTGAGCTCACTTTCAGTGTGACAACGACTCTTTTAGTGATATTCTTTCCTGCTAGTATAAGTGAACAACTTCGAGCTTATTGAAGCCTCTCTTGTCTGTGAGGCATGCATTTAGATCCTGCATATTTTCCAGGGGGACGTGTGGAGAACAGCAAGTCAATTTAGAGCACGGTAGCCACTACAAAGTATCCAGTCACTAGACTTAAATGGGTCGATCCTGAGTAAAGATGAGCAAGGACCATCTGAAGGACGCTTATTCAAATTGCAATCGTATGCTCAAACTCCGAGCTTACTGGCTTCACTTATTCGGGCAAAAGTCGGTGGGGGAATGACTTGTGGGCCATATGCCCGAACATGATGCATAACTTGAGATGCACGGAGGGAGCTGCGTTCAAGGACAGAACGGGCATAGATAAAAGAGAGAAAAGTTGGTATATTTATGGAGGTTTATAAGTTGACATTAGTTGGTCTAATAGCTGAGATGCCGGTATTAATGACGGGGACACTGTGGGATGTAGCGAAGTCGACTAGCCACTTTTGTGTAGCATCGACCAAAAGTTCGAAATGTCTGAGGAAGTCTAAGCCAATGATGTCGAACTGAATGGCGGCAATATTGAACACATAGCGGGTACCTGAGTTAAGCGTTAAGGGGAGCATTGGCCGAAGATAGGAAAGCGAGCAACGTTGGCAGCAGAAGGGCTGACGTTTGCCGGATGAGTCGCTTCCACAGATGCGACAGGAACGGCGCTTAGTTTAGCCTCTGTATCAAGCAGGAACGCCGTTCCATTTTTATAGTACACAGCATATAAGAGGCAACTGTTGATGGATGGGCCGGTGACGTTAGTCCCTTTTACGTTCCGGTCTGACAGTTGAGTCGTATTAGATGAGCAGAGTGTGCTACGTTTCGTCCTATTGCGGCGAGACTGGACTTTAACGTGGTGCGATGGTGCCTACGTCTCAATGAGCCACTGTGCTATGCTGGGAGAGGCTTTTTAGCACCTTTAGAGCCATTTATACCAGATTGGTCAGTGCATAGTGTCCAGATGAACACAGTCTTCTGGCCCTCCAAGTTCGCGGTTGGAATGAGCATGGCTCCTTACTCTATAAAAAAGACTCTCTTTAGCCCATTACCAAACCGCGCTGCTTTACGGTCAGATTTTGAAAAAAGGCTTTTTTTGAGAACCTTAAACATTCTCCTGTCTAGGCTTGGACAAATGGACAGTCTCATCATCATCATCATCATCATCATCATCATCCTTACCATCCTCCTCATCATCAGCATACTCAACAACATCCTCATCTTCATCAACAACAACGTCAAAATTATCTTCATCATTCGTCATCATCATCATCATCAACAACAACGACAACAACATAATCATTATCATCCACGGCAGTGCATCAGCCATTTGAACTGGTGCTTCGCTGCCATAGAACCATGATGACCTTTAAAAAATAAGAAGAGGGAGAGAAAGGGGGACTTACTTAAAAACCTTAATTCCCTAAGCAAACATTCGGGGTCAAGGCGCCTGCACCTTGTGTAGACAACATACCGTCACAAACAGCTGGCTATCGTGCAAAGATAAGGCGGCATTGGCGCGACAACTTACATGCGCTATCACTGCCCCGCGTCATAATCAGCCATTACCCCGCAGGTAACTCAGCACCAAACACACTTTAAACAGACAATCCGATTAGGAGACGACAGCAGACGAGCCACTGGCGTCGGTTACGAGCCATGTCCTATAAAGTCTCGAGGCAAGCACAAGACGAGTCACGTGGACTCTAGCCCGGAAGGCGAGACAATCCAACGGCACCCAGTTTAGTCGTCAGTAACTTCATTACCCGTTGCCAAGTCAATTTCTGACCACCTCGAGTTCTGCGCTACCCCACACCTGGTAGACTGTACAAGGCTCTCCTAGGTAATCATGTGTTTGCAATTGACAAAGTCGATTTCGAATCGAGAAGAAAGTACATGTCAGTTTCCGTTAATAGCATCCCAGTTCGCTTTCAGCTTGACACGGCTTCGGACATTAGATTGATCTCACCTCCTACCTAGGATTTAATCGGTAATCCCGCGTTATCAATCACTGACCATCATGCACGGAATGCATCTGATATCATTTTACGTTAATAGCATCCCAGTTCGCTTTCAGCTTGACACGGCTTCGGACATTAGATTGATCTCACCTCCTACCTAGGATTTAATCGGTAATCCCGCGTTATCAATCACTGACCATCATGCACGGAATGCACCTGATATCATTTTACGGTTGACGATGTACAGCTACCGGAAACATGCTATACTACAGACTCTCCCAATCTAAACCTGCTTGGTTTGAGAGACCTAGACGCCTCGATATCGCACCTTCACCTATATGCAAAAGCACGCAGTTGACCTCGCTTCCACTTATCGCAGAACAAATTACAGATGAACTCAAAAGGAGAGCATTAAACCGGAAATCACTGAAATCTTCTTGGCAACGCCAAGTAAAAGCTCACCGGCAGAAGCTTTGAAGAACCGGAAGCTACGCGTCCAGCCTCACGTCTATCGATCGGCCGAAATATCCACGTGCCTTGAATCGCGTTTCACGTTGGTCAATCTTTGTTAGTTAGGGATTATTGTGTTGGTAACAAAAAGTGGAGACAGTCTGGTTGTACGCCGCACTGGGCAGGTTATCGATAAAGCAGATATACAATCCTCACCATGAATCAGTCATGCCAATCAGTTACGCTCGTTTCTCTGCCAAACAACAACGCCTCATGACCCTGCTCTTACTGACATTCCTCTGAATATGTTTGGGTTCTTGCCGAGGCTCAAGCCTTCGGATGAAGTCACCTAGCCAGTCCAGTTAGTCGATTAGACATCTGGACAATGGACTCATCGATTCAGCTGGCAGCTTATAAATATGCCGTTGGATCCACGACATTAGTCATACGAACTTTCAGTCCCAAGGGATGTGTTTGGTGAGCTGCCTCCAAACGAATTCATTCCCTTGGTCGATATTTATGTTCGTTAACTACAGCAGGCATTTCCTCGATTTCAGCTTGTCACTGATCCTATTCTGGACTGTGGCGTTCTTTCCTTTCGCAAGTGCTACACTCAATCTCACCGGAGATATATTTTCCATCAGTGCTTGTTTGTCTTCTCACCTTCCTTGTGTCGACATTGGTTGATTGAAAGACACATAAAACCTAACAAATGTCATTGTGCAGGTACACCAGAAAGGACTGTTACGGTTACTTAAATGATAGGCGCCGATGGAACCTAGCCAGTCGATGTCAAGCACACGGTGCTGTAGCAAATGCGGCTGTGTGTGCATCAGACAATCCGGTCTGATGAGTCATCAACATGACCACCAGGGTCTACTATCGAAGAGTCAACGAGTAATTTGAATAGATAAGTATCATCGCTTGCTAACTACGTTTCTTCCGATTTCATTTACTAACCAGGACCAATAATGCAGTACGTGTGGCACGTGTACCATATCATCGCTGAAGTTGGCCTCTGCGTGTGCCTGCGTGTTTTTCTCGCATTTCAGGTGTTCACCTATTGCAATTCATGTTCTGGTTGCGTTTGATGTTTGCAAGGTGCCTGATTGTCGAAGACACTGTGGCTCGGTTACTGGTTTCAACAAAATTGATCGTTATTGGGTTTGACGGTGTACGCAGTTTTCATGACTGTGATGGGCTCTAAGAGTGGTTCCATTCAATGTGGAACCGGCTACGGCTCTGCGTACGCCTGGTGTACTTAAATGATGTGCATGTTGAAGGAGTGTGGCCCAACTCCGAATCATTCGTGGCTTGCATCTGCATGCCTTCCAGTTTCGTTCCTTCGAGTTTACTATGGATATGTGATGTGTGGATGGAGCTGTAA
>OX104071.1:66256772-66276221 GCA_944474145.2 Dicrocoelium dendriticum | reverse complement strand
TATCACGGAATGTTCGCTTCTGGCCCGCAACCATTTAGCAGATAAGTTAAAAGTATATTAACATGCTCTTGCATGGACAAACATCGACATAGGGTGTAAATGTAGATTTTGATACTGATGACGGGCAGCTGACTCGCCAAGTGACCCTGTGTACTAGCCAAATTCAGTTGGAATTCAAGAACACTATCAAAGAACAATGAAACAATGGAACCATGGTTTATTACGGGTAAAAAAGCATCGCTTAACAAGTCCCGTGGGATGGAAATTATTGCGAAAATCCATTGCATAATAAAGTGAAAAGTGTTGTGGTGGACTCACCATAGACTTATGTGGAATAGCGGAGATGTTCGCGTATTAAACGTATAAATCCATAAATCCACTGGTTAGGCGTTTGGCAAGACACCGTTTGATTGCTTTTTGTAGCCCCTGGCTAACAAGTCATAGAAGGAAATGTGAGTGAGACAATGCATCGTCAACACATTTTTTAAATATCGCCAGATTGGGAGCAGAGACGACATAAGTAAGGAGGGCGTTCCAAGGCTGGCACACGCGGAGGGAAAAGAAATTTCTGCGGTATTCAAGCCGGCTATAATGAATTGTCAGTTTCAGAGGGTGACCTCTTAGTTTAGTGTGGTGGTTCAATTCCAGCAGCGGACGGCAAATGTGATTTGGGTTCTTCAGAAACTGGTAAACCATTATGAGATCCCCCCGCAAAAGCCGATATCGACTGCTGTACATTCCTAGAGATTTCAGTCTAATCTGATAGGGCAGATGAAAGAGGCCCCTGACGTTCTTGGTTGCCCTTCGTTGAGGAGTCTCGAGAGCAACGAGATCCTGTTTCTGCCACGGCTGCCACGCCTGAATAGCATATTCCACGTGAGGTCGCATGTAGGCGTTAAGCATTTGGGGAAATATTGATGGTTCAAACCGACCGAAGGCTCTGCGAAGAAGGCCGAAGTGTTGATTTCCGGTTCTCCTCGCCTTCTCTGCTTGTTTTGAACACCCGAGATCTTCCTGTACCAATACACCCAGGTCACGCTCCTGAGAAACCTTCGCCAAGGTGTGGTCTCCAATCTTGTAAGCGCTCACCGGCTGGTGACGCAGACGCATCACTTTGCACTTAGCCATGTTCAATTGAAGCTTGTTCCTCTTTGACCATTCGTAAATGCAATCTAGGTCATGTTGGAGCAGATACTGATCTGCCTTGTTACTAATCGCCCGCCATATCTTGACGTCATCGGCGAAAAGCAGGAAGTTTGGGGAGATGACCCTTGCCAAGTCGTTGATAAACACCAGGAATAAACGCGGTCCCAGCACTGAGCCTTGTGGGACACCACATTCCACCTCAATTGAGTTAGAAAGTGATCCCCTAACACGTACTTGAAGCTTTCGTTGGTAAAGGAAGTTGCCAATCCAACCAAGTACAGGATCTCCGATTCCGTAACTCTGAAACCGTTGAAGTAGGATGCGGTGATCAAGGCGGTCGAAAGCTTTGGAGAAGTCCAGATAGATGAGGTCGACTCCGACCCCATCATCGACCACTTCCGTCCAACTACCTCGTGCAATAAGTAGGTTGGTGGTGCATGACCGGTGTTGACGGAAGCCATGCTGTTCCGGTACCAAAATGTTGCATTTTTCTAGTTAGTCCATTAGAGCCTCAGCGACGACTGCTTCCATCACCTTTGCGAGCACAGGGAGGAGAGTCACTGGACGATAGTTTGCAGGATCGGAATGGCTACCGCCTTTAAAAATAGGGGTTATAATGCCACACTTCCACATAGTGGCGACTTGTTGTTCATCAAAGCACCTTGGAAAGAACTGTGACAGTGGTTCAGCTAGCTTGGTGGCCGTAGCCTTCAGTGCCTTCGGGCGGATGTTGTCTGCTCCTGGAGAACTATGCTCATGCAGTGAGAGTAACTTCCTTAGCACAATTGATGGGTTGAAAATAACATTTGTAAACAATGGTATCGGTAATGTGCTTGATAGTGTGGGACAGGTAGAGGTTGCGAGTTCAAAAATTGGGGCGTATTGCAGCCGCAGGGCATTAGCTGCCTCTTCGGCGCTTTGTACTCTACCGCCCGTCGTGAATAGTGGGGGTATTCCATGCTTCACTTTACGAAGCTTATTGACATGCTTATACAGCAGTTTGTTGTTTGCCATGAACTTTTTGGCTAGGCACTGTTGGTAAGTTACTTTGTCCTCACGGAGAAGTGCAGTACAATGGTTGCAATGGGTCAGGAAATTTCCCCAAGTCTCTGAGTCGGGGTTAATCTTGTAGGCATGCCATGCTGCATCCCTTATCGCCAGGCATTTGCGAGTCCTACTCCTTATAATTGAAGGCACTTTCACGGGACGAAGGGGTTCGGTCTCTGATGCTTTGTTGCCGATGTCGCTGAGCTTATTAACGAACTCTGTCCAAACGTTGTCAAGGGGACTTTTGTTTGAGAATTCCAAAGCAGCTGCGTCGGTGAGTTCTTTCAATACGTGGTAGCGTGTGATTGTATGAGTTAGTTCCGAGTGTTCAGATGGATACTCCGCATAACACACATAGTCAAAAGTTATTACTACATGGTCACTGAGACCTAATGGACTATCCGTCAATAACTCGTCAACCATGAGCTCTTCATTCGTGAGCACAAGGTCCAATATGGACGGTTTGTTTGCTGTCCTGAATCTAGTGGTCGTGGTGACATGATTGTACAAAGGAATAATAGCGATCAGTTCCTGCAAGTCTGCTTTGAACTGCTCACTGGGCGATGCCGAAACCTCCAGATTGTGTAGATTGAAGTCCCCTGTGTGTGCGTCGTCATTCGACCTTAAAAAACATTTTAAGCCACTGCCAGCTTTTTAGTCAGAAATACAAGCGGCGGCTTACGCCTATGCGTTGAACATAATCTGTTTAATTTATTCATGAGTAAGAAGTCGTTTCTAGTATGCAGCAAGGATGACATCATTGTCGTCCCTGTCGGCTCACGGTGGCTCACTACTTTTTACCTCACTTCGGGTTACTGTCAAATCTGTTTTCAGCCAGACAACTGATACAAATCGGCTTGTATATTTTCAGCTGGTTTGGATGAGTTCCAGAAAGTGACCAACGGTTTAACTAACCCACTGACCTAATATTTGATCTAACTTATAACTACAGTTGGGGCAAAAATAAATCTCTCCAGATGTCAGATAAAAACTATAAGTGACCCATATTTGTGACTTTCGTTTCCGAAACTATTGTACGTTGCAGCCGGGAGGAAGCCCAGTGAGTTCATCCATGTTCCGCTCAAGAGAGCGGTTACGACAAATGCCTCTTGTTGGCCCTTATTCCTATTGCTGACGCTTTTATGCAATTTTGGGGCCATCGCTACTCCCCTGAACAAACTTTTAGAAGCGGCCATGGCCTTCACTTTGCAAAAGGATCAGCAGGGTATGTCTGGGCATCTTCGGACCATACTGTACGAAGTACGGCGTTGTAATATCCGGGTACTCTCTAGTATTCTTGCACTTATATACAGAAGACGGATTTCAGCGACACAGGCTTAGAGCTTTGCCGTCATGGTGCACTTGAGACATAACCGAACCAGCCATTGGGTTTCCAGGCGGAAGTCCCTCATAAAAGCTGATGCTGGCTTTGGTAAACGCCAGCATGCCGTTTTCTTACTACCTACTGGGACTCACGTTCATCGTGCTGTCCGGCCATCTGGTGCTTAAAAGCATCCGAAAAGAAGTCGAGAACTGATGTTCAACTCTTTGGTATTCTTTGCAGCGCGTTCGGTCAGTTTGACCCCTAGTTTTCTCACTCATGATTAAGGCCCAAGTGTGACCGCAAGTGATAGACGCCATCCAGGTGTGGCACCTGTGGCAGAACCAGGATATTGATGTTCTTGTGACTCCTCAACAAAGGGCGGTCAAAATCTTTGGCGTCTTCCTCCAACTGCCCTATCAGCAGAGAGTGAAATCCCTAGGAATATAGAGCAGTCGATATCCGCGAGTGCAAATGGACCTCATAGTGGTGTGTCAGATACTGAGGAACATAAACCAAATTTGCTGCTGGTCGCGCGAAATGAAACCAAAAACGCAGCATTAGAGAACATCCTTTAAACCTGACAATACAGTATAGGCGGCTAGGATGCCGACTATATCAGTCAAGGATCGCCCTCCAGAAAGCTAGAACGAGCCCTTAACCTAAAGGTTTGATAAAGCGCGTTGACGTATCACTGTTCCCCTCGCATTTAATTACATAACTTATGCAACCCCGAAAGCTGCATAATGAAACCAAACCGTATGGTTACATAACTCCAACCCGGTGCATTTCTACGTAATGTGGTGTGAATAGCTTGGCTATATTAGCATGTCTCTCAAACATGTTACAACAGGATTCCGCTGGCTGCAGGCGTTTGAAGAAAAAGTCGAATGGTCACCACTACCCACCAACGCGTTGTTGAGTGACAGTTCCTATCGCGACGTCTGAGGCATCAGTTGTGATAGAGAGGTGCGGCCGATACGGAATGAGCGAGAAGTGTTATGCTGAAGACAGAATCCTTGAGCTCCTTAAATGCCGTGTTTGCCATGACTGAGAACGTCAGTCAGCGGATTCTTAAGCTGAGCGCAGCATAGAATGAAGTGACGATGGTATTTGACTTGAACACAAAATGGACTCGGGTACTTAAATGAAGTATCAGCAAGGAACTATTAACCAGCCTCCATCTGGTCTGCAAGGACCTCGTTACTAGACGATTGGACAAGGTGGCAATGAATTGTATGTCTGACTTGCCAAGCTCCTACTACCTTGGGTTCACGGTGATGCCGTGTTGGGTAAACCGCTAAAATAGTGATTTACTAGGGGGTAGTTGCTCTTTCTGATTAAATTGTATAAAGTTTGTTGTCAAGGTAAGGGTAATCGAAATCCGCGCCATGAGTGGATAAGAAGTTGAAAGATATGTGCAGCGTTAAGCAGACCAAAGGACATTAGTAAAAACTCGAACAAGTCGAACAGAGTGACAATGCTGCATTCGGAATACCAACATTGTATTTGGATTAATACACGCAATCTCTATTGATACATATTTCCCTCTGTCATTAAGATCACAAGGACCGTAGCCGAAATGGAGGTGTTTTGGGTGTTGCTCCCCCCAACACTGGAACCACATGATGGGTTCCTTTCTGATTTGGACTCATCAGATGAAGTTTGCCGGAGCTGGGGTGGAACTAGGGGCTAAGTGCTAAACGGCTGGCGCCTTCATCCATATGCCACTAAGATCTGTGAGCTCACTTCCAGTGTGACAACGACTCTTTTAGTGATATTCTTTTCTGATGGCAGACGTGAACAAGGTCGAGCTTATTGAAACCTGTCTTGTCTGTGAAGCATGCATTTAAATCTTGCATATTTTCCAGGGGGACGTGTGGATGACAGTAAGTCCCTTTAGAGCCCGGTAGCCACTACAAAGTATCCAGTCACTAGATGGGTAGATCCTGAGTAAAGAGGAACAAGGACCAGCAGAAGGACGATTATACTAATTGCAATCGTATACTCCAACCGCGCGCTTACTGACTTCACTTGCTCGGGCAAAAGTCAGTACGGGAGTGACTTGTGGGCCAGATGCCCGAACATGATGCATAAACTGAGGTGCACGGAGGGAGCTGCGTTCAATGGCAGAACGGGCTTAGAATAAAGAGAGTAAAGTTGGCATATTTATGGAGGTTTATGAGTTGACATTAGTTGGTCTACTAGCTGAGATGCCGGTATTAATGACGGGGACACTGTGGGATGTTGAGGAGTCGACTAGCCTCTTTTGTGTAGCATCGACCAAAAGTTCGAAATGCCTGAAGAAGTCTAAGCCAATGATGGCGAACTGAATGGCGGCAATATTGAACACATAACGGATACCTGAGTTAAGCGTTCAGGGGAGCATTGGCCGAAGGTAGGAAAGCGAGCAACGTTGGCAGCCGAAGGGCTGAGGTTTGCCGGATGAGTCGCTTCCACAGATGCGACAGGAACGGCGCTTAATTTAGCCCCTGTAGCAAGCAGGAACGCGGTTCCATTTTTATAGTACATAGCATATAAGAGGCAACTGTTGTTGGATGGGCCCCTGCGTTAGCCCTTTTTACGTTCCGGCCTAACAGTTGAGTCGTATTAGAGGAGCAGCGTGTGCTACGTTTCTTCCTACTGCGGCGAGACTGGACCTTAACGTGGTGCGATGGTACGTATGTCTCAATGAGCCACTGTGCTATGCGGGGAGATGCATTTTTGCACCTTTAGAGCCACTTATACCAGATTGGTCAGTGCATAGAGACCAGATAAACCCGTCTTCTGGCCCTCCACGTTCGCGGTTGGAATGAGCATGGTTCCTTACTCTATAAAGATACTCTCTGTAGCCCATTGCCAAACCGCGCTGCTTTACGGTCAGAATTTGAAACAAAGGCTTTGGTTGAGAACCATAAACTTTCTCCTGTCTAGGCTTGGACAAATTGACAGTATCATCATCATCATCATCATCATCATCATCATCATCATCATCATCATCATCATTATCATCCTCATCATAATCAACATCATCATCATCTTCATCAACAACAACATCAACCTCATCATCACCTTCATCATCCATCATCATCATCATCATCATCCTCGTCATCATCATCATAATAATCATCATCCATCATCATCATCAACAACAACAACATCAGCATCATCAACTGCAGTACATCAGGCATTTGAACTGATGCTTCGCTGCCATATAACCATGATGACCTTTAAAAAATAAGAAGAGAGAGAGAAAGGGGAACTTACCTAAAATCCTTAATTCCCTAAGCAAACATTCGGGGTCAAGGCGCCTGCACCTTGTGTGGACAAGGTACCGTCACAAACAGATGGCTATTTTGCAAAGATAAGGCGGCATCGGCGAGACAACTTCCTTGCGGCTTTCACTGCCCCGCGTCGTAATCAGCCATTACCCGGCAGGTAACTCAACACCACATACTTTAAATAGGCAATCCGATTAGGAGACGGCAGCAGACGCGCCACTGGTGTCGGTTGCGAGCCATGTCCTGTAAACTCTTGAGCCAAGCACAAGGCGGGTCATGTGGACTCTAGCCCCGAAGGCGAGACAATCCAACGTCACCCAGTTTGGTCGTCAGTAACTTCATTTCCCGTTGCCAAGTCAACTTCTAACCACTTGGAATTTTGCGCTACCCTACACCTGGTAGACTGTACAAGGCTCTCCTAAGTAAGCGGTGACCAGGCATACGTAGCACGTGCCCGAGCCAACGCAACTTATTCAATGCTATCTGTTCTTCTAGGGAGCTAGCATGATTATCACTAATACTCGCCTACGCACATCATCGTTGCGGACACGCTGGTATCATCCAACACCAGTAATGCTTCGCAGACAACAACGATTAAAGAGTTCAAGGCGCCCCAGATCTTCGGACCGAAGGGGCCAAGTCTCAGTACAATAGAGCAGGACGACCCGCACTGTGACCTTGTATACACAGCATTTCAGATGGAGGAAAATTCTCTTCTGTCGCCAAAGGTGCCACAGGTTCAAGAAAGCAGCACTGGACTTTGCAACGCATGAGGTGACCTCAGTTTCTATGCGCCCATCATTGCTGATTCAGCTGCCAAGATAAGTGCAATCGTCAACCACCACGAGTTCCTAGTTAGCAAGCGTTAAGGGGTCATCAAGTGGCTGGGGGTCCTGCAGCAACACTTTGCACTTTGAAGGTGTGAAGTGCATATCAAATAACGGGACCACTCTAGATAGACTATTCAAGGTTGATTATGCAGCGGCAACATCGTCGAAAAGCAAGACGATATAATCCGCATAATCAAGATTAACTAGTCTTTAACCAGGCAGGATTTCAACGCGTACATCGTGAGATTCCGCAAGGGAACACTCCATGATTGAATCCATGATGAAATTGAACAAAAGTGGTGAAATCGGACAAATCCGACGAACGCCGCTTGTGGTCGGAAACTATCCGACAGGAAACCGTAGACCCTGACACGGCCTGTAGTGTTCGAGTATAGAGCTCGAAGGATGATCATATATTTCGTGGGAACACCTTTCCGCGCAAGTATCTCGAACAGAATGCTTCGATCAAATGAATCGAACGCATTATTGAAATCAAGAAACACAGCTATTGTCGGTCTGCGGTATGCGTGGCGTTGCTCTAGCACCTGCCGCAAAGTGAATATATGGTCTATTCAGCCATGTCCTGGGCAGAAACCAACCTGCTCTTCCCTAATCCGAGATTCTTGTTCCGTGGTGAGGCGACGAACAATAACCGAGGCCAATAATTTTGTCACAACTGGCGTTGGGCTAATACCTCTGTGGTTAGAACAGTCTGTGCGACTGGCCTTCTTGTATATTGCCACTAAAATCTATTCGCTCCACTTTGCCGGGACACTTTCTTCCTTCCCGATCCCTACGAATATGGAGGTCAGTGCTTTGCAGGGGACCTCAGATCCATCCTTAAATAGTGCAGGTTGAAGGAAATCCGGGACAGCGGCACGAAAAGGATTGAGGGTTATGATCGCGTTTTGGACCTCGGCCTCCGACAGAGGCTCTAAACTAACCGTCCATGGCTACTCCTGCATCAGCTGAGTAGAAAGAGGTCCGGGAGCAGGGGGCCAGCTGAACTGATCTTGAAGTGTTCCGCCCAACGAGCCATATGGCGCTCCTTATTGTGCATCAGCGTACCGGCGCTGTCGCTGATTGTCTCACTGACGCCTGGTTTTCTCGGACCAGTGGTGCGGATTAGATGGAAAAGCTTGCGATCATTGCTTACTGCTCCTGTCTCCTCCATTTCTTGATCCCGACTGGTCCACCAGGCTTCCTTGTCCGCGCGTAGGCTTCGTTTTAGTTCACGCCTAATAGCCCGTCTGGTCACATTGTGTTCGGATCCAGCCGGGAGGTGTCTTCTAGATTCCAACAGGTTCATCGACGTCTCGGATATCCAGTGACTGTTGTGGTGACGATGGATAGTGCCACAGGCAGATGCTCCTACGACGTGCATGGCTACCGACGTCGTATTCCACTGAAGCTCAGTGTCATTGGGATAATACAGCGAAAGTTCGGTACGCAGTGCGTCTTGATAGGTTTGTCTGACCGAGAGCTGAGACAATTTCTCAGTTGCCAATAAAAGAAGACGCTTGGTGCGCCTCCCGGTAAAGTTCATGGAGAAACGACAGCGTACCAGGGCAGGATCAGAGTCGGCCCAGGTACTCCAGTACGAGCGACAATCCAGGATGGAACCACGCCGCCTGTAACTTATGGCAATGTGATCAATTTGGGTCCATCGCTGGCCAGCTACAGGAGGACGCCAAGTTGCACTTCGGCGCCCACTGTGTCTAAAAGTAGTGCTATTAAGAAATCACTGGTGCTCGGCGTACACCGTTGTCAGTTCCTTCGTAGTTAAGCACATAATTACCACGCAGCTGAGCTTCTGAAGAGCTCAGACGCCCCACTTGTGCGTTCATATCCCCTGCAACACTATAATATCAGAACTAGTGGCACTGCGTAATAGCGTGTTCAGTTCGTGATAGAATGTGTCCTTGACAGCAGTAGAACTGCAGTCGGTAGGAGCATAAACGGAAATCACAAACAAACATTGTTTTGTATTACTTCGTGACTCCACCTTGGCTGATGTTGTCAAACGGGCTGCAAATAAACGGCTGTTCACCGGAATCTAATCGACGAGCGATGGCTCAGCCTTGGAGCTTGGAAAGATACCTACGACAGCTTGACCTGTGAGTGCTGTATCGGCGTCTCCGGATGCGTGCAACCAATAACGAGAGGATAAGCCGGGTGCAGTTAATTCAATAACCCCATTAGGTTCATTGATCCTAGTTTCGGACACACAACACACATCAATAGCCAGTGTGTCCAAGATACGTGCAAGTGCAGCCTGTTGACCTGTTTGTCCTAGAGTGCGAACGTTGAATATCACCATGGAAACGGGATAGCGTGGACCTAAAAGGGACTTTTGCCGCTAGGTGTCCGACAGTTGCTTAGGGATGGTGGATGCAGATAGTTCTACTCCAGTGGCATTTGGATTGCAGTCAATTAAGCTGGGAATTATAGATAGAATGATAGTAATGGGGTTCGGGATGCGAGTAAAAGGTTAAAAAGATAGTAGGCGCCAGCAGTAGCAAGTTTTCGCTTATCCGCCCTACTGTATGCAGCAGATAAGGCGACCCATTATAATCTGCACGAAAGCAGATGCAGAAGGAAGTTTATGTTTGAAGTAAATGTCATGCCCGCGCAATACAACTCCATGAAATTATCTTCACACGATTTGTTGATGCGCTCTCCGTTGCAGAGAATATTAAACGGTGCCATATTTGCTGCACCGAGCATGGTGCATAGGATTTTGGATGCTACTGCTAAGCCTCCATGTCGTTTTATTCCCCTTCTAGCGCATTTTCATCCTTCTCGCACCGTTTCAACTCGCTTTTATCCTCCCTACTTAAAATTCCCCAATCCATAATCCTCCCCCATGTTTGTTCAGTAATCGCTTCTCTTCTAAGTTCGAACAATACCCAATCGCTGGGCGTCGCTCTGGTCCAGTCGACAAGTCCATGTTCAACCAAGCGAAGAATGTCAGTTCAGTAGTTTCTCCTTGGAGCCCCCGATCTTAGCTAAGACTGGCCTGCCTCAATGTATGCACGTTGTCGCAGATTGGCCAACAGGCAGCACTTGCCCGAACCCTAGAGACACTATGGAATGGCTTGCAGCCATACAGTTATCAGATTGCTCGGCAACTGCGGTAACTTCACATTTAAAACCAGCAGTATATGTACATCGCTTCTGTCCAGACATTTTTCACCTTTCCACAACTTTGGAAGATCGCAGGAAAGGTGGGCACATTCCCTCTCAGCCGGATCGTGTGACGTCGCGTTAGCTCTATTTTGGTTGGCGAATCACAGCGGTTATACATTATGCTATACTAGTCAATGTGGTGCATTAAAAGTACAACGTCGTCACACACTACTGATCGTGAACTTCCCTCGCACTCGCCGCTTCACTGTGGTTCGGATGCATGAGGCCCCAGAGTATGCGAGGCAGTGTCTGACATACCCTTTCACCTTACCCCTTATTATCGACTGCCCTACCTGTTGGTGGGACGACATCTAATGGATACACTGTCCAGTGCAGTTAAACTCTTTCTTCTGACGGCTCTGAGCCCCATTAACTGCAATCATAACACATTAGGTCGCTAGAACTGACCAATAGTAGAGCGTCTTTCACTTGGGCACACTCAAGTGAGAACAGGTAGTGATGAAGTCAAAATTGTGAGAAACAATTTCGTTTCTTTTTTGCTGTTTTTTTGGAGTCGGGCACGTCGGGCAGTATACGAGGCTTCCGTATCAATTTCTAGCTCTTCAATCTCCAATTCCACAGTGGATGGGGGTATTCCGCACACATGCGATGTGGTACTATGTGAAATCAAGTAAAAGATGGACTCTTCGGAATTCTCTACGGTCCATGCAATATTTGGTGGATGTTAAGATGCATGAATTGAAAACACTGTTGAGCGGCAAACACGCGTAAGAGACCCGACCTCGCCGCAGTTATGGCAAGTGGATTGTTTGTGTCTACAATCCTTTACTCTTTTGTCTTTCGTCACACATAAAAGAGCGTTTCTTTTTCGGTGACAATCGAGGTTTAACTGTGTGGATTACATCTGTGGGGTGATCATATTGATAGTACCTTAATGGTTTAACCACATTTTCTCTTTGCCTCACCAGCGTGCATGCGGCTTCGCTAGTAAACTTGTTCTCGTCTTCCGACAGTAAACGTTCTCGGGCCCTAGTTGTCGCGAATGCTAACTAGAAAACATTGGATAGCCATAACTTCTTCAAATTTCGTAGACGGAATCTCATTATAACGGCAGTCAGGCAGGGACTGTTATGTGAAGGTTATAAATTCTTTAACATCTTCGTCTCCCTGCCGTAGTTGGAAAAATGTTAGTCGTATAGTAAACATGTTGTTGTAAGCCCAAAAGATCATCCAGAGATTTCAAACAATGTGACAAGATAGTGTTTTCATACAACCGTAGCGCATCGAAATGAATCTGACTCTCCGCACCCAAGTGTTGTCTCAGCAGTTTAACAGATAGTTGCTCAGTACTAGGAATGTGAGGACTTGTTATTCTGAAGTGTTCCAAGTAGTCACAGAATGTTCGCTTCCCCCGAGTCCAAACTGCAAGTGATGGCTTGGAAGCCGCTTCTTTCCAACACGGAAGTGGTGTAATAAGTTGACTCATAACGAATAATTTCAGATATAGAACCCGTCGCCAGTGTTATTGTCTACATGTGCGGAAGTAACGCTAGCCTGCGAACGCAATAATGGCTAGTAGCCGCACAACGCATAGCTGGCTGCACGCAAACGTGTATTCTGGCCAGAACGTGTACAGTGTCCACCAAGTAACTGAGGCGGAGCCACTTGTGAGTGGGTAATCGATAGACGACGCGCACACGGTAAATGCAGAGTGTGAACACGGATTGGTGATGACTCATACGCCACACTGCACGATAACTAGCTGTTTGTGGTGGTATGTTGTTGACAGTGTGTAGGCGCCTTGACCCTGAATGTTTGCATAGGGTATTAAGGTTTACCCGTAACTCGCCTTCGTTCCGGAGGTCCTTATGTTTGTAAAGCAAAAAGCATCAGTTCAAATGGCTGATGTACTGCTGTTGTTGTTGATGAGATGGTCTATCTCAGGGTTTCACTACGAGCCTATTTTTGATTCATGGTACAAATTCTGGAGAGAAGTTTGAGAATGACTCCATTAATCCATAAACTTGGAACCGTCGAGCATGATCGTTGCACTAACTTCCTTCTCAGACAGACAGTGGAACAGTTAGGTAATATTCTCGGACATCAGTTTTCTATTGCCAACGTCCGATGCAACACAATTTAGCAAAGGGTAGTGCGGACGATTACGTCATTTATGCAGTCACGGTAACTCGTGAAAGCAATAAATTTTTATTACAGACTCACGGGTGATCAGTTTAAATGTTTGATTTTTATTTCTCGTCTTCATTCTTTCCAAGAGCCAGACACCCGCACTGGACTAACTTCCAAACTTGAACACCAAAGAGATAGATCCGCAAAATCTCACCACTGAGTATCAACATCTGCCCAATCTTAAGCACGATACAGCCATGGTGAAAGAATCACGAGCATCAGCTTCAAACAACGTCTATACGTTGAGACGAACAACTGTCCAGCCCAGCAAAAAGACACCAACTCCTTGTTGGTCACATAGCGAATGGCACTACGCTCGCTTTTGTGCATCCAGGAAACATCATTCTCAACAGTGCCACAAAGGAGGCTTCTGTCGCCCCATAACTGTCAAAAAACAAGCCACCCAAAGGAGCGTCCAAAAGAGAGTCCTGCACATAACACCCTCACTCTAATCCTATGTTTGCAATTTACAAAGTCGTTTACGAATCCAGAAGAAATTACATGTCAGTTTCCGTTAATAGCATCCCAGTTCGCTTTCAGCTTGACACCCTGCTTCGGACATTAGATTGATCTCACCTCCTACCTAGGAGTTAATCGGTAATCCCGCGTTATCAATCACTGACCATCATGCACGGAATGCATCTGATATTACTTTACGGTTGACTGAAGAAGTGATCTGTGATGTGCTTTCTTAACAATGTGCAGCTCCCAGAAGCACGCTATACTACCGACTCTCCCGATCTAAAATGCTTGGTTTGGAAGACCTAGACGCCTCGATTTCGCACCTTCACCTCTATGCAAAAGTACGCAGTTGGCCTCGACTCCACTTATCGCAGAACAAATTACAGATGAACTCAAAAGGTGAGCATTAAACCGGAAATCATTGAAATCTTCTTGGCAACGCCAAGTAAAAGCTCACCGGCAGAAGCTTTGATGAACCGGAAGCTACGCGTATATGTCCATTTCATTTGTCCAGCCTCACGTCTATCGATCGGCCGAAATATCCACGTGCCTTGAATCACGTTTCACGTTGGTCAATCTTTGTTAGCTAGGGATTATCATGTTGGTAACAAAAAGTGGAGACAGTCTGGTTGTACGCCGCACTGGGCAGGTTATCGATAAAGCAGATGTACATTCCTCACCATGAATCAGTCATGCCAATCAGTTGCACTCGTTTCTCTGCCAAACAACAACGCCTCATGACCCTGCTCTTACTGACATTCCTCTGAATATTTTTGAGTTCTTGCCGAGGCCCAAGCCTTTGGATAAAGTTACCTAGCCAGTCCATCTAGTTGATTAGACAGCTAGACAATGGACTGATCGATTCAGCTGGCAGCTTATAAATATGCAGTTGGATCCACGACATTAGTCATACGAACATTCAGTTCCAAGGGATGTGTTTGGAGAGCTGCCTCCAAAGGAATTCATTCCCTTGGTCGATATTTATGTTCGTTAACTACAGCAAGCATTTCCTCCATTTCAGCTTGTCACTGATCCTATCCTGGACTGTGGCGCTCTTTCCTTTCACATGTGCTACACTCAATCTCTCCGGAGATATATTTTCCATCAGTGCTTGTTTGTCTTCTCACCTTCCTTGTGTACACATTGGTTGATTGAAAGACACTTAAAACCTAACAAAAGTCGTTGTGCAGGTACACCAGAAAGGACTGTTACGATTACGTAAACGATAGACGCCGATGGAACCTTGCCTGTCGATGTCACGCACCTGGTGCTGTAGCATTTGCGGTTATGTGTGAATCAGACAATCCGGTCTGATGAGTCATCAACATGACCACCAGGGGCTACTATCGAATAGTCAACGAGTAATTTGAATAGATAAGTATCATCACTTGCTAACTACGTTTCTTACGATTTCATTTACTAACCAGGACCAGTAATGCAGTACGTGTGGCACGTGTACCATATCATCGCTGAAGTTGGCCTCTGCGTGTGCCTGCGTGTTTTTCTCGCATTTCAAGTGTTCACTTATTGCAATTCATGTTCTGGTTGCGCTTGATGTTTGCAAGGTGCCTGATTGTCGAAGACACTCTGCCTCGGTTACTGGCTTTAACAAAATTGATCGTTATTGGGTTAGACGGTGTACACAGTTTTCATGACTGTGATGGGCACTAAGAGTGGTTCCATTCAATGTGGAACCGGCTACGGCCCTGCGTACGCCTGGTGTACATAAATGATGTGCATGTTGAAGGTGTGTGGCCCAGCTCGGAATCATTCGTGGCTAGCATCTGCATGCCTTCCAGTTTCGTTCCTTCGAGTTTACTATGGATATGTGATGTGTGGATGGAGCTGTAAATAACCCGCCCCGTAGCCCAAAGGCAAAGAGCTTCTCTTTTAATCTGTGGCTCGGGCTGGAGCCTGCGTAGGGCCGGGGCGACCCTCTTAGTGTCCTTAGCCTGCATGCGACCGGTGACCGTTGCGCGGAAGCTTGGCGTTGGTACTGCGTACTGGCGTATATCTAATGTCTTGCTTTTCTTTCTGTGAATAGTGCAGCGCAATTTACCCATGGTCCTTTAGTAGACGCAGGCGTCCCGTCGCTGTTCGCAGTGACAGGCAGATCCGGAAATGGATGCCACCAAATCTATGCATACACGCATAAATATTCCATACGATATTTAATGTTCGAAAATCGCCCTGAAACTTCGTCAACACTGACTGTGTTTTTGCTCCTGTCGTTAACTTACACATTCCTTATATATATATATGTGTATACACATATATATACATATATATATATATATTCATCACTTTACGAATTATATTACACTTGGCTGCGTGCGACAACACATAAGAAGAAAAAATAGATTGAAAGAGAAAACAACTGTTAGGTTCGAAGTGTCTCACAGCAAGTGCGCCTTTGCGTAAGGTCCTTGGCCATATCCTCCAACATTTGCAACCAGATGTGCTCGGGATCCTTTGGTCCCCAACGCGGGCGTCGGGAACGCCCAGCAGCAGCCAGCTTCAACATTTGCGCCTTAACACATTGGATCCAAGTTTTACAGTGGCCTGCTTCTCCTTGCTTCTACCCACGCTTGTGGTCGCAAATTGGGCTTGTCGTGGTAGCCACTGGGTAGTCGTGCGGCGCACATACCCAAGCCAGCGAAGCCTCCATTGTAAAACGATGCTATCAATCGGTCGGCGGAGTTGGTTAGATCTGTAGACTCGTCGACGGGCCTCCTCATTAGAGATGTGATGACGCCATCGAATACTAGCAATGCTTTGCAGACAGCGATGATTGAAGACAGATAGCCGCTGCACATCGCTTTTGCGAATGGGCCAAGCCTCACAGCCGTACAGCCGGATCGCTAATACCGTGGCATTGGAAACTCGTCTCTTGAGAGCGACGAAGTCACAGGTGACGAAGGTTAGCGACAGTGAGTCTAGCCGTAGAGACACGCAGGGACATCTTATCTGTCAAACCGCCAATACTAAGACAACTCCCAAGGTAAATGAATTTGTCCACTACTTCTAGCGGATTCCTCGAAAGTGTGGAAGGAAAACATGCGCTTGGTCAGTCCTGTAACAGGACCTTACATTTGGAAGGGGCAGAGGTCAGCCCAAACTGGAAGGCTAACATCTCCAGTCTAAGCAGCACCTGCTGAGCGGCTTGGGAGGACTCGCAAATCACAATGATGTCATCCGTGTAATCTAAATCCCGAAGGCGGTCACCAGGGAGCAGTTAACACCGCAGACTCGGAGCATTCATGGAAATTATGCAGGATCGCGTCCATGGTGAAGTTGAAGAAGACTGGAGAGGCTGGGAAACCCTGTCTAACACCGCTAGTGATATTGAAAGGGGGCGAAATTTCTCCGTGTACTCGCGCATGGCCCGTAGTTTGATTTTTATTGGCACGGAGAATGCCGATGTACTTCTCATGTACTCCCCTCTAAAGTAAGCAGTCCCAATGGTTCGGGTAATGTAAGCATTGACATATACTGTCTATTTCTACTTCCTTTTCAGGCGGTAAATATGTGGACTTAAACAAAAGCAAGAGAGGCTGATGCTCTCGTAAAAATATTACGAGTATAACCCATTTTCTACGTAAATTTGCTTCTTTTCAGTGTTGTCAACACTTTTAGTGCATGTACTAAACGTTTGCTTTTCATTTTCTGCGCGCTTTGTGTGCAATGTACATTGCATCTTGCCTTCACTTCGTGTGCCACTGTAGAATTGTCTCGCTTTCCCTTAATTAGCATAAGTACGGTTAGGACGACTCAGGTATGCTTGCAGCAAGCGAGTTAGCAACATCCTGGTTCTAGATTAAGCTCGAAGCAGCGAATTTCGTGGAAACGCAAGGGTTTCTGTTGATTTACATAGGATTTTATAACCCTTTACTGTACATGTACTTACGATTTCTTGAGGATTTCCGAAAGATTTTCGAAACATTTCAGAATGATGCCAGGAGTGTTTCCGAACGATTTTCAGAGCAGTTCCGAACGATTTACTTAAGGTTTCTGAACGGTTTCCGAAGGATTGTTGAACGATTTCATTGTGCATCCAAGTTAGGAAATCGTAAGGTTACTGCATGGCTCCTAAGGATAAGTACTTGATGTTTGAACGCTTTTGTAAAAGCGGCTTACGAAAACGAACTTGACGTTAAGCATTGTAACATTGTAAAGTTGTTCTGGGTATGCCATAACTATTTTTTATTCTAGGTTAACGATATATTTTAAATATTTAAACACTGCAAGCCATATCTGTTCGCTGCTGACTATAATAAATAGATAAATATTTTATTCTCGACTATGCGAGACGCGCCCATGGAAGCATGATCAGGTAGATGCAACTGTACAAATATTTTATGGCAATTGTAGCAGAGATAATAGAAAAATGCTCGTACGTTCATGATTGGAAGTGTACAATGGTGGAAATGCGAAACAATAATTAGGCGGTCGTGAGCTCGGGACCCGTTTGTTAGGGTAGAATCGGTCTGCCATATATTGCAATCATACCTCATCCTGAGTGATATATTAGAACATAATTGAAGAGCACAATCGAGAGAGTTAAGAAAATATACTGAGGCCGTGCGTACGTAACGCAAAGCTAAACTGTGATATCGTAGAAAGTAAAGAGACGACAATATATGCGGGAAATCGTAGAACCAAGAGACAACAGTAAATGCGGATGTGGATCTTCCAGTGTAACGAATCTATCAAGAATGCTGACGCTAGTTGACTTGCTAGTATGAATGGGCTGGGACGTTCATCGGTGGCGAGTCACGTTCGCCACGTTGCAGTGTTGTTAACAGGATATTTGTGGCATTTTATAGGGAGAAGGCTTTCCAGGCGAAAACCCAACAAGTCCTGAAACGCTGCCGGGTATACATTGAATAGCAACTTGTAATTGGCTTTGCTTCCTGTTGAACGTTTATTCGCTGGGTTATTCGCGGTCAAGTTACGTCCCATTATTCCGTTGGCTGATGCGTTAGGCGAGTGCCTATTGTGTTTCTGGGTCCTGTCCTGTTTTGGACGAATGGCTGTGCCCGATTTGTATGTTACGAATAAAACCTGTTTTGAATATGATGTGTTGATCATCTTCAGAACTAAATGAATTCTCCGAGGGATATCCATCAAAATACGTTGAAATCCTGTAGGGTAGCATATGGCTTCGAAAAACAAATCGGAGATCCTCCCGGGGTGTTAGAAAATCGATTGGAAATATAGGCAGCCGCGGCCAGCTGAACAGTCAAAGCGGAATGAAGAGCTCAGGAGGACCAATTGTTCCGGCTTTGTGTCGGCAGCAGAATGTGCCTTCCAAAGTCAAAAGCAGTACTCCAGGCAAGTAATATGTATAAGAGATAGTGTTAGGCTAACTGAACCCAATCGTTCAAGCCCCGGTAACATTGTATCCTTGCAAGATAACGAATTCTTTGTCCTGTAAGTAAGTTGTACAAACAGCTGATAATCTTCCACTCATATCCAGATAAAGGAAGTTTGTGTCTCGTAGTATATTATTGTCGCATCGGTGTACAATTCCCTGAGTACTTGACGTCGAACCAGTGAAAATCTCTGGAAAAATGGCAACGAACAGACAGCCACATAGACAGACAAAAGTAATGCTTCCGGAACTCAGTTGATCAATTCCAACAAAAACTAGAATATTGTACCCCTATATCATGTAATTGTTATTTAAATATCGAATATACACATGTATCATAAGTGACGAAGTACAACGATAAATTAGCAGATCGCGGGTCAGTAGTGAATGAAAGCCTGTTCCAAATTAGGAATGAGGATGCAGTAAAGAGAGGTTGAGTGGTCTTAAAGCGCATATGCCCAATCTGTGGGAACCAGCGAAAGGAGGGCGAGATGTGGGGATTATGGAAAAGAATATCACTCAGCAGAAGCGAATGGGACACGTTGTTTCAGTTCAAAATTAGTACGAATGTAAGAAGTCATGAAGGACAAACACATGTAAGTTAGCGTCAAATGAAGAAGGAATGCAACGAAAGCAAAAGAAGGAAAG
>OX104071.1:66213042-66256272 GCA_944474145.2 Dicrocoelium dendriticum | reverse complement strand
GTGAGGAAACTATGAGGTTTGTCACTTTTGACATTTGTTGTTAGTATTCAATAGCACCACAGTTACACCGGTGTTGATTTTTTTGATTTATCCCGAGGATTGCGGATCCGTTCCGGTCTTGAATATGGACAACAGATGGCTGCGCGTATCGCCCAAGGTTTCTAAGCGTTTTACCGATTACAACAACTGCTTCGTGGCAGTCGTATTTCACGACCCATCATCCAATCCAGAGATGGATTCCCACCTAATATCATCACTGACGAAATGCTTACTTCTAACAAACAGCCATGTACATATTTCCGGCGATTTCAACGTGCACGATTTGGGAAGCTCAGCATCCTCCAGCGAAACATACAAGGCGGAATTGCAAGACCTTTTCGCAAGTACTCTGCTCTACAATCAACACAACGCAACTACCGGGTACAGAGCTGAAAACCAACCATGGTACTTGTCCTCATCCTTATAAGTGAGAAACTCATGATTGACAGGCATTTGTAGACGCCTAAATAGGGCTAAGCCATCATGTCACCATACATTATAACTGTGCTTGTTGCGCTGAATATCCTGAGGTACACACAGAACTAACATGTACTATCACACATTACAACTTCTTGAACAACCGAGTTGAAAGGGATGATTGGGACTTCTTGGAATGAGGCAAACATGACAGCCGCTGTATTCAGTTGGTTGGACACTGCAGCAAGGTAATCGCAACAGCTTCGGAAACAAAGAGGTTTTTCGCCACCAATCCTTCATCTATCAACAGAAGTGGAACGCGCAAGCGCATCTCAAGAAGAAATGAAGCTTGGCACACTTAGAAATCTTGTCCTTTTACCGAAACATAGATCAGATACGTGACCCAGCCCAACCACTGTAAACCGTTTGTCCGTGAGGACAAATTGAGTCACCAACAAGATTTGGCCTATAATTTTGCTAACAACAGAAAACTGGTATACAAGCATGTTAAAAAACTTCGGAAAGTGAAGCTCGGTATTCCTCCACTTTACACGCCAGTGGGAGAGGCACAGAATGCTGAAGAGGCAGACAAAGCTCTTCAAATAAAGCATGCCTCAAAGTCCCAAGGAGACGTCTGCCAGTGTTACGTACACACATCCCTATCCCCAACTTCAACACAAATTGAGATCGATCTTACTGCCGCAGCTGTGTTATAGAAACGGCTCACACTACGCACTTACAGCTCATTCGGAATAGAATATTTTAACCCAAGTGTACTTAACATAGCATCAACAACGATGGCCGGGCCACTGTCGCAAGTTTGCCAAACGTGTTTGGATAAACTAATTGTGTTTACAGTGTGGAAACATGGCTTAATCACTGCACTTTAAAAGCGGTAATAGCTGGAAACCCGCGAACTGTCGCCCAGTAATCCTCCTCTTTGTGCTCCCAAAGAAATTAAGGCGATCATCGCTAAGGCTTTAGTATACCAGCTGGAACTCCGCAAGATCAAATCACCCGAGCAATAGTGTTTCCGCAAGCACCGTTCATGCACTACCAACTTACTGATTGCAAACATTAATTGGACGGAAACCGCTGACACATGCAGAGTTACAGATGTCATTTTGCTCGATTTCTCCAAAGCCTTCGACAGGCTGGACCACCGTATTTTGCTTCACTGGCTCGAAAGCTATGGACTTGGTGATCTTGTCTTTGGTGGGTCAGGAATTTCCTGCAGGTCAGAGTTCGAAGTGCGCTGTCTGATCCGATTTACGTCAAATGTGGAGTTCTAGAAAAATCAGTTATGAAGCCGCGTCTGTTTCACCTGTTCATTAACGAGTTTACGCGTTTGATTGCTGCAGATTTTTTGCTGTTCGCTGACGATGTTAAGATGTGGCGGACGATCGCAGACCCAGTAGATCAGGATGCACTTCAGCGAGACTTGAACAGAGCGTATAGGTGATCTCTACACAACCTGCTCCAGTTCAGTTCGGGGAAGTGTAAGTTGGTTCACATTCACCACCAAACGTACATCACATCCAGACTTGGAGATCATGTCCTGCAAACAGGTACCCAGGAGCGCGACCTTGGGGTACTAGTTCAAACAGATCTGGACTACTCAGACCAATCGGCGAAGGCGTCAAAGACAGGGTACCAGCAGTTAGCAAGCTGCGGAGGGCATTTTGGAGGTTTGATCCCTCTATCTGTTTGCAGTTGTTTAACACCTACGTGTGGGCTCACGTAGAATACGCGATCCAAGTGTGGCAGCCCTGGCACAAACAATACCTTGCAGCGCTAGAGACTTCACGGCGACCAGCCACGAAGTACGTCAAAGGGTTGTTCAATCTTACCTATCAACTAAGACGCATGACCATAAAAGTATAGTGGCCGGTACCGGCGCCTATGTGGTGACCATACTACGGCCTGCCAGATTCTAAGGAACCTTAACCACACTTGCTATCCCCTACTAAAACTGAGCCACAACGCGAATCTGACGGACCATCAGTTCAAGTTAGCCACGCAATACAGTCTGCTAGAATGCCGACGGAACTTTCACTCTCATCGTGTGTCAGTCTTGGAACGCCCTCACAAATTAAGTTGTTTCCGTCCCAATTTATCTGTATTTTAAGTGGTTTTGGCGTTGCCCTAACCCACCTACCCAACGAGATATAGCCTGTGTGTCTCGACAGACGACATAATGTAACGAACGTTGCACAACCAAAATTAACCTACACAACTATGGTGGGCTCTTTCTGCGTGTCTCTGTGTTAACACTGCAGTGAGTCCACCATAACCATTTTCATTTTATCCCTTTGTTTTCTATTCATCATGTTGTGGTTCTATTTTTGTTTTCCTACGGGACTTGCTTAGCATCCGCTTTCTGCCTGTGATATAACATTATTCCATTGCTGCTTTGGGTCCTAAAACTTTAATTTCGTGAGACAGAAAGTCGGTCCGGTATTGTTGGATGTGGTGGGTATTCAGTGGTCATGCTTGTTTTCTGAAATATGATATACTGCAGATAATATTTATGCGCGTCCAAAACGCACATCTACGGTTGATAGCCGATTGGTAAGTGATAGTATGTGGTGTGTTAGTACTGTTTTGTAAAACATCATATACACTCTCCAATTGTGAAGCTGAAAGATAGCGAGGGCTGTCTAACATGTTTAGACATGTAAACACCAAATATTTTTCGACCTAGTTATACACACACCAAGAGTTTACTCTGTGTTCCATTGAAATATACCGTTGGTTCATGACTGATGGGTGTAGTTTGCTGTAATGTTTAACTTCGGTGATATAGATAGCCCCTAGATCCAATCCTTTTCTCGTGACAAATGTGGTTAACTTCTGACCACGTAGCTACAAATGTCCCTTGGAAAACACTCAAAGCATACTATCTATTAAGGTGAAGTCGGTGATGGCTTGCTCATTTTAGAAAACATGTCTCAGCCGGACTGAAACTACCTTGGAGAGATGTATTATAAGATGCTTGCTCCGTGGACAACGACCAGTCGAAAGCAGCAACTAAAACTTGATACACCGGGATCCGGGTCTCCGATCGCCTCAGTCCGCAGCTGTTGTCATCCAGCGATGATTGATGGCGACGGATTGCTATGACAGAGGACTATATTAATGTACCATTTTCACTTAACTTAGACGTTTTGCGGAACTCACTGGACATTTTGCATACCAATTTTGACGTTTCGAAAAAATGGACTTTTCGCAAACCCCTATGGACAGATAGCATTTCAAGCAGAAAATCAGCAACTCACTTGCAAGGAATGAGGAGTAAGGCGACTAGACGATGTTTAGACTACGCAGGTAGGAAGACATTCGCCCGCGTCCCTCTTCTTGATCGAAACTGGGTCCATCTCATATGAAGGTTGCACCCGCTCTCATTTGTGAAAATGCATTCCTGTTTGTCATTCGGTGCATGTACCGAGGATTCATGCGCGTAAGTTTGTAGGCTTACGATAGTCGTAGTATTGTGGACGCGGCAAAAGTCTTGCTGACACTACTTGAGCGTTATCCTTAACCTCCTGAGAGCGTTGAAAACAGTTGATATGGAGAGGTGGATCCTGATCTCGCTCAGCCGCTGCTGTAGCTGCACCAACTTGTCTTTGGAATGCCGTTCAGCGGTTTCTTCAACAAGTTGCAGGACATCGGGAGTCAACTTCTCCCTATCGTTTCCTCCAAATCTGCGCTGAGCGTTCACGTTTCCTCTTCTGTAGGCAATGCTGATGTTTCTTGTCGTGCTCTAGTTCATGTTGGCGACTCGTGCAGCTTGGTGGGATGGTTTTCCGTCAAAGAACACAGGCTCAGTGAGGATTTCTTTCTTTGTCATTCATGTTCGCCTGTACCGCCTTGGCCCCGAAGTTGCCTTCTCTCGCTGTGCGCCACTCCTTTTTTCGTTGCTTGCAGCACAACGCTAGTAAGGTTATGTTGAGTTTAGTGACGTCAGAATAGCCCGCACTGACCCAGTAATCGAGTATTTGATTAGGTTGGTCCACGCACCTACAAGAAATACGTGGAGGCCCCTAGGGTGATAGCGCTCAATGTGTCACCCATTTCGATGGAGGTGAACAACGCTAATGATCAAGAAGAAGGCTTGCACCACTGCCCACTGCTTGCACAGTTCCGTTGCATTCGCATGACCAATATGTGGCGGGAACATCGTCCAGTCGCCCTACTTCCCTGCCTTGATAACAATCTGCAACTTTAGGGCAGAAAAAATTGGCTGTTTTTGGTGGATTCATCATAGTCAACCCTGTTCCAGTATTTGAGCAGCTGAATAGCTTAGCTAAACATCGGCATAAGATACGCGAAGACACATAAAACGGCAAGGGATAACTGGGTTGCTTGCTTTGCGCGAGATGAACAACGCTGATGATCAAAAGGAGGGCTATCCCAAAAGTCCAATGCTTGTACTGTCTCGCTGCATTCACGTGAGCTCAATGTGGTCTGAAAATCGTGAAGTCGTTCTAATCCGCTTTCTTTGCTAACGATTTGCAGCAGTCGGTCAATAAATCTATAATGTGTATGACGGAGTTACCATAGCCGGCACTGATCTAGTCATCGAGCAGCTGAAGAGGCTGGCCCACAACAAATACGCGCGCACCCGAAGGGTAACAGGGGACGACTGGACAGCATCATATCTGGTTCATCAGAAATGGTCTAGGTGATCGATTTGCCAAGGGTTAATTCAGTGGGAATCGTGGTCCAAATTGAGGTGACACATCGAAACCCATTCCCGAAACGAGTAATCATTATCCACAACAGCCATACAACAGTAGTTTGAAGTGATTTTCCTGTCATGGAAACATGATGACCTAGGGAATAAAGAGAAATAAGAAGGAGAAAAGGGGACTTAACGGAAAACCTTAACTTCCTAAGCAAACATTCTGGGTCAAGGCGCCTACAACTTGACCACAAAATGCCTCCACAAACAGCTGGTTATCGTGCAAAGCTAAGGCGGTAGCTACGAGAGACCTTCGTTGCGGCTTTCACTTCCCTGCGTGAAAATCAGCCATTATCCCGCAGATGAATCAGCATCAAACACTCTTTAAATAGGCAATCCGATTAGGAGACGACGGCAGGCGCGCCACTGGTGTTGGTTGCGATCCATGTCCTGTAAAGTCTCGAGGCAACCACAAGGTGATTCAAGTGCTCTGAAGCACGGAGACCAGACTGACCAACCGCACCAAGTTTGGTAGTCAGTAACTTCATTTCCCGTTGCCAAGTCAACTTCTGTCCACGTCGAGCCTTGCGCCACCTTACACCTGG
Organism: Dicrocoelium dendriticum; assembly: GCA_944474145.2. Taxonomy (NCBI): domain Eukaryota; kingdom Metazoa; phylum Platyhelminthes; class Trematoda; order Plagiorchiida; family Dicrocoeliidae; genus Dicrocoelium; species Dicrocoelium dendriticum. The sequence continues at coordinate 66,250,527 of OX104071.1, read as the reverse complement.
TAGACTGAACAAGGCCCTCCTAGGTAAGGGGTGAACAAACAAGTAGCACGTGCCCGAGCCAGCGCATCTAATTAAGTGCTATCTGTTGTTCTAAAGAGCTAGTATAATCATAACTTCCTAGTACTCACTTACGCACATCATCGTTGCAGACACGATGGTGCTATCCGACTCCAGCAACGCCTCGCAGAAAACGATGATCAAAGACTTGAAGGCGTCTCAGATCTTCAGACCGATTGGGCAAAATCTCACTACCACAGAGCAGAACGGCCCCCACTCTGGCTTATTTGACACTCCATACCAGACAGAGAGTAATTACCTTCTGTCGCCAAAGATGCCGCAGGTTTAAGAAGGCAGCTCTGGCTTTTGCAATGCGTGATCTTACGTCAGTTTCTCTGCGCCCATCGTTGATGATGCAGCTGCCAAGATAAATGAATTGATCAACCACCTCGAGTTCCTCGTTAGCAAGCGTCAAGCGTTCAGCAAGTGGCTGGTGGTCCTGCAGCAACACTTCGCACTTTGAAAATGCGAAGTGTACACCAAATATTGGGACCAATCTGGACAGGGTATTAAGGGTTGAATGGGACGAACCAGCATCGTCGTAAAACAAGTCGATATCTTCCGCATAATCAAGACCCATTAACCATGCAGCAAGTAGGACATCTACATTGTGAGATTCAGTAAGGGAGCACTCCATGATAGAATACACGACGAAATTGAACAAAGATGGGGAAATCGGACAACCCTGGCGAACGCTACTTGTTGTCGGACGGCTATCCGGTAGATCACAGTAGACCCTGACGCCAACTGTAGTTTTCGATTATTGAGCACGAAGGATGTTCACATATTTCGTGGAAACACCTTTCCGCGCTATTATTTTGAACAGAATCGATCGATCAACTGAGTCCAACGCACGCTTGAAATCGAGGAACACAGCTACTGTCGGTCTGCGGTATGCGTGGCGCTGCTCTAGCACTACTGTAAGGTGAATATATGGTCTAAACAGCGACGTCTTGGACGGAAACCGGACTGCTCTTCCCTTATCCGAGATTCCCGTTCCGCAGCTTGGCGAGGAACCATAATCGAGGCCAATAAGTTTGGCACCACTGGGGTTAGTGATTTCAAGCAACAGCCAATCACTTGAAACGCCAAGATGAAATATGATAAATTGGATAATGCATACAGCTACGGTGAGATAAGTCTTTGCAAAATAGGCGTCTATAATAAATTGGTTACCAACCTACCTGTGATAAATTCAAGACGTCAGAAAATATACTTTTAGAAAATGCGACAAACGCGAAAATGTTATCGAAATTACAATTGGCTTCAGCGACGTGTGTAAGTTTAAAGAAGAATGTACAGGTAGACCTTAGTATGAGGAAGAAATGCATTAGGACAATTGCACGCACAACAGCTGAAACACGAGACTTAGCATGCAAGCACGCGGTTAGTAAATAGAATGCAGCGTACCTAGAAACGCTGTGCCGGTTCCGCCTAAATTCTCTGCAGGACCCGTCGTCGCTTCCGTGGTGGTCCCGAATGGCCTCGCTCGATTTGTTTTTAACCAATTCTGCCGTCCCATCTACCGCGATCGGACATCGTCAAGAGGGCTGTAGCTCGATTTACCGAGAGTTAAATTATTATGATTATTAATTATTATTAATAATATTTTACTAATATCTGGACAAGAAAGTTCATTTGAATGTCACTTCCTAGTCAAATATTGCATCCGTTTTGCATCCGTGTCAAACAGTGCCGTTTGTCTGAGGTGTCCATGTTCCTCGAGACATCAGTCGCAAATAAATTGGATAAATAAATCGAGAAGAGTCAACGTATGTCAAAGCTGTATAAGGCGATCACTCAAGGGACCGACAAAAATAGTCGCGTTGGACAGTTGGTTGACGTAGGCAAACTTATTCATAGGTATATTACTCATAAGAGAACACTTTGGGGATGTTATAGGTTGTTCGCCATGGCAGGTTGGATGTACAACATATTTTCCGCATCACTGGAGGCTGTACCGCTATTGTACATTGCCCATCTGATCGAAGGTCCACCCAGCTGATCCACTAATATATCTTGGCTATTGATTGAAGCGGTAACTGCATCGATATGATGAGTTTCAATCCGTTTTGATTAAACAAAGTGCGTTAATTGGATCTCATTGCCTTCCAGAAGAATCTTCCCACAACACAACCGGGTTCTGACCACATTTGACGTTCGTATTCAACACCACCTAGTTCGTAAATATTGAAGCCATATCGCAATTTGGGACTTCAGGTAACATCAACTTTGATTAACGAACGGCGTACACAGTGCCTTTATGAACTTGCCGATTTAGTTGCATCCTTCTAAAGCAAGCATTCGCGTCACAATATAACATCTTTGTTTCGGTAGTCCGGGGGAAATACCCTAGGCAAACGTATACCGGAAATCCACCGAACCCAAAGGGGGAAACGGTGCGTTACGGCAAACAAAGCGGTCTGCCACAACACTAATATGAATATCGAATGCTAAAATGCTAGGCGCTTAACAGTGTTATGTTGCCAACGAATTCCTTATGTAATGTGGTACAAACACAGCCCACACCTATTTGTTCCTAGTGCGTATGACTCAACAAAGGCGCTGGGGTTACAACGGTACCACCGCGATTGTCTACAGAATAACGGCCATTACGGTGACAAAGTGTCCTTGTATGTAAATTCCTTCTGGAGGACAATGTTTAAGTTATTGCAGTAATCTTGAAGTAATCTTGAATATAAAATAGGCGTACCTCACCTGACCGTCTGGTACTGTTGCACCTTGAATCCATTCCACGTAGCTGCAACACTTTAATCATGTTGTTATGGAATATGTAGTGCGAGCTGTGTTGCTCGTCCTTAGGAGGGAGTACCACCTACAGTTTATCTATGCTACTTGAAGCCCAAATACTCCAGTGGACATAGTTCTACCACAGCTTTAGTAGGGTCACATAGTCTGTCAATATAAATTCAGCCTTTTTATTATACACTCTAATTGTCTCTCATTATTTCACAAATTTGCGTGTTATTAATACACTAATTCTGACGGACAGAAAAATCCCTGTTTTTTCAGTAATGTAGATAGCAGTATAATCTTTCAAACAATTATCATTTAGTTAAGTTTCTTAATAGTAAGCAGTACATTTTTTATATTAGTTTATATTCCTATCTCAATGTTTGTTTTCTTTTACTGTGCAATGCGCTACCCGAGGCTCCGTCCGTCTCATTTGCTGCCTTGACCACCTTTGTCTGAACTTTCGCACTGTAGCATGATGTAATCCAAGGTTGCCTTCTTCTAGCGCCAATTTGTAAGTTAAACGTTCACCGTTTATTGACGTGCCCGCATACACAATTACCCTCCGCATGTATTTTCTCCAAATGTAGTATGTCCATTTTCGTAAGCTCTCTTATCAGCAAGTGCTATTTTGTTAGTTCACCGACTTCGTGATTCGTCATTCGCAAATGGTTTTCTTCCTTAACTTACCTGTGGCAAACTTGTGCAAAGTATGCATAACCTGTGACGGTGACTGGAAATTCTGTGGTATTGATAGGCAGATGGCCAATCAAACGCCACTAGACAAGTGCAGTCCAGCCGGATACAGAGTGAGCATGTCGTCGGAAGCAGATTGGTCAGCTAAGGGCAAATGTTTGGCACACACTCGCCGCAAACTCTGCAAGCACAGCCAGCAATCATCCACTGAATGTGCAAGTGATCAATAAGGTCGACTGTTTACGCCTCACTCGCTTGGGACGGCATTATGACAATAGATGTAAATAACTGACGCGGTCGTCGACATTAGTATAACACTAAGTGGCATGCCGATCCTACGCAACGAAATATCGACTAGGGAACGGAGTGTAACTATTTAGCACCCCAATGACCTGCATGTCGTCCTAGGGATAAAGGCTGGAAACCATTTGTAGTACCGCTTGCACTAGTGCAGAAGCACATAGTTTTACTAGCAGGGGTATGCTTCGCCCTTATATCCATATAAGAAATAAACCAGGACCTAGTCTCCGTCACAAGAATTTACTGGCACTTTCGTCTGGTAGGTGAAACCAACTTGCCAGCTTTTAAATGCCCTGCCTACTCAAGGGGAGGGATTTAATTTGGACATGCATATGGTATTGGCTCCCGCACCAGTTACAAACATACCACCTCTCCAGCACGTTACAAGACATGAAGCAAACCGGTCGTCTAGTCCTCAGCTTCAAAAACGATGAACTTAAGCTTGATGCGGTAATAACGTGCACTCATTTAGGCTACAGTGCTCACGCGCAGCTATTGTTTCGCTACAAGTGCAACGAAGAAAGCACCGAAGTAGCTCAAGTTGTAAATTCTCTGGCAATCTGTGTGAACACACTGATGCAGGTTTCTGGTCCTTCCGGACAGTCGTTTGGCATGAGATGGCATGTCGCTTTTATTTAGCCGGTTCATCAAGCTGGTAACAAGCAAATGTGAAATCAATACCCACCAGTTCGGATAGACAAAGCCGTACTCAATGGCCTGGAATTGGAAGTGCAAGGCAGTAAGTTACTCAGATTGGTGTGCCTGCATAGCCTCCCTAAGTGGAGAATTCTGAGCCAATTATAAAACACAAGTACCTCAAAGTCAAGTACTTCCGTGATTATGGAGAAACCTATCAGGAGTACCGTGTGGTAAGATGTAGCGCAAACTTATAGATACTTTGCAGACACTGGGACAACATTCGCAGAAGAATGAGTGTAGTTCATTCGTTACACACAACCTGGACTTCACAATGCTCTTCAAACTTTCCTGGATATTAATTCAGGAGTACATCCAAAAATGCACCATCCCCTGTAATTCTTCGTGTGTTGATCACAGATAATCAGTGGTTAGCCACGTACTTTTGCCGCCACGAATGTACTGAAGCTGCTGATGCAATCGCGTTGGTACAGCCTAATTGAAGCAGGCGATAATTCCCGAAAACCGTTAAGGACCGTTCCACGACGGACCGTATTACTTTAACCGGACAATTTTTTGCATCTACATAGGTTATTGTTCTTTTTTAGTTTGCTTAATACTTTAAACATGCCAATCACTTTAATACTCGTTTTGAATCCATTGCAAAATGTGTGTACAAATTGATTATTTTTTGCGATCCTGTTGTACACAATGCTCAGACCACATAGCTGGACTGCACCTCGAATCACCGAGAAATATATCACTTATTTATTTTCACTTATTTATTTGTGTTTGGCTTGGTTTTTTCAACCAGTTTTTAATAAGCTGCATGTTCCCACAGTATGGCAGCACGGGATTGTTATTAACTTTGCAGGATTAAAGACGAAGCACCAACAGCAGATTTTGAGCCGATAGATAGCACTGCTACCGTTGATTACTAAAGTCATGGAATACAAGGTGGCTGAGGCACATACGGATTATGTCAAAAAATTTTGCTGTGGTGCAACACCCATTTCCCCAGCATCAGTCAAAAAGCAGGAAACCACTGCTATCACGTGCTTTCCAGTTGGAGTCTGTGGATGATAAGGAGTGGTAAATGCCGTCCACTTGGATTGTTCAAAACTGTTTGGAACAACGCAAAACACTTCACAGGCTGACTACCTGAGCAACCTCCGTATGGTGGTAGCTGAGTGGTTCGGGTTAGCCCCGTTCCAGCGAATAGTTCGGTGGCAGTGTTCCAGGACGTGCTGGGTTTACGCCTGGCAAGCGTCCTTCCTACAATAACCATAAAGGTCCGTTTAACAACATTGCGACGTTGCGGGTGTGACTCGTCATTAAATAAAGTCACTAGCTCGTCCCCTTCTGGAAGAGCCCTACTTCATGGACGTCATCCAGTTCGCAGAGTACTATTGATCCCTTCATACGATAACGAACACAACAAACAAACCCACGAATTCAGTCACACTTCACAAGTTCACTTACCGCGCCCACTAACACATACACTTACATATATACAGACACGCAACTCCATTATGTTATTGGTTAACGCTGCCTTTTTATGCAGTTACCAACTACACCTGTTTATGTTATCATGATCATACCTTCACACGCGTGCTCCGCACTGTCGAAAATAAAACATTTATTAATGAATGTATACTTATGTGCTAGTTTTGGTTTCATGCTTGCTTAGATGTGCATGTTTCACGTTTACCGTCTCCAGAACTTAAGGGTTTCCATCAACATACCTAATGTTATCAAAGGACAATGCATCTCGCTCATAAATTAGGAACTCGGACTACGTCGCTCTATTGCTCACTTTAAATTTTCTACCATTCGTTGACGCCATCCACCACCATCATATCACTAATCAAAATGAATTGGATGGAGCTGACATGCTCCACTGAGAACATACTAGAATCACAAATCCTACAGTGCGCTTCTCATGAAAGCTATCTTGGCGTATATGTGCAAGGTGACTTTGGCTATTCAAAGTGGACCGAAAGTGCTTCAAATAATGCAAGTTGCACCTGGGGGTCTGTAGTCTTCTTAGGTTATCGGACTAAGACCTCGTAAGTAACGAATATCGGTAAGCGGGAGAAGACAATGAACTGTTGGCAAGATCACTTATCAGGGAATTCCTATGCAACAGGATTACATAGAGTAGAAATCAAGTAAGTACCGAATTCAGACACACAGTATTTGTAAAGCATAGCCGCCTAAGCCAGTGGCACATATTGGGGACGATCACGCACTCGGCAGCATTCAGCCAGTCATTCGCAATCATAGGCTGCAGGGGTAATACGGCTCGGTCTTACTTGGTGAAATAAATGTGGGATATGTGTCCTGAGCTCTAGGCTGTCAGGTGCAAGCTTCACCTTCGAGCGACAAATATGATTCACGGCACGCATGAATACGGGGCTAACACAGGCGCACAATTTATCACAGTGCCATTCGTAGGGCATTGGGACATTCTGATGTCTTAATCGTTCCCAAATGCTTAGCGCGTAGGTGAAGCCGCAAGTGAAATGTGCTTTGCAGGTCTGACGGATCCAGCAGAAGTACCATCCCATTACGACCGGGACTGCACAACGCAAGGTTAAAACTTAGTCAAACGCAAATCCCACTTAGTCCAACACCATTGCCTAAAAATTCTAGTATCATACAGCAGACGTCTATCGGCTCCCAAGGACCATCACAATGTTGTATCTGACCCTACAATCTTAAACTGCTCCTTCTATTATCTTGTGAAACTTAAAAATAACGCATCTGTGAGGGGCCACACTGACATTCAACCAGATTGCCAACGGAATGTTTCCCCCTACGAGTGTCCCAGCACTGAATCATACTCCCTGCTCACGCAAGGAATGCTCGTAGAATAATGCATTTCAGAAGACAAATTGATGACGATCTTACCCTTTATGTCACGGGACATAACAGGTAACCACAGAAAACTGCGGACAGTATCAGACTTCCCTATGCTTGAGACCGAAATACTCACATGTGAGGCATGCAACCTCTGTGTCAGTTTATCAACCGTGTGCATTCATCCCGTAGTTTTCGCTGTAAATGTTGCACGAGACTAGTCAATTATTCCTTTTTACCAGTTCTAAATCACGTTGTATTTCACCCACGAAGTATACGGGGAGATCCGATCGAGCACAGCTGCATTTTCTTAACGTGTCGCTTTGCAACGTCATTCAGTCAAGAATTATCAGTTTTCAATGAACAATGTATTAGCACGGGTAAAAGCGTGTGTTTGATAAGTCCCGTAGGATGCTTGGAGTGAAAATTAAAATTTAATGGATCATCGAATAAGTAAACCGTTAATTTAAGCGTCTACCGAGTTAAATGCACTAATGCATAACGATAGTTTAAAGTGGGAATGGGATATGCACACACAAAATCTTATTGTGAGCTGTTATATTACAGTAAGTTCCAGAGTAATAAAAATGTAAACGAAGACGCTCACACATCTGTTGCATTAGTTAACAGATCTGATACGTTAGTCCAGTTCAGCTACGTCTATGCTAATCATGTAGGCAATTCTGCATGTATCCTCACCGCCAGGTTGCGGATAGGGCAGTTAAGCACATGGTTAGCTTTGTGTTATTTCGTCCTCCAAATGTAAAGAACTATATCAAGTAATGCAAGTTGGAAAACGTTTCATCAAGGTGTTTTCGAATATCTTTAATGTGGCTGTAAGGCTTACGTAAGTTGAAAGGGCATTCCAGGCTTGGGACGCACGGTGGGAGAAAACGTATCGTCAACAATCAAGCTGACTGTAGTGCGTAGTCTGTTTGAACTGATGGCTTCTCACTTCCGTGGCTCAGCCGCAACAGATTGCGTCATGGGTGAGTTGGATTCGTCAGTATTAAATAAACGAGGATTAGGTCTCTTCGTTGTCGTCGATGTTTACCACTGTATAATCTCAAGGACTGCAGGCTGGGTTGGTGGGAGGGGTGAAATAGTCCTCTAAGGAGTTTGGTGCCTCTACGCTGTGCAGCCTGAAGTGCATCGACGTCGCGTTTGCACCAGGGACACTAGGCTTAGATCGCTTATTCCACCTGAGACCTCACGTAGCCGTTCAACATTTGCGGAAAGATTAATGGCTCCAAATTTCCGAAAGCAATCCGAAAGAGTTCAAGATGTTGACCGGCACTTTTTGATGCCATTTCAGCCTGTCTTGAGCAGTCAAGCTCGCACAACACGATGACCTCGAGGTCGCTTTCTTGGTAAGCATGTTTTAACTTCTGGTCCTCGAATCGATATGCATAGATAAGCTGATGGCCTATACTTACGTCTTTGTAGTTGGCCACGTCGAAGTGGAGCAGGTTATTCGATGACAAGGCATGAGCCCTGTCGAGATCGCTCTGCGATGCCAGGTGATAATCCGATGTCCTTATATCATGCCAAATGTTGACATCATTTGCAGATAGTAAGAAATTCGACTACAGTATACCGCCAAGATCGTTAATGAATGTGAGGAATAAACGTGCAAACCAGTACCGCTACTTGGGGCACGCCACACGGGACGTCAGCTGCGTCGGAAATAGAGCTGCTGGATGTCACATTCAGCTGACATCGAGCGAGGAAGCTGACAATCCAACCGAGTATATAGTCACCGATTCCATAGCCTCGAAGATTGTGAAGGAGAATGCGGTCTTTCAAACGATCAAACGCTTTCGAGAAGTTCAGGTGGACAACCTCGACTCCCAGTCTGGTCTCGGCTGACTCTGTCCAGCTTGCTCGCGCTAGCAGCAATTTTATATTGCAGGATTGATTTCGGCGAAATGTTCGTTACTCTGACACTAGGATGTTGTTGCTCTCATGATATCCCATGAGTGCCTCTGCAATTATACGTTTCATTACTTTGGATAAAACAGGATGATATAATGATTCACTCCGGAAAGTATGGATGCAATGTTGGCGAAGCACGTTGGTTGCATCTTGTGCCGTTTACGCAAGGCCGTCTGTTACACGTAAAACCGAGACTCCGCACTGCACTCTGCGGTGCTCGTTGACCCATTTATACAGAACGTTGAGATTTATAGTGTATTTCGCCGCTAAATTCTGTTGCTGCTGGAGTTTTTCTTCGCAGATTAACGACGCAGTGGTTTCGTTGAGTTGTGTAAGCCCTCCAGGTCAAGTTACTTGGACTGACTTTGTAAGCGCGCCAAGCTGAATCCCTTAAGGTCATGCATTTGCTAGTAGGGCTCCTCAGGAACGGATTCAGTTGCTTCGGGCCAAGAACCTTGCTTTCGGACGCATTTGCCACTAGCTCAATGAATTGGGTGACGAACAATCTCCAGGCGACGTCGGGCGGCTCTTCATGTAGGAAGGACCAGTCGGTTTCTTATAAGAGTTTGGACGGGATATCGTAATGTGTAAAGACATAGGTTACCACCTTCTTCTTACTGATGTACTCTGAGTACCAGGACTAACGTAAGACCGACATCGCGTGATTGCCAATGCCACGTGGTGCATCTATGTTCATGTTGTCGACTATTAATTCCTCGTTAGAAAGCACAAGGTTCAAAAATGTGGGTGTGTCACTATCGGAATTGCGTGGAAAAGGTGATATGGATGTACAGAGGTACCTCAGCGACCACCTCTTGCAAATTCTCCTTGAATTGTTCGTAGTGCGATGCTGGAAGTTCGATTGCATGCAGATTGAAGACCCCCACCAGAAGGGCGTGACTGTACGGTCGTGCCAGGACTCGCATTCATCGCAGAAACTAGACATTGATCCATTTCCAAGGTGGACATTAAAGGGCAGCAAACGATTGCTAGTAAACACATCACTACGTCTTAGGTGCATACGACACCGAAGAGAATCGACGACTTTTGTTTCTGGGTCCTGAATGATATCGACATGTAGGTCGGATCGATAATACAGGAGCGCTCCCCCTCCTCTGCTAGGTCGATCGTTTCGTTTGGTAGTCATGCCACGTAGTGTAATCTCAGCATCCGTGATCACTGTATTCAGCCATATTTCGGTGACAATAACTAGGTCCTAATGGATGGAGGCCTGACGAATACGAAGTTCGGTTAGCTTGCTGAGAAGACCTTGTGCATTGGTATACAAGCAGGTGAAGTCATCGGTGGTCAGAAGCGTGTTTTGGTATGCCGGTTTCCGGTGGGGTTCTTTGCCGACCGGTGCAGCGTCGGCTGTCGGTCCTATTTTTTGTAAGGCTGATGACGCAGGCCCTAGGGCCAATTCAGTTTGTGGCGCAGGGCTCTCAGCGCCAACAACTGGGTGACCACCCTGTTCTCCTTCAGCTGCCGGTGTGTTTTGGAATTGTCTCCGTTCTGAGATAGACGGTGACGGAGTTGGCTTGGTAAACTGTCTGAACAGTGTTAACTTATCTATATGTGACCCGGTGCCTATCGCCCTTGTACGCATTTCGGATGGCAGCATTTTACGCTTTTTGAGCCACATTCTGATCACATATTATGCCATCAGTTCGGATTGCAATGATGTTTTCATCGCTCGGAGACCACACGCTTTGTAGTTAGGTGATAACGCAAACTTCGTCGAATTAGCAGTAAAATTTTTGAGGGACAGTACTTCCCGAATTCAACGCCATTCATCTCACTCATGCTCTTCGGCCTTCAGCTCGAATAATGTTTGAAGCTCGGGGACAACTTGAACAAGGATAAATTTTGCGTCTTGTTGTTTACGGAAGTCATCCGGATTTTGTTTGCGTTTCTGACGCTCGCTCCAAGGAACACCTGAAAAAATTCATTCAATGCTTGTGACGGTACGGAAGCGTGTAGCTGACAAGAGAACTGCCTCAGCATCATTACCTGACTGAAGTGTTACCTGGAATAACCGCGGTTCACCGTAGTGTACGTAGTTTGGGTGAAGGACGAGACGCATCATATTGACTGGTTTAACTTGAAGCCCTAATATTTGACACTGGGAGTCCCACTGATTTTGTCGCCTAGTATCTTAAAGTTTATTTATTTCGCCCCGGATTCAGTCACATTAGAGCAAATAAGTCAGGGAATTATGGTAGTGTTTCAACTTCTGCTTGTTGGAGGGACCAGTGGCCGCTTTCTTCGGTTGGACAATTGATGGAGTCTTTAGTCCCGTTGTGGTATTGGTAGTAGTAACTCGTTTTGCAGCAGGCCGTGTTACGATGGGTGGTGCCTCCGTCATAGGGGTAGCAACAGCAGACGCATATGTTGTCAGGCCGTTAATAGTGTTCAGTGTGGCAGGAGATTCTGTTGACTAATGTGTGGCGAACGCATATTTACGATCAGCCGCTAGTGTCGTGGTGGCTAACGCTGAATTGTTACTCTTACTTTGTTCTGAATTGGAGCTTGATGTTGAGCATGAATTTCGAAACACTGAGTTGTCTGTTTCATGTGGGACAGTGCTCACTGCTGCTGTCGGCTCTACAATCTTTGTCAGCCTGTCGCACTTCTGCGGCAACAGTTATGCATCGCTGGAGTGGAAGAAACTTACACTCAGTGCAGAAACAGAGGGAATCGGTCGTACTATTAAGCTTTTTATCCGGCTGAGACTAAGGCAAACACATGGAGAATGGAAATATTTTCGGCAGCTTTTGCATTCGATTGCAAATCGCACAAGTTTTACACAGCTGTCTACGCTAAAACTAACTTTCATTTCGGAAGATTTGGGCTTAGCTGTCCGTGGGCAAGCAGAACGTGCCATGGTGAATGTCAGACCTGCGGAAACCGTTCCTTGCAACGGCTACACTGTATGCTGAATCCAAAACCTGTCGGTACACCTGTCGGTCTAGCAGACACCGGTTAGGTTGCTATAGAAAAATTCCAGAATGGCCGATGCAGACGGCAGTTAGGCCATTCAGGGAGGTTGTAGTGTACCTTTTACATTTTACTACCCAACCTTCCGGTCAGCTGATAACATCACCAGCTGTATCGACTATTCTTTCAAACACCTCATACACTTCAACATCGACCAACATTCCTTTTGAATAGCCGGCTGACTTTAGACAACCTCGTGTACAGCATCTGGGAGCCGCAAAATGCAATCATGGGAATACACGTTTTCAATCTCTTTTGGCAGCCAAGAATGACGGGTTAGTGGTCCAGGAACTCCGCTAACCTAAAATGCGTTACCACAATACGCGTTTGACTAAAATACGATAAGTGGAGACTATTAGTGGATACAAAAGTGGTTGACCCGATGTGAGTTCGGATATTTCGAATCAACAAACATCATCCGGTGAGTCGTATCCAATTTCGTCATACTTCCACCATTTCATGTATGCGAATATGAGTGATCAGCAACCAGGGGATTTTAACGCTGTATCTACTAGTTGTTTACCAACATTTGGGATACAGTATCCCCAGCTATGGATTATGCACGCCGTTGGCCCGCACTCCTTCAACAAGCAGAACTGAAGCATTCCGGCCTAATTGGGAAATCATGCACACCAGATGTACACATGGCGGTGACCGGACCTAGCCCGTTCCACACAGGATGGAAGCATCCTTTGAACCTAGCACCGTCACGAGGATGGTGCACCCTGTCCCCACCAGCAATGAACAGCAGTCTCCTGGAGCCAGTATGGAAGAGATAGTAGGTAATATACAGATGGGCACTTTGTCAACATGCACATTAAGCGCAGACACACCGGGGAGCTCAAGCAACACCGACTTCTGAAATGCAAGATTACTAATCACGCAGACAAACGTATCACATACGCCGCCATATTGACCTGGCTTAGTTAATCGAATGGGAGCGCACTCACGGTGCTTCTATTCCACATGCAATAGTGCCTTCTCCTGCACCTGAGCAACCACCCTTTATAGTAGCCCATGGAATTCACATTGATAAAAATTTAGCTTGGATTCGCAACACCTAAAATCAACATGAGTTTGTCATAAACTCACCTTCGTCATGTTCTGGTAAAGTTATTTTCGGTTTGCTCAAATGCCGTTTCCCTGCACTAAGTTGGTGGTACAAAAGTGGTATGAGTATACTCGTCGCATTCATTACATATACATACATACATGGCTTGGAGTCATCCGTGTCCAATGGCAGTTCAAATACAACATATGCACATGCATTTAGCCAAACTGAAGTGTGAGCTATCACAAACTAGGTAGAGACACATAAAACCTCGTGATCAATGGTACGACAAACGTGTATGGGTTTCGTTTAGAGGTCAGGCTAACAACCACTTTCACAGGCATGAGAATAAGTACCCAATACGAACTGTTGATGTATTCTTCAATATTTAGACGTGACAGACTTAAACCTTGGGCATCGATATTTGAAGGAACCCGATACAGCAATAGTGAAGCAACTGCTAGGTAGAAGGATAACTAAACTGGTACAGTGAAATAGTGTGCACTTAGGTGTTGCCTTCTACATGTATGGTCTGTTTTGAGTAGCTGATGAGGGAGATCGCACAGCATGCGAATGTGATGAAGTGTCCACTTCTGTCTCTCCGTGTCGCCCATCGGTCCGGTCATTTGCTACCCGAGGTATGTGCACATTCTCAAAGAACGATTGATGAGCAACCTTTGATATTGATAGGTGACATCAACTAAGTCCCGCTGCCAACTGTCAAACATGCGACTTTCGAAACAGTGTACGTATTGTTTGACAAATGTCCAGGTATCCAACCGTTTGTACATACTCATTTGTACTCCGTTGTGACCATAAGCGATTTAATAAAGATCTGCATCGTACGTCTTCGGGTACAGCCATTTGGTGCTCATAAAACGATTGTCAAACTGCACCGATTCCTTTCCTATGCAATTAATATACTAATACACTGATGTACTATTCCCGTTGTGTTTAACATTTTACTTCGTCTATACCACAGATTGGCCATGTGCAATGCAACTTCTGATAGGCGTCTCTGGGCTTCCGCAATCCATCCGCTTATTATGTGCGTTTTCATAAGCTCCGACAAATTCAGTATGGTTGAGGAACAACTGAACTATAACTATGCTCCCTCTCATTAGTAACCTGCGGAGCGGAACATGAACTGTCGACTTCGTGATAATCACTAGTCGGTTACTTGTGTGGATTGTTCATTTGCTACAGAATTTCCAAGGAAATTTCTCTTCGAATGCATAGTCCAATGTGTTTGCACGACGGACAATCGTTGAACATTGTGTTCCAAGTGTCAGAACTTTACACTTCCTACGTACTGTAAGCGGTCAAGCGATGATAACCTTTTGAGTTAAACATATTGATCGAACTGGAAACATACACAATAATTTGCCACCCTATTATTGATTTGTATCAAGCCCAGAATTAGCTCGAAAACACCGCGCGCACGTCAATTGCGAATGAGCTCATGGATGGACTGCACCATTATTCTGGGATGCACCAGCTCTCTAAGCGTCGTGATACTTAGCAGTGAGCAGCTGGTCAAGCTGGGGTTATGTAATCTACAGATCGATTTCAAGTAGCAGAATGCAGACAGCATAATCTGGTGAGTAATACCATGGAGTTTACATGGTGATGTGAATAGCGGCTGAATATTAGTAATAATAATACGAAGAGAAAGATGCCGTAGCTCACCGTCTCTGTATGTCATCGTACTAGGCTTCACTAGAGAACGTAGCAAGAGTAGCATGGCGTAGGTTATGATGAGTACAACATTATCTATCTATATATATATAGATATATATATAAATATACGTATAGTTGTGCATTACTTTCAGCACAGAACCACTGACTTGGTCATGTATACACATACAGTTGTGTCCTTTGCGTTTCTGTCTTCTTACTTATAATAGTTGTAGCTGATTAATTGGCTAACAAATCTTCGGCGAATGAGTATATATTCATATGTTATCGTATTAATCGCTGTGGTTACCTGCTATCAAATATTGAAGAGGCTGGTAGATATTTGCAGATCACGCTTAAAAACTGTATTTGCCCAGTTATCCTTCGATATTAGACAAGTAAGCGGCATTCTTACTCTGGAATTATAATAGAAAGCAAGTTGCTGAAACTAGAAAGTTGCTTTCGGAAAAGCGGATTATTTGCTGCGCGGCTCGAAACTAAACTGAATTGGTATCATTTTTGAAAAATAACGTACAGATTTTCCAGAAACTTAGAGGTTAGTAAAAAAGGTATTTGAGTTGCATGGTGCAGTGAATTGTTTGAAAAGAGTAGCATGATTCAACACCTAATATACGCATTGGCTTTTTTAATGAAAATCAATTTAATTTGCAAGTAGAAAGGCATGATAACTTTTAAATGCAAAGCCACCGCTAGTAAATATATAAAGGTAGTTTAGTACACTGTTATAGTGTGTTCACGATGCGTTTAAATGTAAGTTGCTGGCTTTATTTAGGAAATATTAGTAAGACATGCCAGCGGCTTGCCTCTGGATATACCGCGCATTAATGGTTGCGCACACGCATTTCGTTAAATGATAAGAAACATAAAACTGAGGAAGTATGTCGTCAAGGTAGTTCAACTCCTTATTATTTTACTTAAGCGTGCTTATTTAGGATACAGCTATACGTCACACAATCAAGTAGTGTGCCAAAGTATTGCTTTTATATCAAAAGTAATCAATTTATTTCGCTTAACTTAAGAGCTAATTCGAATAAACATTAGCATATGTATACTGATTGGTGCATTTGTGGTCAACATCTTTTAATTCGTAAATATAAATTAGCACAGGAACATCAGTTGCACGAATACGATATTCATAAACAGTCTGTAATTATAAGTAAGTTACAAGTTTTCTACAATAAACAGTTTTATGTGCTGTAAATCTGTTATTTGCATACAATAGAAAATCAAACTTTTTGGACAAACGTATGTGGGATTTTCGTAATTGACTGACCTAAACACGATGTACTATAAAGTGAATTAAAATTTGAAGTTGGGGTATAGATGTTAGCCAGTGTTGACAATCAGTCCACCTTGTCTACCTCATATTGACTGGCATTTACCTAGTCCCTTCTACGCCTGAGTACAATGCTCATAGTATTATGGTGTAAGTGCATTAAAGCAGCCTCTCTTATGTTTCTTTTCAGCTAAAGCGTCTTTTCCAAAACGCCATGTGTTTGCGTGAAAACATATTAACAAGCGCTGCCGTTTTGCTGCTCATTGTGGGCATTTTCTATTACTTTTATATCCTGGAATCTACCAACCTCAAGAAAAATATCTTTCTGCTGGATCCATTTTTCGTATGTTCAAAATGGAATCATTGTTTAAAACACTTACTCTTCAACTTATCGGAATTGGACTGGCCAAATGCTCCGGTGGCAGATAGGTCAATTGGAAGAAGTCTTCCCAACGGAGAAGTATACAGACCACCTCGTTCATTTATGCCTGTGGCCAGCAAATCGCAGAGGAAATTGTTTGACAAATTGTTAGAGCAATTTGCTGAACTCATGTCGAACAATGGATTGGGCGATCGATTCTTCCTAATGGGTGGAACACTTTTAGGTAGCTTCCGACACCACGACCACATTCCCTGGGATGAGGACGTGGACATTTTAGTTGATTTAAACCTCCGCACAATTATTAAGAGATTAGTATCGCTTTTTCTTCCTGAGTTCCGGATATACAACTCAGGAGAACGTGATAAATTGTGCACAAAAATATTTCAAGGTATAAACGACTCTAAAGATTCGGAGCTTAGCATACGGACCTCAAGGAGGAAATGGGGTTGGCCATTTCTCGATATCGGATATTATCTTTCTAATCGAACACATGTGTGGGAACACGCTTTGTACAATAGACAGCGACTTGTGTGGCCGAGAGATTTTGTGTTCCCACTAATGTTTCGTCCTCTTGGTAGACACTGGTACCCAACTCCGTTCGCTACGTGGCGGTTCCTGCGCCAAACCAAAGCATTTACGGGTACCTGCTCCGTAAGCGGCTGGGATCATGTGCTAATGAAGAGCAGTCGTGCATTGTTGACCCAATGTAAAAATTTACGTGATAGATACGCCTTTGTGCGCCGCCAATTATCCGACAAGCGCCTAAGCAACCTGATGCTATCAGCAGCGCATCCAGTGTTACTCACATTGTCGGTTGTGAAAGAGGAACTGATAATCCCCATACAAAAAGGCACTCCATCTGTTGTAGTGATTCATTCAATTCACCTTCCGGGGCATCCAGAGGATGCTGACCTGGACATTTATGATTATGTGAAATGACATGTGATGTCCTCCCATCCAGAATATAGTGACGCATTATGTCCCGAGAAATATATGAGCGACATTAAAATACAACATATGGAGATTTATCACCATTTTGTATGTGTATATAACAGTCCAGTGTGGCGGCTGTACGTTTGTGATATGCTGATCTAGCAATCCGAGGAAAAAGCCCCATAAAGTAGTGTCACATCGTCCGGCATTAACCAATGCAGCATTTTTGTTATACACTCTAATTGTCACTCATTATTTTACAAATTGGTGTGCTATTAATACATCAATTCAGACGGACAGAAAAATATCTTTTTTATTCATTAATACAGATGGCAGTATAGTCTATTAACCAATTAGTATCCAGTGAAGTTTCTTAATAGCAAGCATTACGTTGTTCTCATATATATTTTTATATTTCTTTTTCAATTCCCATTTTCGTCTACTGTTCAATGCGTCACCCGAGATTTCATCCGTCATATTTGCTATCTTGACCACCTTTTTTGCACTTTTGCACCGTGGCATGAAGTAATTCAGGGTCGCCTTCTTGTAGCGCCAAATTGTTAGTTAAACGTTCACCGTTTATTTGCGAGACCACACAAACAATTACTTTCCGCATGTATTTCCAGAAAATTAGCATGTCCAATTTCGTAAGCCCCCCTTATCAGTAAGTGCTATTTGGTTAGTTCACCGAATTCGTGATTCGTCATTTACAAAGCCTTTTCTTCCTTAACATACATGAGGCAAATTTGGGCAAAATAAGTAAAACTGAAGATGGGGGCTGGAAATGTTGGTGACTGGAAATGCTGTGGTCTTGATAAGCAGATGGCCAATCGAACGCCACCGGGATTCTCGCACACTATAAGACAGGTGCAGTCCAGCTCGATAGAGAGTGTTCTTGTCAAAGGAAGCAGATTGGTCAGCCAAGCGACAAATGCTTGGCGCACACCAGCGTCGAGCTCTGCAAGCACAGCCAGTAATCATCCACTGAATGTGCATATGACCACTAAGGTGCCAGTAGGTTCCAAAGGCATAGACGAACATGCGCATGCTCGTGAGGAACGTATTGAATCGCAGTTGAGACACGTTTGCTGGTATTGGACCGAGGGAAGAAGCGCGCGGCCTGATGGAAGAGTGTCCAATGGAGCCAATCGTACAATCCACCAACAAAGCCAAAATAATTTTAGACAGAATGAACGTGGCGAGCAAGCGTAAACCAATGGAAAGGGTGCCACGGACAGAATGCAAATAACAAGAAGGAGCCAGTGAAGCGGACTGTTAAAACTAGTGTATATACTCTGTGCATACGCGAGCGCAACCTTAATTAACTACTTCGTGAACGCGTACCAGTCTTCTAGTTTCTCAGAGGGTTACTTCTTGTTGGGTCGCCGCTGGCGCCTTCAACCCAAGAAAGCAAGGAGAAGTCCAAAGACAAGCCAGAAAGAGACTTGTATACATGAAATCACATTTGTTTATATAGTTTTGAAGTCAAAAAGAAGGGAAGCTACTAAATCACACGAGCCAACCAGCAGAAGGAAAAACGTCAAATGCAACGGCGAATAAGCAATCGTGTACTCAAGAGCGAATCACATATGTCCTTAAAAACAGGATCCTGGGACTCCAAGCGCAAAGCGAACGTCCATTTACAGTGACGGACACTGGCCAATCGGAATAACGAAATGTGGCTTTTAAACAAATACCACGAAACAAACGAGAATAAGAAATGCGGACCCAAAAATTAAAAACTAGTACAACAATCGGGTGACAACTAAATATTGCTTAAAACAGTGAGGGGGCGAAAAACCAGTGGCATGTGTTCTTGCAAATGGCACTGCTGAAAAGGACAGAAAGATGAGCGTACATTAACAATGACGTGTGTGGACCAATCGGGCTAACCCAGTAGAGAGTTTAAACAACAGTCAAGAGGTAGAAAATAGGAAGAATAAAGAGTGGCTATTAAGCTTGTTCAAAAGAAATGAATGTCTAATAGCTATTCTCCTAATTCTCCACATAACCTATGTGACGGCCGCAAGCGAAACGATGAAAAAGCTGTGTTAGTCCATTCCTTTCCCGAAATTCAGTCGTCTGACGATTCCAAAAACCTTGCTCATGGCATAAAAGAGCGAGAATTATTTTCTCTCATTTGCAATGTTTGCAACTCAATTAGGACTATTTTGTCCCTCAATTATAACGCATGTATTCTAAGAGTCATGATATTTATGCTCTACTCCAGACAAAAGTATGAATGATGTTTTGTAGTCAGAACAATTCAGGCAACAAACCAACATCGGCGAGGCGCCGGAAGACGATTGCAGCTTGGCCCCCATGGGCTAATCGTGCACAAAACCAGAGAGATTTTGTTGCTAACTTAGGTGCCTGCATTTCTAAACACAAAAGCAGTGGAACTATTAGAGCAAACAAATCGTTTAGCATTATCCGCCTTGAGTTGTGACTGAGTGCTTAAGGAGCTAGTTATTTGTGCAACCGTCCGAAACGGACGTGGTAGGTTTTTTAGGAAATCAACATTAAACCAATTTCTAGCTACTCCGCAATGCTTTTCATCAGTTCGCAGGGATTAATTGTGTGCTCAGATAAGTTCCGGCATCCGTTTTTCTCAAATGTTTCTATGCAACTGCACAAACCCTTCGTGGTAAGTTGGAACAAGATCGGCTGGTTTACGCCTCAATCGTTGGGGGCGGCATTATGACAACAGGGATGTAACTGAATGACGCGATCCCGGACATTAATATGTCACTATGTGGTATGCCAATCCTACGCAACGAAAACCCACTAAGGAACGCGGTTTAACTAGTTAGCACCGCGATGACCTGCATGTCGACCCAGGAATACAGGTTGGGAACTATTTGTAGTACCGCCTACACTAGTGCAGGAGGATATAGTTTTACTGGCAAGGGTATGTTTACCCCTTATGTACATATCAGGAATAAACCAGGACCTAGTCCCCGTCACAATAATTTGCTGGCTTTTCTTCTGGTAGGTGAAACCAATTTGCCAGCTTTTAGATGTCCTGCCTATTCAAGGTGAGCGATTTAATTTCGACATGCATATGGTATGCGCTTGCGTACCAGTTACAAATATACCACCTCTCCAACATGTTAGTGGACGGGAAGCAAACCCGTCATATAGTCCTTATGTTCACAAACGATAAACGTGAGCTTGATGCGGTACTATCGTGTACTCAGTTAGGCTACAGTGCTCACGCGCAACTATTGTTTCGCTGCAAGTGCAACGAAGAAATCACCGAAGTAGCTCAAGTTGTAAATGCTCTGGCAATCTATGTGCACGCACTGATGCAGGTTTCTGGTCCTTCCCGACAGTCGTTTGGCATGAGATGGCATGTCGCTTTTATTTAGCCGGTTCATCAAGCTGGTAAAAAGCAAATGTGAAATCAATACCCACCAGTTCGGATAGACAAAGCCGTACTCAATGGCCTGGAATTGGAAGTGCAAGGTAGTAAGTTACTCAGATTGGTGTGCCTGCATAGCCTCCCTAATTGGAGAAGTCTGGGTCAATTATAAAACACAAGTATCACAAAGTCAAGTTCTTCCGTGATTATGGAGAAACCTATCAGGAGTACCGTGTGGCAAGATGTAGCTCAAACTTATGGACACTTTGCAGACATTGGGACAATCTTCGCAGAAGAATGAGTGTAGTTCATCCGCTACACACAATCTGGACGGCACCATGCTCATCAACCCTTCCTGGACATTAATTCTGGAGTACATCCAAAAATGCACCATCCTCTGATATTATTCTTGCGTAGATCACACGATAACCAGTAGTTGATCACGTACTTTTGCCGCCACGAATGTACGGAAGCTGCTGATACAATCGCGTTGGTACAGCCGTTGTGGATCCTGTTGTGGCTAGAAACTGTTTGGTTACGATCCACATTAGTACGCCTGGGGTGCTCGTAAGGTGAACAAATTTTCCCTATGCGCCGAATCTTTTCCGAAGTAATTTACTAAGACAATTACGTACCATTTCCGTAGACATTACCTTTTTCTTGGTCTACCCAGAAGATTGACCTCGTCTGAAGGCTGGATATACTGAATACTGGTTCGAAGCAGCGAGTAGAGCTTTCTCTGTTTAGCTGCATCCTTTAACGCTTTTGGACATATACGCCTTATTTATCGTTCCGCTCTCTATATTTTGCCTCTACAGTGTTTGTCTAGGAGCTTCTTAAATTCGGATACTGAGTTCGCTTCTACTACCTGCTGCGGCAGGTCGTTCCAGACATTCACCACTCTGCGTTCGAAACAGTGTTGGTGAGCGACCCGCTTCAACTTGGGTACGATAAGTTTATACCGATGTCCTCTTATGCACCTTGGAGTGCGCAGATTAAGCAGTTGCCTCAACTTGGAGTAACCACTCAGATGTAATATTCGGTGCGTTCTGATGAGGTCAACCCTCAGCCAACGATAACTAGAGTGATGTACTCATGAGTAGGGGATTTTTGATGTAATTAAGTGAGGTTCTTCGCAGCCAGTTTCCAAATCAGATAGTCGTCCACATGCCCGGAAAAACACTAGACTGCAGTTTCAGCCTGTTGGGCATCGTCAGTAGTGCGCATCCATCGGATCCATCAGGAGTGTACAGCCCTAGTTTCTTACTTCGGTCTTCATATGGCATATCTCGTAAGTTGGGAATCAGCCTGGTGGCTATATGCTGCACCCGATCAAGTTTTTCTACCTCGCCCAGGGTAAAGGAATAATGCGCGGGAGAACCGTACTCTAGCATTGGTCGTAATATAGTCTAATCCAACTTCTAGTAGCTGCCTCTTACACAGGTGCAATAACGCTACTGCGTTGCACCAAATCCGTACTTCCTCACTCCAGATAGCAATTGTACAGTATATGTGATCCCTTCATACGATGGTTAACGCAGCAAACACTCACGAATTCAGTCACACTTCACAAGTACACTCACCATGCCCACTAACACATGCGCTTACATATATACAGACACGCAAATCCAGTAGTTACTGCCTAACGCTGCATTTTTCTACAGTTACCAATTACATCTGCTCATATGTTCATTATTATGCCTTCACAGGCGTGCCCTGCACTGCCGAAAACAAAACGTTTATTTATGTTTATTTATTTATATGCAAGTTTTGATTTTATGCTTGCTTGGATGTGCATGTTTCACGTTTATCGTCCCCAAAATTTAAGGGTTTGCATCGCCATACCTAACGATATCAAAAACCAATGCATCTGGCACCAAAACTAGGAACTCGGACTACGTCGCTATATTGCTCTCTTTAAATTTGCTACCATTCGCTGGCGCCATCCACCACCATCATACCGCCAATCACAAGGAATTGCATGGAGATTACACATGCCCACTGAGTACTTGCTAGAATTACAAATCCTGCAACACGCTCCTCATGAAAGTCACCTTGGCGTACACGTGCAAGGTGACTTTGTCTATTCAATGTGGACCGAAATTGCTTCAAATAATGCAAGTAGCACCTGGGTGTCTGTCGTTTTCTTAGGTTGTCGGACTAAGACAGCGTAAGTGACGAATATCCTTGAGCGGAAGAAGCCAATGAAGTGTTGGCAAGTTCAGTTATTAGGGAATTCCTTTGCAACAGGAATACATAGAGTAGAAATCAAGTAAGTACGGAATTCAGGCGCACAGTATTTGTAAAGCACAGTCGCCTCAGCCAGTGGCACGTATTGGGGACGATCACGCACTCGGTAGCACTCAGCCAGTCATTCATAATCACAGGCTTCAGGGGTAATATGGCACGGTCTGGCATGGTGAACTTAATGTGGGACATGTGGCGTAAGCTCTAGGATGTCAGGTCACCATCGGGCGACAGATGTGATTCAGAGCACGCATGAATACGGGGCTAACACAAGCAAATAATCTATCACAGTGTTATTTGTATGGACGTTCTGATGTTTTAATCGTTCCCAAATGCTTGGCGCGTAGGTGAAGCCGCACGTGAAATGTGTTTTGCTGTTCTAATGGATCTAGCAAAATTATCATCTCACTACGATCGAGACTGCACAATGAAAGTCAAAAGGAAGGTTAAGTGCAAATTCTACTTAGGCCAACACCATTGCTTAAAAATTCTAGTGTTATACAGCAGACGTCTATCGGCTCCCAAGGACTATCACAATGTTGTATTTGATCCTACAATCTTAAACTGCTCCTTTCATTATCCTGTGAAATTTAGAAAGAACGTGTCTGTGAGGGGCCACACTGACATTCAACCGGATTGCCAACGAATTGTTTTCTCCCCACGAGTGTCCCCACACTGTATCATACTCCCTGCTCACGCAAGAAATGCTCGTAACTAATGTAATTCAAAAGACGAATTGATGACGATCTGACCCTTTATATCACGTGACACAACAGGTAACCACAGAAAACCGCGGACAGTATCAGACTTCCCTATGCTTGAGACCGAAATACTCACATGTGAGGCATGCAATCTCTGTGTCAGTTTATCAACCGTGTGCATTCATCCCGTAGTTTTCGCTGTAAATGTTGCACGAGACTAGTCAATTATTCGTTTTCACCAGTTCTAAGTCACTTTGTACTTCACGCATGATGTACTATACAGGGAGTTCCGATCGAGCACAGCTGCATTTTCTGATTATATGTCGCTTTTCAACGTCATTCAGTCAGGGATTAGCAGTTTTCAATGAACAATGAATTAACACGGGTAAAAGCGTGTGCTTGACAAGTTCCGTAGGATGGTTGGAGTAAAAATTAAAAGTTAATGGATGGTCGAATAACTAAACCTTTAATTTAAGGATCTACCGAGTTAAGTGCACTACTGTATAACCATATTTTGAAGTGGAAATGGGATATGCACGCACAAAATCTTATTGAGAGCTGTTATATTACTGTAAGTTTATGAGTAGTAAATGAGTAAACGAAAACGCTCACTCATCTGTTGCATTATTTGACAGATCTGGTATGTTACTTCAGTTCAGCTACATCTAGGCTAATCACGTGGGCACTTCTGCATGTATCCTCACCGCCAGGTTGCAGATAGGGCAGTTAAGCACATGGTTAGCTTTGTGTTATTTCGTCCCCCAAGTGGGAAGGACTATATCAAGTAATGCAAGTTGGAAAACGTTTCATCAAGGTGTTTTGCGAATAGCTTTAATGTAGATATACGGCTTACGTAAGATGAAAGGGCATTCCAGGCTTGGGACATGCGGTGGGAGAAAACGTTTCGTAAGCAATCAAGTTGACTGTAGTGCGTAGCCAGTTTGAGCTGACGGCTTCTCACGCTGGTGCTCAGCTGAGATAGACGACGACATGGATGAGTTACGTTCGTCAGTATTAAACAAACCATGATTAGGTCTCCTCGCTGTCGTCCATGTGCTCCGCTGTACAATCTGAGGGACTGCAGTCTGCGTTGATGGGAGAGATGAAATAATCCGCTAACGCGTTTGGTGGCGCTACGCTGTTGAGCTTCAAGTGCATCGACATCGCGCTTGCACCAGGGACTCCAGGCGTAGATCGCATGTTCCACGTGAGGCCTTACCTAGCCGTTCAGCATTTGCGGAAAGGATAATGGCTCAAAATTTCCGAAAGCCATCCGAAAGAGTCCAAGATGTTGACTTGCTCCTTTTGATGTCTTTTCAGCCTGTAGGAGCAGCCAAGTTCACACAGCACGATAACCTCGAGGTCGCTTCCTTGGGAAGCTTGTTGTAACTACTGGTCCTCAAGTCGAGATTCATAGATAAGCTGATGGCCTATGCTTACGATTTTGCAGTTGGGCACGTTGAAGTGGAGCCGGTTATTCGATGACAAGGCATCAGCCCTGTCGAGATCGCTCTGCAATGCCATGTGATAAACGGACGTCGTGATATCATGCCAAATGTTGACATCATTTGCAGATAGTAAGAAATTCGACTGCAGTACATTGCCAAGATCTTTAATGAATGTGAGGAATAACGATGCAGCCAGTACTGATCCTTGGGGCACGCCACACGGGACGTCAGTGACGTCGGAAATAGAGCTGCCGAATCTCACCTTCAGCTAACTGTGAGCGATGAAGTTGCCGATCCAACGGAGTATATGGTCACCGATTCCATAGCTTCGTAGAATGTGAAGGCGAATGCGATCGTTCAAACGACCGAACGTTTTTGATAGTTCCAGGTGGATAACCTGGACTCCCACTCTGGCCTCGGCTGAATCTGTCCAGCTTGCTCGGGCTAGCAGCAAGTTTATAGTGTAGGATCGATTTCGGCGGAATCCGCGTTACTGTGACACTAGGATGTTGTTGCTCTCATGATATCCCATGAGCGCCTCTGCAATTATACTTCCCATTACTTTGGACAGAACTGGGAGGAGAGTGATTGGACGGTAGTTCGAGGGCTGTAAACAGGAATGCCTAATCCATGTTTCCACATTGTGGGAACCTGCATTTCGTCGAAACAACGTTGTAAGAGCCGAACTAATGGTTCGGCGAAGTTCATGGCCGCTGTCTTCATTGTCTTCGGTTTGATGTCGTCCAAGCCAAGTGAGCTGTGTACGCGCAATGACATTACCGTTTTCATCACATTGGCTGCCGTGAACGATAGGTAGTTAAAAACTTGTTGCAGTGGAAATTGGGTCCAAAACGGATGAAATGATGACTCACTCCGGTAAGTATGGATGAAGTGTTGGCGAACCACGTTGGTTACATCCTGTGCGGTTTGCGCAAAGCCGACAGTTACACGTAGAACAGGATTCCGCGCTGCACTCTGCGGTGCTTGTTGACCTATTTATACAGCAACTTGTGATTTATAGTGAATTTATAGTGAATTTTGTTGATGCAAGCGTTTGTCTTTGCGGATCAATGACGCAGTGGTTTCGTTGAGTTGCGTAAGTCTGCCAGATCAAGTTACTTGGACAGACTATGTAAGCGCGCCAGGCTGAATACTTTAAGGCATGCATTTTCTAGTACGGCTCCTCAGGAACGAATTCAGTTGCTTCGGGCGAAGAACCTTGCTTTCGGACGCATTTGCCACTAGCTCAGTGAAATGGGTGACGAACAATCTCCAGGCGACGTCGGGCGGCTCCTCGAGTAAGAAGGACCAGTCGGTTTCTTAAAAGAGGTTGGACGGGATATCGTAATTTGTAACGACATACGTCACCACCTTATCCTTACTGATGTACGCTAAGTAACAGGAGTAACGTAAGACCGACATCGCGTGATCGCCCAGGCCAAGTGTTGCATCTATGGTCATGGTGTCGACCATTAGTTCCTCGTTAGAGAGCACAAGATTCAAAACAGTGGGTGTGTCATTCGTTCGGAATCGCGTGGAAGAGGTGACATGGTTGTACAGAGGTACATCGAGGACCACCTCTTGCAAATCCGCCTTGGATTGTTCGCAGTGCGATACTAGAACTTCGATTGTGTGCAGGTTGAATTCCCCCACCAGAAGGACGTAACTCTATGGTTGTGCCAGAAGTTTTTTCATCGCAGAAGCTAGGCACTGATCCATTTCCTAGGTGGACATTGGAGGGTGGTAAACTATTGCTGGTAAACACACATCACTATGTTTAGGTGCATGCGACACCAAAGAGCGTCGACAAATGCCTTTCTGTTTCCTCAATTATAACAACATGCAGGTCGGATCAGTAATATAGGAGCACACCCCCTCCACCGATAGGTCGATCGCTTCGTATGGAAGTCATTCCGGGTAGTGCAATCACAGCATGCGTGATCTCAGTATTCAGCCATGTTTCGGTGACCATAACTGGGTCCCAGGACGTGGAGACCAGACGCACACGAAGTTCGATTAGCTTGCTGAGAAAAACCTTATGCATTGGTATACAAGCAGGTGAGGGCATCGGTGGTCAGAAGCTTGTTTTTGAATGCTGGTTTCCGGTGAGGTGCTATGCAGAGCCTTGGGGGGTCGGCTGCAGATCGGTTTTTGTAGGACCGATGATGCAGGTCTTAGGGTCAGTTCAGTTTGTGGTATAGAGCTCTCAACGACAGCAACTGGGTGATCAACGTGTGTGTTTTTGCATTGTCTCCGTTCTGAGATAGACTGTGACGGAATTGTATTGCTAAATTTTCTGTACAGCATTATCTTTTCTATATGTGACCCGGTGCTTATCACCTTTATACGTATTTCGGGTGGCAGCACGTTTTACTGTTTGTGCCAAATTCTGAGCACATGTTCTGCCATCATTTCGGAGTGCAATGATACTTTCATCACTCGGGAACCACACCCGTTGTAGTTAGATGATAGCAGGAACCTTGATGTCGAAATTGCGGTACCGTTTTTGAGCGGCAGTACTTCACGAATAAAAAGCCATTCATCCCAGTCATTCGCTTTGGCCTTTAGCTCGAGTAAGGTTTGAAGTTCGTGGACACCAGAAACAAGGATGAATTTTGCGTTTTGTTGTTTACTGAAGTCATCCAGATTTTGTTTACGTTTCTGACGTTCGCTCCAAAGAACATCTGGAAAACAGTGAATGTAATCGTACGGAGGCGTGTGGGTGACAAGAGAACTGCCTCAACATCATTACCCGACTGAAATGTTGTCTGGAGTAACCGCGGTTCACCGTAGTGTACGGAGTTTGGGTGACGGATGAGAAGCGTCATATTGACTGGTTTAACTTGAACACGTCTTAGTTGACACGGGGAGTCCCACTGTTTCTGTCGTCTAATATTTTATCTTTTATGTAGCTCGCCCCGAATTCAGTCACGTTCGAGCATATCATAGTCAGAGGACTATGGTATTGTTTCATGTTCTCCTTGTTGGATGGACCAGTGGCTGCTATCTTCGGTTGGACGAATGATGGAGTCTCGAGTCCCGTTGTGGTACTCGTAGTAGTAACTCGTTTAGCAGCAGGCCGTGTTACGATGGGAGGTGCCCCCTTCATAGGGGTAGCAACAGCAGACGCATACGTTTTCGGGCTGTTAATAGTGTTCAGGGTGGCAGGTGATTCTGTTGACTAATGTGTGGCGAACGCATATTAACGAGCAGCCGCTAATGTCGTGGTGGCTAACGCTGAATCGTTACTCTTACTTTGTTCTGAATTAGAGCATGATGTTGAGCATGAAGATCGAAGCAATGATTTGTCTGAATCATGTGGGACAGCTCTCACGGCTGTTGTCTGCTCTACAATTTTTGTCAGCCTATCGCACTTCTGCGGCAACAGTTATGCATCGCTGGAGTGGAAGAAACTTACACTCAGTGCAGAACCAGAGGCAATCGGTTGTACTATTAAGTTTTTTATCCGGCTGCGACGAAGGCCAGCCCATGGAGAATGGAAGTATTTTTTGCACTTTCTGCATTTTATTCCAAATCGCACAAGTTTTACACAGCTGTCTACGACAAAACAAACGTTCATTTCGGAAGCTTTGGGCTTAGCTGTCCGTGGACAAACAGTACGTGCCATTGTGACTGTCAGATCTGCGGAAGTAGTTTTATGACGTCTACACTGGTATGCTGAATCCAAATCCTGTCGGACAAGCTGGTGGTCTGGCAGACACCGTAGATTGCTGTAGAACAAATCTAAGATGGCCGACGCAGACGGCAGTTGGGCCAATCAGTGAGATCTCCGACAGTAGGCAGCGCATATCCACCAAATCAGCACAGATAGAAAAATGCACCAAAAGTAATGTATTGGTGCAAAATTCACGCAGAGATAACATGTAAAACACAGTATTTCCTAAGCAAAACTAGAATGCAGCACGCTGAAGCAAAAATCCGTGGAGTATTGCTTAGCAGAATAGTTTTAATTTCAACAAGATATGTCACCATGCTAAATTTTTGATATTGTTTCCAGAAACGTTGCAAGACACAACAAAGACAAACTCTTAGCAAGGGAACTGTCGTAGAGCAAGTTATTAAAATACAACAGTATCACGCTGATTCGAAAGAGAAACTCAGTTTTTTCGGAAATTAAAAACGAATATCGTTCATTCCCTTTCGCTGTATGCGCTTATTCACTGATAAATATATGGTTATGTTTGCTTTTTGTTGCGCTGGATTGGATTCTTTACTCCCACGTCTATCGTGCCTTAAGTTCTGACCCCGCTAGATAGTCGTAGTAAAGCGGATTGTTTTTACCCATGTCAGTCGAATTACTTTACAATGTTAGTCCTTCCTTCATTTTATTTAATGTCTATAAGTAATGGAAATTTGGACTACAAATTTGCGTCAATCATTTGTAGCCGGTAAATGGTTTACATAGCCCCTGATTCAGCACAATTAAAGCTAAAGAGCTCTGCAAGTCCTTTCTTCTTCACGTAGTTCCCAAAATCCTAATACTCTGCTCATGGTTGTTGGTGGCTATGACGTTACAAACGAATTCGTGTATTACAAAGATGAACTGTATTACGTAAGACAAACTGCTGCATCCTGCTGATGTAATCAAGAATCCACAGAAACACCAGCTTTACATCCTTTGAAACGGGCACTACAAGTTGCACAATATTGCCAGAGAGCGGAAATACTTGAATGTAAAATTATCAGCAGTCCAAGAGGTTATAGTACTGAAAAAGGAATATTGATCCTGAGAATCAAGGCAATTTAATAAACGTGTTAATTTTTTCATTTTGTGCTGTACGCAAATGGAATTGCGTAAACTCAGCACAAAGGAACTGGTAACAAAACGTGCAAATTGACTACCCGGGTAGTTCAACTCTTCGGTAGTCTAACCCGGAACAACACGTTTAAATAATTACTACAATATAACTGTTTAGGTAAACACTGCTATTGCGGTATTTGGAAGATTTCGATGCAGCGATATAGCAGATGTCACTATAAACAGCGTAACAAGGATAATATGTATAAAGCTGACTTTAACTTTGCTTATGCCTGATAAAGTGAATTCGGCATACTTTTCTAATTAACACCGGTTCGTTGGTTGCCATTTATCGCAACGACATCGAAAGTAAACTCAGGTAATTGACTTTTAACTGCAAATTTTCGAACCAGTGTATTTGAACTACTTGGAATACATGAAACATGAATACAAGAAACATCAGCATTGCCTACAGGAGAGAAGGCGTGAACGTTCAGCGCAGATTTGGAGGAAACAATAGGGAGAAGTTGAGTCCCGATGTCCTGCAATGCGTTGAACGGCATTCCAAAGACAAGTTGGTGCAGCTACAGCAGTGGCTGAGAGAGATCAGGATCCACCTATCCATATCAACTGTTTTCAACGCTCTCAGGAGGTTAAGGATAACGCTCAAGTAGTGTCAGCAAGACTTTTGCCGCGTCCACAATACTACGACTATCGTAAGCCTACAAACTTACGCGCTTAACTTCTCGGTACATGCATCAAATGGCAAATAGAAATGCATTTTCGCAGATGAGAGCGGTTCAACCTTCATGTGAGATGGGTCCAGTTTCGATCAAGAGGAGGGACGCGCGCGAACGTCTTCCTACCTGCGTAGTCTAAACATCGTCTAGTCGCCTTACTCCTCATTGCTTGCAAGCGAATTTCTGATTTTCTGCTTGAAATCCTGTCTGTCCATAGTGGTTTACGAAAAGTCCATATTTTCAAAACGTCAAAATTGGTATGCAAAATGTCCAGTGAGTTTCGCAAAACGTCTAAGTTAGGTGAAAAATGGGATATTAATCTAGTCCTCTGTTATAGCAATCCGTCACAATCAATCATCGCTTGATAACAACAGCTGCGGACTGGGGTGATAGAAGACCCGGATCCCGGTACATCAGCTTTTAGTTGGTGCTTTCGACTGGTCGTTGACGACAGAGTGAGCATCTTATAATACATCGCGCCAAGGTAGTTTCAATCCAGCTGAGACTGGCTGAGACATGTTTTATAATATGAGCAAGCCATCACGGACTGCACCGTAATAAATGCTACTATCGAAGAAAGTAGAAGCCACGATTAAAATTTACACACACTAATATACCTCGACGGGGAGTCGAACCACGGTCCACGAATTTCCGGTCCGCTGCTCTACCACCTGAGCTACCGAGGGCTGACGACTAGGTGCGCAAATTTTAACACATGTCTTCTGTTTGGTGCTCGACGTGTTGCCAATAAGCTCACAGTACCTGTCCTGATGTTGCAGATTGGCTCACTCACCCGTCACTTCCCAATAGACCGAAGTTCCTATCCTTCAGACGTCCAATGGGCGATGGTAGATTAATGGTGGATGTTTGTGAGTAGTGTGAAGTTCGAAGAAAGTAGAAGCCACGATTAAAATTCACGCACAATAATATGCCTCGACGGCATATTTTCTTCGAACTTCACACTACTCACAAACATCTACCATAAATGGTACTCTCTTGAGTATTTTCCAAGACACATTTGTAGCTATGTGGTTAGAATTTCTCCACGTTTGTTCCAATAAAATGAGTGGAGTTAGGGGCTATCTATATCACAGAAGTTAAACATTACGACAATCTACACCCATCACTCATGAACCAACGGTACATTTCAATGGAACACAGAATAAACTCTTGCTTTGTGTATAAATGGGTCAAAAGTATTCGGTGTTTACATGTCTAAACATGTTAGACAGCCCTCGTTATCTTTCAGCTTCGCAAGTGGAGAGTGTTTATGATGAATTCCAAAACAGTACTAACACACCACAGGCTATCACGTACCAACCGGCAATTAACCGCAGATGTGTGTTTGGATGTGAATAACTATTATCTGCAGAATATCAGATTTCAGAAATCAATCATGACAACTGAATACTCACAACATCCAATCATACAGGACCGACTTTCTGTCTCACGAGATTAAAGTTTTAGGACCCAAAGCAGCAATGTAATAATGGTATATCACAGGCAGAAAGCGGATGCTAAGCAAGTCCCGTAGGAAAACAAAAATAGAACCACAACATGATGAATAGAAAACAAAGGGATAAAATGAAAATGGTTATGGTGGAATCACCACAGTGTCAACACAGAGACACGCAGAAAGAGCCCACCATAGTTGTGTAGGTTAATTCTGGTTGTGCAACGTTCGTTACATTATAACGTCTGTCGAGACACACAGGCTTTATCTCGTAGTGTAGGTGGGTTAGGGCAACGTCAAAGCCACTTAAAACACAGAAAAATTGGGACGGAAACAACTTAATTTGTGAGGGCGTCCCAAGACTGACACACAAGATGAGAGTGAAACTTCCGTCGGCATTATAGCAGACTGTATTGCGTGGCTAACTGGAACTGATGGTCCGTCAGATTCGTGTTGTGGCTCAGTTTTAGTAAGTGAAGGCAAGTGTGGTTAAGGTTCCTTAGAATCTGGCAGGCCGTAATATGGTCACCACGTAGGCGCCGGTACCGGCCACTATACTTTTAGTGTCATCCGTCTTAGTTGATAGGGAAGATTGAACAACCCTTTGACGTACTTCGTGGCTCGTCGCCGTGAAGTCTCTAGCGCAGCAAGGTATTGTTTGTGCCAGGGCTGCCACATTTGGATCGCGTATTCTACGTGAGCCCACACGTAGGTGTTAAACAACTGCAAACAGATAGAGGGATCAAACCTCCAAAATGCCCTCCGCAGCTTGCTAACTGCTGGTACCATGTCTTTGACGACTTCGCCGATTGGTCTGAGTAGTCCAGATCTGTTTGATCTACTACCCCAAGGTCGCGCTCCTGGGTACCTGTTTGCAGAACATGATCTCCAAGAACATGATCTCCATGATGTTCGTTTGGTGGTGAATGTGAACCAACTTACACTTCCCTGAATTGAACTGGAGCAGATTGTGTAGAGATCACCTATACGCTCTGTTCAAGTATCGCTGAATTGCATCTTGATCTGCTGGGTCTGCGATCGTCCGTCACATCTTAACATTGTCAGCAAACAGCAAGAAATCTGCAGCAATTAAACGCGTAAACTCGTTAATGAACAGTAGAAACAGACCCGGATCCATAACTGATTTTTGTAGAACTCCATACTTGACGTAAATCGGATCAGACAGCGCACTTCGAACTCTGACCTGCAGGAAATTCCTGACCCACCAAAGACAAGATCACCAAGTCCATAGCTTTCGAGCCAGTGAAGCAAAATGCGGTGGTCCAGTCTGTCGATGGTTTTGAAGACATCGAGCTAAATGACATCTGTCCCTCTACATCTATCGGCTGATCCGTCCAACCACTGCGTGCAATCAGTAGGTTGTTAGTGCATGGACGGTGCTGGCGGAAACTGTGTTGTTTGGGTGCTATGATGTGGCGTTCTAGATTGTCTACTAAGGCCTCAGCGATGATTGCCTCCAATAACTTTGAGAGCACAGGGAGGAGTACCCCTAGGCGAATAGCTGGCGAGTTCAGAGCGAATATCGCTTTTGCAAATTAGAGTGATTAAGCCAAGTTTCCACATGGTACGCACAATTTCTTTATCCGAGCTGGTTTGAAAATTTGTGATAATATTCCATCCAACGTTGTTGCTGCTACGTTCAGCGCCGTTGGGTGGATATAATCGATTCCGCGAGAGCTGTAGGTGCGTAGTGAGAGCAATTTCTTCAACACAGCTGTGGCAATATAATCGATGTTATTGTGTGTTGAAGTTGGCGATAGGGATGTACCTATGTAACCCTGGCGGACGTCTCTTTAGAAGGTTGGAGCACACTGCATTCGTAGGGCGCTGGTTGTCTCTTCGGCACTCTGTGCCCCTCCGGCTGGCATGTCAAGTGAGAGGATACCTAGCTTTACTTTCCGTATGGTGCTAACATGCTTGTATAGGAGCTTTTTGTTGTTGGCAAATTTACAGGCCAAATGTTATTGGTAAGTCAGTTTGTCATCACGGACAAGCGTGTTACATTGGTTGCGCTGGGTCACGTAAGCGCTCCTGGTTTTGGGACAAGGAAGAGCTCTGTAAATGTGCCAGGCTGCATTCCTTATTTACATGTGCTTGCGAATAACACTTCGGATTTAAGATGAGAAATTGGTGAAGCGAACCCTCTTTGTTTCCAGAGTAGCTGCGATTAGATTGTTGAAGAGTCCAACAAACTGAATTCAGGCTCTGTCATTTGAGTCGCCATTCAAGAACCCAATTGGTCGTCTCAACTAGGTTGTTCAAGATGCTGTAATATGTGGTTGTACGTGTTAGTTCTGTGTGTTCCTCAGGATATTCAGGGTAACACACGTAGTTATAAAGTATAGTGACATGATCGCTTAACCCTATTGGGGTGTCTACAAATGCCTGTCAATCATGAGTTTCTCACTTATAAGGATGAGGACAAGTACCATGGTTGGTTTTCAGCTCTGTACCCGGTAGTTGCGTTGAGTTGATTGTAGAGCAGAATACTTGCGATAACGTCTTGCAATTCCGCCTTGTATGTTTCGCTGAAGGATGCTGAGCTTCCCAAATCGTGCACGTTGAAATCGCCGGAGATAAGAACGTGGCTGTATGTTGGGAGTAATCATTTCGTCATTGATGATATTAGGTAGGAATCCATCTCTAGATTGGATGATGGGGCGCTACGTACGACTGCCACAAAGCAGTTGCTGTAATCGTAAAACGCTTAGAAATCTTGGGCAATACGCGCAGCCATTTGTTGTCCATATTCAAGACCGCAACGGATCCGCAATTCTCGGGATAAATCAAAAGAATCAACACCGGTGTAACTATGGTGCTATTGACTAGTAACAACAAGTGTCAAAAGTGACAAACCTCATAATGTTTCCTCACGCATAAAGGCAATAAAATTTTCGGTGGATACCACAGATGACCGAACTGAAAGCCGAGCAAAGATAAGCACTAAATGCAAACAAGTGGGCGAAGCCGTAGCCGAGCAGCACCGCTTCGAAGCAAGCCAATATACCAATAGACTATCTAAACGTATAGACATATGCCGTGCAGTCAACCTCGCCTGAGGCGGCATTGGTTGATAGGGCAACATATCAATTGGAGGTGAACAGATAGAGAGGTTCGGAACAGCTGAATGGCGGAGTGTTTGTCATGTGTAGTATATGGTGAGGCTCCCGACGGCGTCTACGATGGTTTACCGGTAATTAGTACATCAAACGATGTAGGGTATAATACCAAAATGACTGAGGCGGGTTTGAGTAACGCTCGAGGGTGGGCTAGATGTGCAAAGTCGAATGGTTTATCAATGTTCAAATTGTGCGTAAAACAGGCAGCCGAGGTTCTGGCACCTGCAAAGGAAAATGGGCTGTCCATGATAAAGTGTTGTGGAAAAAATTAGAGGTGAGAGTTCCAACTCGACTGGACATATATATCTCTCCGACACGGTTGCTGTTCTCTCTGAGACGCAAACGGCACTATAGCGAATCGGTGACCCGCGTCTTCAGATCATCCAGTGGTTCGCATTGTAAGTAGTTACGATAGTGTAGCATGGCGCCACCTCACCTGTAGGATGGTCATGTCGGAACAAGACATACCCAAATCGCGATCTCAGCATCCGTAATCCCTGAGTGCAACCAAGTCTCGGTAATGGAGATGAGATCCCAAGGGTTTGTTGCCTGACGCAACCGAAGTTCGGTGACGTTGCTGAGGAGGCTTTTGGCATTTATATACACGCAGGAAAGTATTTCGGTTCTTAGCAACGATCCGAGGCACTTGTGGCTAGGATGAGAGGTTGTGCCGACCGGCATATGGTTGGCCGCCAGCAGTTTTTGTGGTGTTATCGGTGAGTCGCTTGGAGTTGGGTTCTGTGGCGCTGTGATTAGCTCCTCTGACAACTCATTTTTCACAATGCATGGCGGTGGCTGCAGGATTGCACAGAAAGCTCCTCTCTTCCTTCAGAATTGCTTCCGGTGTGAATTTCGGATAAGCTCACCGATTCGTTTACTTGCTGTAATGGTGCTTTAACTCGGACGACAGTTTCGCTCGCCGATTTGAACCGGAGCTCGGTTGGTAGTCTGTTCCGAAATGAATGCCAGTGTTCCAGTAGCGTAAGCGCCATCTGCCTAGTTTGTAATACAACCTTAATTATTCTTGAGCCCCACCATTTGTAGCTTTCCGATCTTGTCAGCCTCGGAACAGAAGCAGCAACTATGTCATTCAAAAACAGTGTCACAGTAATATAGCACCACTGCTCCTGATCCTACTTTTGCTTCGTATTCATCTTGCTCGTGAGACTGTGGGACGCTGTGCACAAAAAGGGTCGGGCTGCGGCGATTAGCCGGAACTCCTCTAAGCTCTGCCTTGCTCGCTTGCACCGGCTCTTGGGAACGTCTGGAAAGACGTGGACCAGACCGATGTCGTTCTGG
Source organism: Dicrocoelium dendriticum (assembly GCA_944474145.2). Lineage (NCBI taxonomy): Eukaryota > Metazoa > Platyhelminthes > Trematoda > Plagiorchiida > Dicrocoeliidae > Dicrocoelium > Dicrocoelium dendriticum. The sequence goes on along the minus strand of OX104071.1, from coordinate 66,213,799 downwards.
AAACAGGCAGTCGAAAGCAACGCTGCTGCCATCTCATTGACAGAGTTTAGTACAACCCGAAGAATCCTGGCTTCACCATAATACTTGGGATTCTGGAGGCGCGTGATCCTCAACTTGTTGGAGGGTTTACTCAAAATACCGAGGAAGTTACTTATGGTATTCCAATGGTTCAGGTAATCCACCCGTGTTCCCTTTAAATAATTCGATGTTGACTCCTGAACGTTGGTACGTATTATAGATAAGACATTCACTTGTTTCTGAGTGTCATTCTTTGGAGTGTGGATCGGTTGGGAGACCCAGCGAGTTGCTGTGCATTCCTGCAGCGTTGTCCTTCACATTAGTTAGAGGTGTGGTAAGATAAACAGTAGCGTCTGATTTTGTAGTTATCCTTGATGCAACAAGGCCAAAGTCATCCACACACACGCTTGACGTGAGTGCTCCTGGTTCATTTGGATTATTCCTTTCTATCCTCTCTCCATCTTCTCTCAGCGTTGCCACTGTACGCCCATCCGAGCTGGATTTAGCAGCCCTATACATTGATCCATCATAGGTGGAAACATCTTCTACGAGTAGCGGCCGTGCCATCACTAACCGATTTCACCGGCATCCGTGATTAAGCGCATGCGGATAACTCAAACACATTGAGTTGATTGCCTTTCTGTGTGACTCTATTCGATACAGATTTCTCAAGGTACGCCGAGAAGCCTAAGCTTATTCCGATCCGGCTTTTCTCAACACAGCTGTGAAAGCATTTGTT
>OX104071.1:66162517-66212920 GCA_944474145.2 Dicrocoelium dendriticum | reverse complement strand
CTCCATGGTGAAATATCCCTCGGTCACGCTCCTGGAAGTCTTACTTAAAGGCCTATTCTCTTGGTCTGCATACGGTCGTCAGCTGATGATTTACACTAATCACCATGCACTAAACCGTGTAAATCTGGACTAATTTCCTCGTCGCCATTGCTGAACGCCATCCATTTACCATTGGAGGGAAATTTGATCGTCGGGGGGATATTAGTTGCTCGTCATTTCTTGACACCATTGGCGAATCAGCGGATATTGGAGGTGATATCTATGTGAAAGCCATTTAAAGCACCAAGATTAATCACGGTTCTCATACTGAATGCTTTGAAATATCGTATATTACATCAAAACGATTTAAGAAACGTTCCTCTGAAAAGCACTTGAGGCCTTCATCAGTGAAGGAACTCGTCAATCTACCAAAGAAAAGAACACAGATTTCATAGTCCTGTAGCCTTTGATATGTGATACAGTGATCCAGGTGAACGAGGACCTAAAAAGTCCAGGTAGGGAATGTCCATCACAACCCTACTATCAGTCGCATTTAGTCCAAATACCTCCCACTATCAACAGGTTAGTGTTGCATGTGGATTTTGGACAGAAAGCATGCTGTCCCGGTATCATGATTCTGCATGTGCCTAGGTAGTAATTCACAACATAGATGAAAATCACTTCCAACGTCTGCAATTGTACAAGGAGCAGAGTCACCGGACGATCGTTTGCAGCGGCTGAGTAGTTGCCGCTCTTCATGTTCGGGGCCATGATTGTTGTATCAAAAACGCACCAATTAGAAATAAGATGTATATCGGTACACAAGCAAACAATTGTATCTCATGAAACAGTCTTTACCGGTCAAGCACTCAGGCACGTAGCACAAATAGTGGAATGAGAGTAGGCGCTCACTAACTAGCTAACGATAGTGAACATGGCGCACCGGCTTCCAGCGGTCATGACAATCACTCCCCCTTCAAAAAGGCCGCGTCACACGGGCTGGTATCGATCAACAAGCCCCGGACTGGCTTCGCGGTAGTGGTGTTTTGACCTGGTCTTCACATGTAATTCCTTGAGTAGTGTGCATCCGACCTGCGTTAACGATTACGCCGTTTTCCAATCAATAGGTCCACGTGCCGAATCTCTGTGTGATTCAGAGTGGTGCGGATGGGTCTGGTAGGCCTTTAGGCGTAACCCATTTGTTAACTCTAACTGCACATCAGTGGATCATCTGCCGTAGGAATGTTGGTAAAATTTTCCGGTAGTTGAAACTTCAGCGCCTCTTACTGAGGACAAATTAAGTGCGCCGTTAATGTTATTGCTCATGGGTCTCCTTAAAGTCAGTTCCGCCGGCGTTCTTCATGGTCACAATTCTGTAAGAAAATTTGTCAGTGAGAACAGAATCTCTCCAGTCCGACCCACGTATTGAATGATTTGTATGGCATCCTTGATGGATCGGTTAAGTCGCCTGACCATGCCAATGCACGAGGTAGTTGTGGAATGTTTTATTTTGTGGCGCTAGAGGAAAGCCGTTAACTGGTGGCTGTAAAACGTTGTCCTATTGTCCGTGGCTATCTCTTTCGGTGGTCCGAAACGACTAACAAATAATTAAACCGGCCTAACACAACCAAAGTAGTCACTCGATCGCAGATGTGGACTTCAGCTCACTTACTGTGAAGACATGTTGCAACAATCAGCGTTTTATATGTAGAAACGGGGGAGAAGGGACGCATGACATCTGTGACGGTTTTAGCCCACGGTTTCATCGGTTAAGTTAACGGCAATATCGTGTCTCTGACCGAAAGAGAACTTTAGTTTGCTAATCGGAAAACTCTGCATTGCATCACAAATAGCTGAATGCTAGATGCCATTCATGGTCACCAAAAGTAGAGTGTAGGTTCATCTTTGGTCCGCACGGTATCTAGGTATCCTTCAAATGCCGCTAAACAATTGTTTTGTTTAACTAGTGTGCTCGGGTTACAAACACGCATCAATCGATCATTGATAGTTCATCTCGAATTGCGAAATACGAATTGAACTCACAAGGAAGTTTGGTATGCTTAGGCTACGTCTGTTGACTATGCTTGCTGAGTTGATCGGGTCGTTGGGAATTTCCATTTGCACTTTATCGATCAGCGAAGCATATAGGTCGGATCCAATGTTTCAAGCCCAAATCGCCACTCCGACGCCCACCTAGCCATTTTCCAGCCCTAAGTGTACACGAAATATTTCAGCAGCAATCTGGTTTTGCAAACCTGGTCGGCTGCTTAATTTAAGACTCTAAGTTAAGTAGTGTGGCATACTAGCGATCGATTCACAATAGGCGTGATCTCTTATATCCATTGCTGAAAAGGCCGTAAGAACGAAATGATCAGTTCAACTGAACAGAAATGTATGCCATTTGTCACAAGTCCGCACACAACCAAGAGATTTTCTCTACTTGACAGAATCAGGCAGTTTCCGTGATGCCTGAATGAAAACTACCCCTACTCCATTTTGTAGCTTCGACAGCACAGCATGGAGAAAAGCATTGGACGCAAACACAAGAGTGTAGCACGACTCATCAAAAATAGAAACTGAGGGAGCAGAGACAACCTTTGTTAAACTCCGCAGATATTTGGTTGATAGTTCTCCCAAGTAAACATATCCTTTGTGTTAAGTTGTTGTAATGGCTTGGCTATTTTCGCCAAATATTTCAGATAGCTCAGATCGTAAATCACATTTCTACAGAGAATTTCAGTTTGGTCAAGTTGTTTGGTTTTGGCATATTTGCGAAGGCGCGGATTGTTCCAATACTTGGGTGGATGCTCCTACGCTATATGACATGTCCCAGAAACTTAATCTCAGGTGTACTGAAAAGACATTTCTTGAAATTCCGACGCAAATTAAGATAACTGAATGCCGGGGAAATCTGGGTAACCTTCGTCACGCTCTTATTGTGAGCGGCCGAAATCAATAGGGTATTTTCGCACTGCTTCACTTTGCTAGCGACGCCAAACGGTGTATCAAAACAGCAGAAATTAATACTAGAATATACAACGGTACTCAAGTAAGCAATTGCAACCCGTACCGCAGTCTTTAGCGGTCGATCGCTCAGACATTTAAAACTCCATATTTTACCACTCAGACATGATCTTTCCTGGTCACTCTATGTTAGTGAGGTTTTCATTCTACGCCCTTTGTTCGCGATCTTCCTCTGTCGCCGTGCCACTTAATTCTGAGATTTATCACCGCACGTGTCTTACCCTTTTGGACCTATTGCACCCCTGTGATATTTTTTCATTTGCTAAGGATGCACTTCAAAATCTTAGGTTGGTCAATGACGTAAGTGCCTCGGTGTAGTGAAATTCCCAAGCCGACATTTGTTGAGCTTCATTTGTCTGCTCACACCAGTTCATGTATAAAGACTGCTTCTAGAATACTTATTAATACAAGTCACTCTCTTCATGGTACAATGCCTGAGTAGGTACCAACATCCTTAACCAGACAAAAGTATAGATTCATTTTGGCCCACACAAGACTTACCACTCATCCTTTATTCCATAGCTGGCACGTTTTCGGTGCGACCACATATCAGTTGTGATCAACGAAATCGGCGTATGAGAATCACTTTTGCGGACGAAGGCAGTCCAAGACGGATCTTGTTTCGCCTAAGTAGGCTGAAAGGTTTGAAGATCCATGTTCGTGCAGACCTGGACCAAGTGGACCGGGAAAGGTTCAAGTCTGCAATCACTGAGCTGAACAGACGTACTGGTGTGGGGCAAACAAATCTCCGTATCTTAAATTTTCGAGTGATTTCCAAGAATCAGCGAATCAGGATAAACAGGTTGCTCACACTTAAAGCACGCCCGGTGGCTACTGCTGCGGCCTGCGAGTAGCTTTCACAAACATTTGCGGTGTTATACACAAGCGCGATGAGCTATGTTATTTCCTTGCTTCTGAGCGGCCAGAGGTAGTGGGACTCGCAGGACATGGCTGCATTCAGAGTTATATACCCATTAATTAAACTTAACGGTTACTCATGATTCCGGTATGATAGACTAATGAACGCCCGCGGTGGAGTCTTGCTCTACATCCGGTCTTCCCTGCGTGGGAGACTTGTGAGCACCTATTGAAGTGACGATGGTTTGTGTGAGCTACTGTGGTGCTACATCCACCTCAGGCGCGGAGACCTATTTATGGGCGCAGTCTATCGCAGCCACCTGAGTGGTTGTTTGAATTGGCTGCCCAATCTTCGAAATCACATGAGTTGTCCAGACTTTCTACTTACGGGCGATTTTAACTGTCCCCTTATACGATGTCCTGATGTTCATTTGATGTCTGGATTTATTGAGGTTGAAGTAAAGTTCGTGGATTTGGTACTTGCGCCTGGTGAATCGCAACGCCTATGCCAACCAACACGTATAACACCACGCTCAACCTCGTCCTGTCTCGACCTTATGATAACGAGCAAAGAATAATGAGTGCTAACGTTCGGATCCTGGAGCTCCTGACTACAAGCGACCACTCAGTGCTCATAGCTGATAGGAAATTACCTTTGCTGTATTCACGTCCGCTGGAACCAGCTTACAACTATTGGAAAACGGGCTTCGACGGTCTAGCTCGAGCCGCGAACCAACTGCATTGGTCTCTGTCACAAGCTGCATCTATGGAAGACTGTTGGACTTTTATAAAGGAGAGGTTAAGAGCACTGTGTTCCCAGTTTATGCCCTTGAAATGCCGGAAAATTGGACTGGTTAAGCCTCATTGATTTGACAAGGAGTCTGGAAGTCTGACTCAGAAGCGGCTCAGACTGTGGGACAGTTTCCTTCTCTCTAGCTGTGCCAATGATTACGAAGGGTATACAATTCAGCGGAACCTATGCAATTGTGCGAAAAGGAATAAGCGCCGACATTTGGAAGAGCAGCTCGCAATCCCCGTTAAGATGACCCCAAATATAATCTTTGCTTACGTAAAGCGACGCTTGAATGGGGCAGGTTATGTGCCAGTGCAGGATGGCCCGGACGGATAGCACACGACCTCCACCACCAGGCTCGCGTCCGCATTAGAGGCGCACTTCGCTTCTGTATTTGCAAATGCCCAGATGTCTTTTACGAGTTCGACGTGTACCGCTTTTACCGAACGCGACAGTCTGGATTGCGGCGTTGAAGGGGCATGACAAATAGGCGCCAACCTTGATAGCATCAAACCTGCCGGACCTGCTGGGTTTCACCCACCGATTCTCAAGTCACTTTCGGCCATCATCTCTCCTGTCGTGACTAAGCATCTTAACAGGTCGCAGTCCGAAAATTTGTTGTAGGTTGACTAGGAATGTTAGATAGTGAAGGCTATTCACAAAGGCAGCCACCTTAGCAAAGTAGACAACTACTGGCTAATTTATCTGACACCTATTTTGGCAAAGGTTGCTTATTAACTCGTAAAAAATGGATTATTGTATTTGCTACAGTCAAAAGGAGTTCAGACGCCTGCATAACACGGTTTTATGCAAGGCCGCTCATGCAATTAGAACCCGCTTGTGACGACGCATGAGTGGTTGAAGGCAATAAGCAATGGCAAGTTTGTCGAGGTTCTATATATTGATTTCAGTAAAGATTTCGACAAGGCCAGCCATAAGGTTCTACTTCACAAACTCAGGATGTGAGGTGTCGGTGGCTAACTGCACCGGTGAATCAGTGACTTTCTTGTTGGACGAAAGTGGAGAGAACAAGTCGACGACCACCTGACTAACTGGTGTCCCGATACACGTGGCGTGACTCAAGGCACTGTGCTGGGGTCTACTCTGTTCCTGATCCACATAAACGATCTACCGCAGCTTCTCCGGTCGCCGTGTGCATGTTTTGCGGACGACATGAAAATTTTGAGAGAAATTGACGCTCCCGATGACTTTGGCCCACTTCTGAAAGGCCTCAACCGTCTGTCCACACGGTCTGCGAAAGTTTTTCTCCCGGTCAACCCAACCAAGATTGTATTTAAGGGTCTGTGGAAGGGTGCTGATGCCCGAACCTACACGCTTGACAGCGAACCGCTCTCTTCCACACCCTCCGTGAAGGACCTAGGTGTACTTTCGCGTTACGATTTGAAGTCCGTGTGCAACACGAACAGGCTATATCGTAACGGACTGCGCATGATTTGGGAGCTTAAACATAGCTTCGGCACATGGTCTGAAGAGGTTGCAAATCGCCTCGTCTCTTGCGTCATTAGGCCAATGCTAAAGTACGGTTCGTCCGCCCAATTTCCGATGTCTGGGGCGAGGCACAAAAGATCGAACGAGTCCAACACTTTGCTACCAGACTCTTCCCGAGTTTACATGGCTTGGGGTATGAATACCGGTGCAAGAAACTAGGAGACTACACCTTGTCCTACCGTCGGTTGTGAGTCGACCTCCTTATGACCTACGGTATTCTACATCTCGGTCACTTCCGGTTACTGAAGCCAATGCTGCACTTACCAGGTCCATGCAGCACATGCGGACACCGATGCAAACTTGTCGTGCCGGAGGTGAAGCAAGTTCCCCACTCACTATGCTTCGAAGTCGCATAACATTAGTCGCTGTTTCTATGTTTTGCGCCTTGCGGTCCGTTGAAATAAGTGGAGAATTCTATGCATAATATACGGAAAACTGTTGTCATACATGTACTGCCACTTATGTTTAGCAAGGCGTCATGAATTTGTGGCTTTAACCACAATAAAGAAGATAAATCAAAAGTTTCAAAATAGTGAGGCTTATCTACTTTAAAGACCGACAGCCCATCCCCGGATGGGACGAGAAAGTGCGGATAAAACATAGCGAGGGACTACCCCGCATGGAAGTAAGTCTGGAGGGCACGGTTCCATTGATGGCCGTATTACAGTATTTGAACCAATGATGTTTCTTACTATTGTTCTTACTGTCAGCTCTCTCTTGCAGTGTTTTAATTGATAGCAACCTCCCAAAACTTCAGGTGAAACGTCGTTGCACTTAGATAATTTTCTTCACTATGTGATGGTGTACAATTTGAGCATATCACGTAAACGGTTTGTGACTCGTAATATCGAGCAATACACTAGTTTTTTATTTAACTGTGTTAACTGGTTGTGATGGTTCGGGATGTTTTCCCATGTTTCGAGGTCAGGGTTAGCATTTTAGACATATCATGATACATCTATTTTTGTTAAGTGTTTCCGATGCAGCTTCTACTAACTGATAGCACTTTTGTAGATAGAATTGGCTTAATATCCTATGATGTAATGTTCATGTCACTGGATCGTTTTTCTAACTTTTCCAAACGCTGTCAAGAGGACTGTAGATCAAGAGCTCGTAATTAGATGCTTCGATGACTTTACTTGGACGTTCCATGTGGGGCTATACTAATCAGTTTTGAAGTTCCTAGAAAACTTTGTACAAAATAATTTGTCAAATGTAGTTCTCCATGGTTGCGTAGACCTAATGGGATTAAAATCAATATATTCCTGGTCAAGTTCCTTTCATTTTGCAGCAAAAGGTCATGTACTGACCGTTTATTTGCTACACTGCGTTTTATGGACCTTAGGATAGAGCATTAAATAGCATATAGGCGATACATTAATGGTGGTCGGTCTTGAGATGTTCATTTGGTGAGATCGTGTACACTAAAATGTCATGCATTAATTAAATAACCGTACCAAATTTGTGTTACCATGCTCAGGACCAAAAGCATGTGGAAACAAGTTTCTGACAAAGAAGTTTGAAGTGAGAATTGACGACTACGTAGCAGGCGTCATTGTGACTCAATCGGCGATTGCAACATAAAAGTCGGTGAAAGTGTAGGTCGGTGCGGTAGCAGCGAAGAAATCCATGTATCCTGCTAATACCGCCGTTCCGAATGCGGGACATCTTTGGTATCTTAACCTATGGATCATTAACTTCCTGGTATAACCAGCTTTAACTAAAAGTAATAAAGTCTTAAGCATTTGTGGCCTGGAGTAGTATTAGTTCAGCACGTTTTTGAAGAGCCTTTGGACGTTAATTTGCATGCAAGAAAACATCTTGTATTTGAAACTTGCTCCAGAAGTTGTGCATTAGAAACTTAAGGCTTGGCCAACCAATGAGTTGCTGGCGGGTAATCGTTTACTTTTGTGGTTTATTGGCGACTGGTCCTGAGTCACATTCATGGATTTTACATTAACCCTAAAGTTGAATTTATATGTACGGCATAAAGGGTCTGGTCAAACGCTTCATTATTAGAATGCATTGGCTTGTCAGACACAAAGTTCCTGCACTATTCGCGTACTTACATTTTAGGTGGCATAGTTCTTGGTTGTTTTCAGCCGAAGCTCGGATGACAGCATGTAAGGGAATTTCTGCTATTTTTTAATTGGTATGCTGCCAAAAGACGCGAATGATGGAATAGCTTCATTAGTTTACAAGCCAATTCTTTTGTACTTCGGTGCGTTGCGTAGCTGTGACACCAATACCGCCGGCATGTATTTCAAGCAGTTTTCAAGAACGAAGTTTTCATCGCATTGCCGTAGTACAGCATCGTAGTTGTGCTCTTGCTTATTGTGCCATTTCCGCTCTACGTATTCAGACAGCACATTCAGCTTACACTTATCCGCATCGCACTAATATGCCGTGTTTTTTGAGTCCTCGTGCGAGGAAGTAATTCTTACTGATCAAGTTTTCAGCCCTTCTAGCTGTATTTACAGTCTTCATGTTCAATCTACAAAGGAACATTTGCCGCATTTCAGTTACACAACGTACGGTAATACTACGTTGGATAGAGCTATCTCTGAGGCGTCCAATATATTTGAATTGGCCCATATTCAGTGTTCTTAAGGCAGCTACGCGACAATGTGTTATCACTTGTAGGTAAATCATTTGCAGTCATCTTCGAGCATATTTAGCCTGTTCTTCAGTTTCGCCAGCAAGCCGCTCCCGCCCATCGATCCGCTGACGTAGCTGTCCCATCAGGTGTGTGCACGTGCATGTAGACGAGTTCCGTGCGACATTGCCTCAGTATCGCTTTAGTACGACCCCAGATTTGCGGCCACTCTCACAATCTGCACGTAACCAAAAATCTACGGCCAGCGTTCAAAGCATGATGAACCATTATGTGCGCTCTTCAGAAAATTGCGGTAGAGTACTTTAACTAGTATAATAATAAATAATACTTAAAAATATAATTAAAATATGAAATAATAATGAAATAATCAATAATACATAGAAATATTACTTAGAAATATATAAAAAGTATGTGATACTAAAATTAATAACTAAATAACGCGTTATTCCTCGACGGTGTGAGGCACAGTGCAACTGAGTGGACTGATCAATTTGTACATCGGGATCGCGTAAAGTAGTAAATTGTTCATGTTTTGTACAAGGGGCCCCAAATGGGTTTCTGAAGTGAACGGCACCTTGATATTATTAGAGAGAGAGCAGGAAACTGGGAACAATAAAAAATGCAGATTTTGCCACCCATGGAACTGTCCCAGGGGTCGCTGCTTCCATGCGGGTCCATTCCTCGATGCGTTTCACCAGCCCTTCCATGCTCCAACGGTCTGTTTGCCGGTGTGGCAAAATAGCATGTAAGCCATCACCTATTTCACAAATGTCATTTTTATTAGGCCTGTTTCATGCATACATTATGAGCGATGAAGCAGCAACCGGATCCGTCATGTAGATCATTCTATTATGGCACCTTTTGTTATTTGCTAGCAACTCAGTGGCAGTATGCTTTGAATAGGTGTGATATTTTTTATCTTGGAAACTGTAATCCGTCAACAGTGAAATAAGGAAAAATATAAGCCATGAAAAATCAAAGCTTAATATTGTTCAAAAGCTTTGGCTAATTGACCAAGCACAGTTTAGTGGCAAATCATTGCGCACAACGACGGTCGTGGGAAGATTACAGCTTTAAAGACATAGTTCATCTCCGAAACAGTGCACCAAAGCGGAAGCAGACGGTATTGCTTAGACGGGAGTGCAGGCTTGGTAGGAATAACATGGATTGTAATGCACTCCAAAGTGTTCATCCATGTGAAGGTAAATTTATAATATTGTGTCAATTAGGGGATATTGCAAGTTTTAAATGTATCCAGGACCTTTCTCATACAAAGCATCTGGAGTACCTTTTGGCTAAGTATTGAAAAGATATTGGAAATGGTCAGGTGAACTTTGAGGATCCGTTTGAATTGCAGCTAGGAAGAGCGTTTGCGGATATTAGATGGAAGTTTATTTCATATCAACGCATATCTTAGAAAAAATTTGAGGGGAGGTTGGTGCAACTTTTGAATATGCAGCACGCATTCGCTGTTGCTTGTGTCAGCACTTGAAAGTCTGAAACTCGAATTGTGCCTGAGCTTTCAAGTTGAAGCCGAATAACAAGCCGTAGAGAAGGCACAGATTTAGTTTTAGTCTGCGCATCCATAGCTGCTGCCGTTTTAGAGCATCTCAAACCTCGGTGAGTCATAATGTTAGGCATGTTCAAGCATTTCGTGAATGATTGTTAGATGTTTTCCAGTGCTATGATATCCACTTGTCTCAGATTACCGTGTGGTATTGTAAAATATTCAAGCTTCGGCCTAACACACATTTTAAAAGCGTGAAGCTTAGAATCCACGACGATAAAAGTTCGGTTTATGTAAGCGATGGTTTTCTGGCAGAAGCCTGCAAGTATATATCTTGCTCCAAAAAAATTAAATGTGTCGGAATATCTTAGGCCGGGGTTTCGGACTGCGTCACGCACAGGAATATGAGTATTCTTTTGGGGTTAGGAAGTTTGGTGGTGTGTCATAGCTTTAGTAAAATAGATTACACTTGTCAGTGGTGAAGTACGACTTCCAGGAGTTACTCCAATGCTCTAATGCTGACAAGTCAGATTGAATACAGACTAAATTAGGACTACCTTGCCCAGGGGCGGAACAATACAAACTTTTAACATCATCAGCAAAAAGGAATGGCTTCCCGAACATAATTTCATCAAGGAGCTCATTAAAGTGGATTAAGAATAATATTGGACCAACCTGCTTCCTTTAATCACTCCACTAGATATTGAAGTGGCTTCAGATATACGGTTACCAATTTTAACTGCTTGCTTTCTACTTTCAACGTAGGAAGACAAGCAATTTGGAAGCGAAGTTGTGATACCATAAATTAATCTGTAGCAATAAGTTGTGTGGGGCACGTTCAAATGATTTTGGGTATCAAGAAATACTACAACGATGGCACTTCCGGCACCTCTTGCTCTAGACACATAATCAAAATAATGTAACTGACAGGTAGTGCACGACCTACCTATTAAAATACCGTGATGATGTTTACTGATAACGCTCACATTTCTCAAATATTCTATTGTGTTCTTTAACTAACCTCTCAATGATTTTGAAAATAATGGATATATGGTGGATTTGGCGGTAATTCGTTACATCTTGTATAGAACCACTTTTGTGTCGTGGAATAAGAATTGATTGTTTGCAGTGCATGGATGCTCTCCTTTGATCATGGAAAGCTTAAACACACTAAGCAGAAGCATGGTGATGTCTGGCCTGCTTCTTTGATTAGAATTAGTGGGATCATGTCAGGGCCTGGTGAGTATGATGCACGAACTAGTCTGATTGGACGACGTCAAGTTTGAATTCAACCGTTTGGAGTGTATTGCTGCCTTTGCTTGCCATCTTGGGTTGAGGTTCCTCTCTCGCATCAGTACTACAGGTAGACAAGAAGAAGTCATTAAGCATCGAACATATGATTTCGCGATGGGTTATGGCAGTTCTGTCAGAGTTTACAATCGAGTTAACATTACTTTATTTCTCGTTTTGCCTACGAACCAAATGTTTTGTGATGGATCCTGTCACGTTTACACTGTTCAATACCATCACCCCCTCGGAGGAAAGCATGTGGTGATGATCATGGTATAACGTTGTTAGCATTCTGGTATGGAGCATCAGTGGGGTAAGATCGTTTGTATTCCGAAACTGTTTCTCTATTCTGTCTAGTTCGGTGGCTACCTTATTCGAGATGCCTGTTGGTAAGACAATCCATTTTGGCGTCTTAGTACATTCTACAGCCACAACTTCAATGCAAAGCTTACCACGGTGATGGAGAACATCGCAATCAAGTTGCACATCCCGTGATAACAAAATTGCTCCCAATTCGAAGACCTTATGAGGTCTGCGAAGACTGACTAATTCACAGAAGACAATAGGCGGTATTTGACCACTGATTCTATGGGTTTAGAAAGAATTTGGGAAGAACAATCAACAATGTGGTGATCACTCCCCGGTAGTCTGTCACTGATGTATATGGACACATTTGAACAGCCTTTAGTAATATTAGACCGAGTGCGCTACCAAACCGAGTAGGCTCTTTGACGTGTTGTATCCAACCCATTCGACCAAGATTAGACATAAAAGTCTTGCGATTTTGTGGTTCGTTGTTAAGTGACCAGTTGATTTCGGACATATTAAAATCCCCAGCGATAATTTCTAAGTGTATGAGAGGTCGGCATAATAAGCAAGTGTCTAGCAAGTCAACAGTTAAGGTGACCGCAGCTGAGGGTGCTGTAATTGCAACCTACTAAGGGATTTTTTGGAGAAATAGAAGTATTAATCCGCACCAAATCAGGAAGTGTCCGAAGGAGTGCTTCATCCAGAGGTAGAACCAGGTAACTGCCTTTGACATAGATTAGACAGGCCCCACCTTTACCAGAGAGGCGCTCATTAAGAAACATGTTATAGCCCAATATCCCAAACAATGTTTTGGCAAATTGACTGAACACCATGTTTCTGTTATTAATACTACATCAGAAGATGAATGCTGTAGCATATTACGCAAGAAGTGCATTTTATTTAACAATGAACGAGAATTAAGTGCCTGTAAATCTAATATGTCATTCTCCTAGGGGTTGCCTACAGGAATCAAGGTAGATGATCCTAACGACGTGGGGGTGATGGATACGGAGGACATGTAATTTGCGGAATTAATGTCATTTGGGTGTGTGGCGGGTAAACGGCCAATAACTTAATCTAACATCAGTAGATCGTTCCATCCAAAATACACAAGAAAGTCTGTCCAAGAGCTAAGAGAGCTAAACAAATCACTCAACGCGTTGTGGTTTTGTCCACTATGTCAAGCTATTCAAGTTGTTAACTTTTTATATATGCTCATAAAGAAGTGTGATACTTTGACTTAAACAATCGCGCATTTGGTGAATGCTAAGATCGCTCCGTCGGCGGTGAATATGGCCACTCTTATACATCAAGCACCCAACTCAGGCTCCGCCTCTAGGCGGACGAAGATAAATGAATGTTGCAACTGCATTGTAGCTTTTGTCTCTAAATCCTATGACTTATTTCGTAAGCGGACAGGCATCAAACATGCTTAATTTTACTACTCTCAGTGGTGCGGCTCACATCAGGTCAGTGGCCATGATGGCAAATCCGAGCTCGAGTTTGTCCACTATGACGAAAAGCCGGGCGTTGTATGCATCAGTTGACAATTAGCAAACGCCAGATAGAACTGGCCTCGGCTGCACCAAAACCGAGAAATATTAAGGTGACTGATCCTCCACAGCCAACCAAACCATTTAACTCGGCTTCAACTAATGGCCAATAACCTAAACTAAGAAATCACGGTGCTTTAACCACGACGTACACAAATGTTCCAGTATCGGAGTCTAGTACTATAAAGGGAAGCCGACGGACGACCAAGACTAGTGGAAGTCAATTTGTGATACAATTGGTATTTCGCTTGAGCCCACGACACTGAGGCGGGTCGCACGCCAGCCAACTCCAGTACAATTCGGTGAAGGTTGATTTTTCAGGGTGACTCTCAGTTCCGTTGATGACAAAGAGGCTTTTCCACTGTCGACTATTTGGCTCTGAAACTAATCATATGAGGTGCGCATTCGTCTGAACATCCGTTTGAACAAACGTCCAAAAGAGAATGGTAAGTTTGAGGTAGTTCGAAAATTTGACCTAAAATATACGACCATTGTTTACAAAGTTGCTGAACTTCAAGTATTCTCAGCTGAGGAAATTGAAGCACATGACCGGAAGCAATGGAGTTACACCTGTCAAAAATTAGCGTTTGAGATAATGGGGGCTAAATGGCTCACAATAAATCCATTTGCCCTCAACTACGAGGGACATGATCTCTGGCTGATGAAAGTAGTACTTGGGTCTGAGTTAATGATACCGCTTATCTCTAAAAACTTGCCTAAATTCCGTAAGAGGCGGCCTACAGAACTTCGTTTACAGATATCGGTTACACGGCTGCGTATGGTCGATAACTCATTGAGCAGGGCCAAACTCTTGAGTCTTCCACTACAAAAGCTATATGAAGGGATTGGTCTAATAGCGACACCAACATCCAACGGAATAAGATCAAATGCTGGGGAGACTATGAAGACCCGGGACAGCGGTGGGAAGTCGTATTACCCAACCGAAATTCAAAGGACAAGGACTCATCAAACATATCGTTAGTTGCGGAATCCACAACGGTCCGCACCATCACCATTCTTAATGCTGAGGGTGGTTATGGAGATCTCTTGCTGCTATACTGATGCACATGGCTTTATCAGTAAGTTGTTCAAACTCCATCGTCGAAAAACTTCAGAGCTTAAGATGTAATAATGATCCCCGATATGTGGCTGATCGATCTCAGCCCGCTATACCAGCTATCTCACTATTTAGTCATGACAGAACGGGTAGAGGAAGGGAAAAGATCATTTACTACGAAAGGGTTTGAATTTAACTTCCTCACTCTGGTGCTCCCCAATTCGAATAGGCAATCCGTGCTTGACAAAATTGGATAAAGCTTGAGCTCGCAGCGCTTGATATCACACAATATCGTGCCACCAACAAATGTTATGGATTTGCGCAACCACTATAACTAAGAACGACAAGTTACTCATAATTTTCACTGGACGCTACCGAAGACTAAGTGGAGACCTCATATTTGTACACCAAATGCCGAAATACCTCAGTCACGTGTGCAGCCACGTTTTGAAACTCAGCTCGAACACCAACCTCTGAGACAATGACCTAAAGCTACGTTAACACTATAGTCGTCTAGATTGTCTGCAAACTTATCTCTCCCTCTGGTTCTGCCAACCCTGTAACGACCTTCCAAACCAAACTGTTTGTGTTCACATCCTAGGCATTTCTCAAATTACAGTGGGGTGTCGTATTGAGAACCCCTACAGTTTGTTCCATAAACGGATATTCTAGCTTAATACGAACTAACTAGATATGTTTGAATTATAACCCACAAATTTACAAGCATATCTGTGCAGATGGGAGAGCAATGCGGTTCCTATTTGCTATTATTATTTACCATAACAACTTTTTAATCCGTTTTGCATGGTACCACCTCGCCCACAAACCCATATTAGTTATATATACTTACACTATTGATACAACTTGTTGTTTGTTTAGCATTTATTTTTGTTTGTTTTTATTGGATCTACTTATGTAGTATTCAAATTTGTAATTTCTTTCATTACCAACCTACGGGACATGTTAACCTTGTTTATCCAACCCGTCATCAACCCCGTTAACAAGGATGCTTCTGACTAAAATCTCTAATTGGTGTTGAGGTACGCTGTGTCTTCTACGCTAACGCTTACCCATAGAATATCCGGAATGACACAGATCGAGTAGGTCTTATTTATGAGCCATTCTGTTGACAGCGGAACGGATACCTAATTCGGAATTAGAATTCAATATAACCCGCAATGGCCTTTCCTCCTCAAAATGTCTAGCGTTAAGCTAACTCGTAACCCGAACTACATTTGTAGTTTTAGTAGCGACACCCATTATACGACTAATGCAGTCCCACTGACTGATGTCAGCTAACTGCTTGCTCTAATTAAAGTTAATATCCATTCTGGTACAAATTACATAGCATATTTTAACCTATAAGTATGTTTCTAACGTTTCATGGAGTGCCTGATGTACTCAGCGATGTACTTCAAGTGACCTGTGTTGCTGCACCCCTTGATCTCCGCTTCCCCTTTATGTTTCCCTTTATCAAGGAGTGTCACTTAGTTAAAACATTGAGCTTTCGTAGCACGGAACTCTACATTACATTCACTCAGAGTAGCTGGTTGTTTTGCCATGGATTTAGTCGGATTTTCGGATAAAACAATAAATAAACTGTAACTCTGCTTACTATAATGTAAATTTCTTGTGGGATTGCGGAGTTGGAAACAATTCTGAGCAACTGATGTCGTTGTGATTACGGTGTTACGGGCTGTACTTCCTCTGGATTGAAACAGCTATTATTTTTGCAGTTGACATTTTCTTAGACTTCACACAACTACCACTACATTGTTACTCCAAGTAGATAGGATCGGGAAATTAGCCCGGCTTGGTAAAAAGTCGGCGAGCTGTCGCTTAATTGGTCAAATGGCAATACAGTGGGTTTTTTTTACCCAAACTGGATAGTTCCATCAGCAAGTTCTCCTTCGTTGCTCTAAACTAGACATGAGTATCAAACAGATGTACTATTTCATATCATGTATTTTTGGGTGACATTCCTAACCAGATACACTTTGGTTAAACAATGTGTAGAGAACATTCACTCAAAACAGGTTGTCGTCGTTCTGCGCTACTCTTCTGCATAAGTCTGGGTTTCTCGTGATTTGACCTTCCATTTTGTGACTAACAGCCTTCGTCCACCACGTCTCTCTGTTCAGTAGTGCTTTAGCTGGCCTGCTGGCTAAACACTCAGATGGTTCATTAGGCCGTTAAAGCACTTGCGCCGATGTGGCAGTGCTCCATACTTGAAGTTTGCTGACATAATTTCGTAAGTTCATGTGCATTGTTGCAAGACACTAGCAACCACGGTACTATATTCTTAGATTAGATGCCAATCTCATAAACCGGACATAAATACCAGTCCATATGTGCTCGTATGCAATCCTACCTTTATTGATGTACCCATGAGTAAGGTATGTTGATATCAATAATTGAAGTACTTCGCAGCCAGCTTCCAAATCTTGTAGTCAGGCACATGCTCGGAAATACCCTAGACTGCCGTTTCAGCATGTTGGGCATCGTCAGTTATTTATTTTTCTCTCATCTAAGCCGATATTCGCTGAACGTTTAAAAGCCGCTCAAGAATTAACCAGTCATTCTATACCATGAGGTTATTTGGTTTTACTTTTGTTATTCTACCTTTTGATCTGCTTTTATATCAGGCGTCTCCTGATACACTGTAGATAATGCGTGATGCAAATCAATATTCACTCTTACTGTGTGCATGGAGCAGGTGCTTACAATCAATTCTCTTTGTGCATACAAACACTAATCAAGAGTATTTTTTAATCCGCCTAGACCTCACACGACGGAAACAAATGAAACAGAAACATTGGGTATTACACATGACCACCGCTGACAACCCGCTTGAACCACATTAGAAGACACGAGGTTTTCCGTCTGGAGAGCGAAATTTAAAGAAGCATGTTAGCGGCCTCCAGCAAGTTTCCGGCACGTAGGAGCAACTACAGGAGGAATTATTCATCGTCCTTGTTTATTTTATTTGATCTAAAGTAAGGGAAGTATGGTGCACTTGACCCACGTTTTGTAGGATCTCATACTCACAACAACCTCTGTTCGTACTCAACTAAATTGTACCTATAGTCATCGTTTAAGCCCTGTGCCACTGTGTGGCTGGCTAGCCGAACAGCCTCCCTGTGGTGCCAGCTGGGTGATTCGGGTACACCCCGTTCCAGCAAATAGTTGGGCGGCAGTGTTCCAGGACGTGGTGCGTTTTTACCCTGGGAGGACTTCTGCCTATCAAAAGCCACAACTGCGCGTTTAACGACACTGTGACGTGACGGTTGTGACTCGTCACCAGCTAAAGTGTCACTCATTCCTCATCCGGACAATCGATATTAGTCCACAGACATCAGGCAACCATTTAGCACTGGCGACACGTCCAAACACGATCAAAATAGCAGCAAAGCATTTGCAAATCCCATGAACACACCTAAACAGGCTTACGTGCACACATACATACATTCAAATATCAACATATGCGACAATCCCATTGTCCCGTTGTACACTAACTGATCACATTTTGTACACTTAACATGATCATGCCGGTGCAGGCGTGCCTCGCTCAGTCTATAATAAACATTTTATTTATTTAGTTATGAAATTGCTCACTGTGAACTGCACTGATCAAACATCTATACTATATAATGTCTTCAAGTATGCTGTGTACAGGGTGGCCAAAAGGTCTCCGGACACCACATTTATGCACGTACTTCGTAAATCAGTGTATAAATGTAAAATATTGTACATGGTACTTATCTAGGAAAAGAAGGACTCTTCGTTTATCAAGGAAATTTATTGAAACAAACATGTGCTAGCCTGTGGTCACACTGTCATTGATCCAATGTGTCTCTGGGTTCACCGTCATACTCAGCAGATAGATGAGAATGTCTCCAAGTACGTGCTGAGATGCGTTGCAGAACATCAGGAGAAATCGAGTTCAGTGAAGCACAGATTGCAGCGTTAAGTTGTTCCATGTTGTTGTGACGTGTTTTCCTAATGTCTTCTTTCATCATGCCTCACAATACATTGTCGAATGATGAGAGGTCAAGACTGCGAGCTGACAATTGATGCTGTAATCTACGTCCAAACCACCGGCCACGGAGATTCGCATCCAGGAACTGGCTCACTGAGATAGCGAAATATACAGGAGCATCATCTTGCTGCAGAATGGCTAAATGCATAATTCTAGTTGGAACCAATTGTGGAATGAACCAGACCTCCAACAGTTCTCGGTAAGTGAACTGATTCATTGAGTTTTCGAAAAAAAGGCCCAGTGATTTCGGTGGCTGACATTGCCTCCCACATCATGATGTGCGGTTGGTTGTGGACGATGTCCTCTGCATAATATGTGTTAATCTTGCTCCAAATGTAAACATTTCGGGATCGTGAGCTGAGATAGACAGTACGTTCTTCACTAAGGAAGACATTGTGACGACTGTTGTGGGGAATTCATGGAGGTGTTGACACGCTTCCATTCGATTCTGTCGATCAATATCAGGCCGTTCACTGACATGTATTGGCCTGCTTGCTGACATGCCCAGGCTAGTTTTGAGTAGCTTGTGGAGTGTGGAGCGGGGAATATGCAATTCAGCAGACCACTTATGAGTCTATTTATTTGGAGAATTGAAAACTGACTGCTGAATGATGTCCACGTGCTCCATTCGGGAGACAGGGCATCCAGCACAGATCCGGATGCAAATGTTTTCTTCTCCCATGCCAATAATATGTCCTTTTTGTGCAAGATTCTTGAACCGCTCCTGGAATTTGGTAGAAATACCAGTCATTGTTCTTTTGGCTAGCACTTGATCATTACCCAAACAACAGCTATGAGTCTCTCCTCAATGGTGCCAGGAATTGTGTAAATTAATTTTCCAATGTATGCCTGAAAATAGAAAGGATGTATCGTACAAATATGCTATAAATTTTAGGATAAGCGTGCAAATGTCATATAATATATTGTATTGCAAAAGATATCAGCTATGAACAATGACCATGGACTTTGTGGTTACCCTGTGCAGCCTGGCATCATGGTCTTGTGTCACTCTGTCAGCTGCCAACCAGCATTTCCTGAGTATTATTATTATTATTATTATTATGAGCTCCTATGCTGGCGCCAATTATGTGCTATGTAAACAAGCTTTGCCTCTTAAATTTGCCGTTTGAGTACAACAGACAAGGCCTACGTGGTAGTTACAATGGGACATCTGAGTCATTTAGGAAGGAAATTAATAGTAAGCGCAAAATGCTCTTGAATTAGTTTATGGAAGATTGGTCAACACGAGACTCTGCGTCGCTTAGTAAAGTGTTCTTGTTCTAAGAAATCTGCTCTCCTTTATAATGGTAGCTACGTGCTTAACCTGTTCTGTCGCAAAACCCTAGAAGCAAAATGCTTAAAAAAACCTTGTAGTGTACCGAAAATCACGCTCTTTCAGTATTTTCTAAAGTGAGATTTTCCCGTCCACTTGTTTTACTCACGGCAATTCCGTTGACACAAATGGTTTTGCTGAGTAGCTTGTTGCACCGTTTCTCGCTCTGGTTGATTCGCTTCCTATTTTTGTAGCCTGTACAATAGACCTTGGATTCAGTCGCCTGCAACTTCTATACTCTACCCTATTTGACACGGCTCATACATGACATTGATTACGAAGTAGCATTCCCTGCGCCACCCAACAATTGGTGACCCCAGTCCAGAACCCGCCAACCGCCATTTTGAGTTTGCATTCTGGTGAGATCGTTCCAGTGACTTTGTGATTCAGTACTTGTGGTCATATTGGTTTCTCACTTCCCACGTTTGTATTCGCATTTGGCAATCGTTTATAAAGAGGAAAATCTATCTGCATACGCGGTTAGCGCCGTAGAGATTGTTATGATCAATACGATTGCGTCAGCTCCTCCAACATTTTGGGAGAATGATTCTTCGTTATGAGTTTTGCACCTAGAATCCATCTTTTACATTCGGAGGATTTCTCCTGCGTTCGCCATGCATAATCATCCTTTTTTATCTGTCTTATCAGCTAAGACTGAAGGTTCTAAGGATGTACAGCAGTTGATATCGGCTTCTGCTGGGGAGTCTCATAATTGTTTACCAAATTCTGAAGAACCCCAACCACATTTGCCTTTCGCGGCTGGAATTGAACCACAACACTACCCTAAGAGGTCACCCTCTGAAACTGACAATTCAGTATAGCCGGCTTGAATGCCGTGGAAATTTCTTTTCCCCTCCTCTTGTGCCAGCCTTGGAATGCCCTCCCTAATTATGTCGTCTCTGCTCCTAATCTGGCGATATTTAAAAAAACGAGTTGAAGATACATTGTCTCATTTACATTTCATTTTATGACTTGTTAGCCACGAGGTACAAAATGCAATCAATCGGTGTCTTACCAAACTCTCAACCAATGGATTAATAATAATACGTGAACATCTCCGCTATTCTACACAATTCTACGATGAGTACACCACAATGCTTTTCACTTTATCACTCAGTTCACTTCGCGCAATAAGTCGCATCCCACGAGACTTGTTGAGCATTGCTTTATTACCCTTAATAGACCATTGTTCCATTCTTTCTAATATCTCACCTTAGCGTATATCCTCGTAGGTGCAAAACATCATAAGTTACCTTCATCTTGTAATGAAATACGAGACTCTTAAATAGGCTATTATTCAGCGAATCACACTTTCCGGCAAGCTCCGTCTGCATCAATTTATTCTTGATCAGGAACTAGGAGATAGAATGCACTCAGAATTTTTGAGCGAAATCCAACCGCTCATTGGCACGTCCAGCATGGACGAAGGGATTCTCCGCAAGTTGTGCATGTAATGTCTTCCTGAAAGCACTCAGGCTAACTTTGCAGTAGCAAGTGACTTGCTAATCACAGCAATTGCAGCCCTTGCAGCCCACGTCATCAAACAGCACCAGCAAGAGACTGAAACCAAAGCACCTAAGCAGCTTTATGCTGGCGCTACCACACCGACATCCGCGACTAGCCAGCCGTCTGCGATAGACGCATTATCAGCGCAGTTAGCATTGCTTCAGTGCCAGAACGAGAAGCTTACTTTAAACCGTAAGAACCGCAGCCGCTCTGGATCATTGCCTCGTCGCGCAAAACCTGCTGCCTCAGGTTGCTGCTTTTACCACTCGCGTTTCGGTAATAAAACCAGTAATTGCGTACAGCCATGTAGCAACTACGCTACAAGTGCTCCGTCAAGCCGGCATCTAATGGCTACGAATGACGTCGATAAAGCTCAAAACTCTCACATCCACATCAGGGATTATGATTCCGAGACCCAGTTCTTAGTTGATACCGGACGGAAATCAGCATCATTTCCCTTATGCCAGGTGAGCCTATCGCTTCTTTGTCGACAATCCTAAGTACCGCCAATGGTACACCAATAGCCACCTACGGTCTTATGTCGCTTACCCTGGACCTTGGTTTTCGGCACGCGTTCCACTGGGTATGTACAGGCGCTGCAGTCCGCTTTTCAACATTGGCATTGATATTCTCTAGCATTTCGATCTATGGCTCGATGCGAAACATCGCATAATAGTAAACACAGCAACGAAACTCAGTGCATGTGGCATCAATGCCGATATCGCATTAATAACACCGGTCTACGCCTTTCCCCAGACCTCTCCAGACTACACCAACCTCTTTTTCCAGTATTCCAAACAGTTCAGTCAATGAAAGCGGAATTGCACGTGGCAGCCCAAGTCACGCACCACATCTGGACGAATGGCAGACTCGTCTCATGCCGTCCACGTCGACCATCGCCCGAGAAACTAAAGGTAGCTAGGGCGGAGTTGGAGAACTTGCTCGAACCAGGAATAATCAGCCGTTCCGATTGCCCTGTGCTCATCTTCCCTGCAGATCGTCCCCAAGAAATCTGGCGATTGGCGCCCTTGCCGTGATTACCGAGCAATAAATCGACAAACCATCCGAGATAGTTATCCCATCTCACACATGCAGGACCTTACCGCATATCTCACAGGTAAGACGATCTTCCTCAAGATCGATCTGGTTCGCGCCTATCATCACCTGTAGAAGAAAATGACATTCTTGTAACAGCCATTACAACTCCTTGCGGATTGTTGGAATTTTTAAGAATGCCACCTGGACTGTGCAACGTCGCACAAACTTTCTAAAGCTTTATCCAGGAGGTCACTCGTGGCCTAGACTTCGTTTATTCCTACCTCGATGCTAGTTTAGTAGCCGGTTCATTCGAACAAGAACACCACAGGCACTTTCGAACTATCTTCTAGCGCTTGATCCAACGTGGTGCTACAGTCAACCCGACTAAGTGCAAACTCGGCAAATCCACGGAAGAATTCCTAGGCCACCTCGTTTCATCGTCTGCTATCGAATTCCTTCCTGATAAGATCCAGGTGTACAAAGGCTTGCCAGCTCCGACTTCGTTCAAGCACCTCTGTCGATTTTGTGGTTCAGTCAACTATTATGGACGCTTCATTCCACGCTGGGCTTAAATCATGCAGCCTCTGACTGTCCTACTCAGGAGGTATGAAGGTAAGTTCGCCTTCCCTGACACAGCACAGACAGCCTTCGCCTAGCTCAAGGATGCTATCTCCAACATAGCTCTCCTCGCTGATTCCGAATTGATTGCACCCATTTTTATTACTTTGATACTTCAGACTTCGCGATAAGGGCCTTTCTCCAATAACACGTTGGTAGGCAAAGGCAAGCCCTTGGATTCTTTTCCAAGCTCCTGCAGCCAGCGCAATCCCGCTACAGCAGTTTGGCAGAGAACTACTCTCATTTATCTAGCCATTCGTCACCTCCGGCATACACTCGAAGGTCGCGTTTTAACGGTCTACACTGACCATAACCCCTTCAGCTTCGCCTGTAACTCTGCTTGCGACGAATATTCACCAAGGAAAACAAAACATCTAGACTATGTCACCCAGTTCACTGCTGAAATATGTCATTTCTCAGTTGTCCACAATCCAGTCGCCGACGCGCTCTCAGGCGCCAAGCGCCCTCTCCAGTCTTTGTCTATCTGAGAACTTGCTGCGATGGCATCTGCTCAAGCTCAACACGAAGACATATAAGACACTATGCAATCCACTTCGCTGCAGGTACAACCTGTTCCTCTCCAAATCATTGGAGCAGCCATTCTCTCTGACACTTACACAGGTTGTCCGAGACCCCTCGTGCCCGTCTACATCAGACGCACAGTGTTTGACGCACTGCACACACTAGCACATCCCGGTACCCGTGCATCTTTGAAACTGGTCATCGAACTTTTCGTTTGTCTACAAGTAAACAGAGTTGTTCGTACCTGGGCTCGCGTCTGCATTCAATGCCAGCACTCCTGTGCATCATCCCACCCGAAGTCCTCTTGGCTCATTTCCCGCCTCGGACTCTCCGTTCTCACATGTACACATAGACCTGGTAGGTCCATTGCCTCCTTCACGCGGATTCGTATACCTTCATACATGTGTTAACTGCTCAGCTCAATGGCCAGAAGCCATTTGCATAACAAGCTGCACAAATGAGATTGTTATCTGGGCCTTCTTAGATCGGTGGGTCTCGCACTACGGATACCCATCAATCCTTACAACTCATCAAGGTACGCCCTACGAATCTTCACACTTCGATACATTCTGCAAACTTTTAGGCTGTCGCCGCATTCATACCACAGCGTAACACCCAGGAGCCAACGGCTTAGTTGAACGCTTCCATTGTCAGTTTATAGCCTCACTCTGCGCCACCTCCGACCCTAGCTGGAGCGAAAACGTTTCGCTTGGATCTTAAGCATTCGCATTGGCATCAAGTCTCACTGGCAATATATATCAGAAGTGCTGGTTTACAGCACAACACTAAAGTTGTCAGGAGAATTCCTTTCCTTACCCCCGAATCGTCGAGTATGCCTCCGCCTAACTTTGCGTCCTCCCTAGCTCAATGCATGCGTTCAATACGCCCGACTCTGCCTCTTGAGCAGACTAGAGACGTACAAATGCACAGCGGACTCTCTACCTGCACTCATGTTTTCCTCCGCACCAACGCAGTGCGGCGTCCTCTCCAGCCTCCCTACAGTGGCTCCTTCGGAGTCCAGCAACGGATTACGAAACATTACACTTTAGACCAGAATGGTCACTGAAAGACGGTGTCCATCGACCGCCACAAACTGGTTTTCTTTGACAAACCACGTGCAACCCCATCATGATGCCATCACACAAGCACCAGCAACTGCGGTGACTCCCCGAGCACTAGATATCCCGAAACCCTCCGTTCCCCTTAACCCTCAACCTACCTCGCCTCAATCCCAGATACACGACCGACGCGGTAGACAAGACAAACATCCGGTCCGTTTCACAGATTTTGTAAACGTTTGATATTTCCATTAACACGCCTGTTTTGTCATTAGTGGTAGTCGTACGTCTCGTCAACAAAGAGTTTAGAAAACCGACAAAAAAACAACTTTTGAAAACTTAAAGGCTTGTTTCTTTTTATCGTGCATACCATATTCCCTCTCCAGCGTCAAGCCAATTCCCCCGACCCTTGCTCACCTCCTCTGAGTTCTAGCTTTCCAAAACTCAACCACCGGAACTGCCAAGGCAACTCTCGAGTGACTCGCCAGGTGGATCAAGCACCCTTCCTGACCCAAGGAACACTCAGTCGCTCTAGACTGCGGACGGCGACAACCGGATTGGTCCCCAAATGCCTGGCTACGCGCTGCAGACGATGCCGCTGTACTTTCTTCGTAGGACGCGAATTTTAGACAGGAGTGCGGTGGAAAGAATGGTAACTCTCAAGCGCAACACCATGTCTGCAGCGAAAGGAATGTCCCGCCGGCCTTTTTGCTGGACTAGCCAGTTTTTTTACAGTCCGACCAGCGCGCCCCGACGGCCCACCAATTATGCACTCTGGTCCACACGATCGTCATAAATCATTAGTAACAAAAGCCTGGACCCAGCAAACTCTGCTACACCTCCATTTATGGAAGGCCTTGTTCAAGCCCCTGTAACTTATTGCATCCATTCTCACTACGGTTTTCCCCACTACCAGCTACATCGAAGACTTTCATCTTTCAGACTTCTAGAGGGAACCCCATTTAGCGTACCGGAAAACGCAGTTTCAGTATTTTGTAAACTGGGATTTTACCATGGCTTTAACATTCCAAACGTCCACTTGTTTTACTCACGGCACTTCTGTTGACACAAATTGTTTTAGTGGGTATCTTGTTGCATCGTTTCTCGCTCCTGTTGATTCGCTTCCTATTCTTTTAGCACAACAGTACACGTTGTGTTCAGTCGCCTCCAACTTCTATACTGTCCCGGATTTGAGACGGCTCATACGTGTCATTGATTACTGATTAGTATTCCAGGCACCACCTAAAAACTTTTAACAGAGGCCACCGGCCCATTTGCCGTAAATGAAGCCATTGATTAACTAATATTATCATGTTTTTATTGTGGCTTTATGTCTCTTCGTAATATTCTAGTAAGCGGCAGATATCTATTTGTGGAAAAATATTGAAAGGATCTTTGGTTAATTAGCGGTCTGTCGTCGCTGTGGGACTCGGCATTGTCCGCTCCCATCATCCGTAATCCAACTCACCCAGCTTCCATGTCGCAGATGCCTACGTGCAAAACTGAATAACATCAAAAGTAATCATCAGTCCACTTCTTGAGCGTCATCAATGATTCGCAATTTAATGAACTCTATAAATGACAGTATGGACTTATATGATAGTAGAACTACGTGTAAGTTCTTACATTAAACAAAATCTGTACGTTGTTATGCCACGTATTAAAGTCACTGGTGCCACTGTGTGTAGCTTTATTGATTATTGTTTTTGTGATGATCTTCTGAAAAGATCCTTGATGTCCTCAATGACTGGTGCAGGAACCGAAAAATCAATAAGGGGTCCAGGTATGAGTAGAATAAAAGTGAACTAACGTAGTCAACCTTCCAGTGACCAATCACCGTAGACAACCAAAGTACACCGCACACACAGTGTTCCACGTCGTCACTTATAAACAGATAATTTTGACATATAAGCTAGTGCATCTTGTCACTTTATTCTTAGCCTAATCGAGGTTTATTGTGAGTACACATTTTATAAATTGCATAACTAGTTAATACTGGTGTTACCTTGAATGATACTCTTTGGTAGCTAGTCAAGTGTATAACTAACTCTACTCAGCGCCTGTGTTTGTGCTACTAAGCACTGATGAAGTAACCTAAATTAGGTGGAAGTGAGCTACGCCTATAGAATATAGAAAACAGGAAAAACGGGAAATGTAAAATAGACGGACAACAATTTGCTACATGCGGCACCTCCGTCGAAAAGGTAAATGGAATCCAACGATTTCGCTTGCTTTCAGAATCAAAATTATACTCACTTACTATGGCTTAAATGTTTGCATAAAATGTTAATAAACTGTACATTCATTTGCTCAAAATAAATAATATTGTGTTCATAAGGATATAGGCTTGGAAGCTCGTGTAATAGAATTAGTCGTCCATTCAGCACCGAATCTTATGTTGCAGAAAAATGTTTTAAACCTACAAATCTTTCCGTGATTGGACCAGGTGGTTTTAGGGTTGCCAATCCATAATCAAAGTATAGTGTTTTGAAGACTATTGAACCGAATAGCAGTCTACATCCTATTGTATATCAGCACCCACATACACTTGTCATTAAAATAGCACTTACGTGTGTTGTAAAACAACCCATGAATTCTGGAGTGGTGCATAGTGACATGTATTATAAGGGTCTGCACACATGAGGAACGTATAGATGCATTGTATTAATTGCTCTTGCGTTACTAGTCCAGTTGGATTTTCTACCTTGGACCTTAGTGCAAATATCAAAGTTATTGGTATTTTGTTCCGCTGGTAATTCCACAAAACTCAAGTTTCATTCATACTCCTGGCTTGGTTATTGATGGCATGCTTGATATTTAGAGTAAGATGAACAAATAATCACCTGTGTGATATTACTTGTTAAGTGCCACATTCTTATTTACATAGACATTGATATTGCAGGAATAGAGATAATGAACTAGGAAGTGCGTTTTGTGAATGGTATTCATGAATAGAAAAGGATTTTCTACCAAGCAACTAACGAGATGGCGGTTGCGGCCAAGTCAGGGCGTTGTCGCTTGTGTTTGTGTGGTTATTAGGCTCTAGAAAGGTGTAGAACCTGATCGATATGCTCTACAAATCCCCTGTCTTTGACAATTCCTTACAACAACCCATGTATAAGTAGTAAACATAGCCTTGTCATATCACTAGTCACTGCGTCCGTAAGTTAAGACTGAATTGGGATATTGGCTGTGAATCTCAACAATTAATTCCGTTGTTGTAACGATAGTGCTTTGATGGATGTATTCCATGGATCTGGCGTTATAATGCCTTATTTAATGTATCAGTTCAACAAAAATGAGGCTTTGACGGAATTCGATGATACATTATCGCACTTATCTTAGGGTATTTGAGTGCAGTAATAAAGTTGCACGTTTCAAATATGTATACTAATTAGTACAACATGAACAGCAGAATAAATGTAGCTTCATCAGTAGTAATTCAGATATGGTCTACTTACAATATTAGAAACGAGACCGTGCATTTTATGTATTACATGTTTAACCCGTTTCCAATTAAAACATCAATGCTAGAACGGAGAATATGGCTCAATTAATTCGCTTGTTGTCACTACCAGTGACAATGCATGACCAGCATCCTCCCCAAGTGGGTTTCTCGCGCACATCAGCCTCTTCTCCTGCAGAATGTATTTAAGGATACAGAGGCTTAAGGCAACAATTGGCGATAAAAGGATAGAAAGTTAAATGGCTTACGAGAGTAGGACCCATAAACACGGGTGCGCAGTTCCTCGATAATGTGCTGGCTGTTATATTGACTCTTCTCATCGTCTAGCATCGGTATGAACATAAAACTATTTTCCATTTCTTTCAGGTCATACAAATTTATCTACCATTCAATGTACTGTTAGTTTCTTGGGTTAATATTAGCAACCGAGACTTGAGCACTGAATTCCGATGGTTTAAGTTGCCAAAATCTCGTCACCAGATTTTTAGTAAAATACAATCGCAAGGAAATGAGGTTGATTGCAAATGTACTGTAAAGATGAAACTAGGTTAAGTTAAATTGACTAGATTGGAAATTGGAAGTTACTTGTAAGCAACCGAATGCGGGAACGTCATTCACTAAGGGTCTGTGGCATGTTCGATGAGGTTCCTAACCACTTACGTGAACCGTCCCAGAAGCACAATCGACGAAGACGGAAACACTCAGCTTGAACATTTGGTTTGGTCAATTTGTTCAAGACCTTATACCACCCCATCGATTGGCCACTTCCCGGTTCCCAAGACTTAGTGCAGACACGGCGCAGGATCTATGCCATGGGAGGCTGTAAACTGGCCTACAAAGGACCTTACCTAGCTAATGTAAGCGGTTAAGCTTTATCAAACACAAGTGAGACAAAAGACTAACCGGCGGACCTCAGCATTCATCACACGGTGTTCAAACCAGACTTGAGCTATGATGGTTAAGCACGCCCAAGTGCTTAATGTCTTCACTGAAAGCTGAGCAAGTCTGATTCATACAGTGAGAGCGGTCTTGTCACAGCATTATACACCCTAGCTTTCTCTGACAGATTAAAATCCAGTTGTCTCTATATCAGACTGAGGCTTTGGAAATCCACAGTGAGCTTGCTGACGAGCAAAGTAACTTCATCAGTTATATGGCTACCAGAGTTAACACAGCTACCAGAGTAAGTAAACCGATCCACCAATTCCAGTGACTGTTAGAGTATAGTTAAAAGCTTGGGTGTATCGGCCAAGTCCCGCAACTGTACGCTGCAATTTGTAGCCATATATCATATTCCTAAGCGTGCAGCGCTAAGGATCTGTCAGTTCAGCAACGTTTGCATATTAACCGCATCGGACCCAAACAGCGCTATGCCTTCTGCATAACTCAAGTTTTTCAATCAGTCAACTAGCAGAACTTTCACTCATTAATGTCTGAAAGAACTGAGTCATTCTTAGTCAATTCGATCACAAATTTGAAAAGCAAAATTGATATAGGTCAACACTGGAGAATCTCACTTCTCGTAGTTAACTAGCAGTCAGCTTTCCGTAGACCCTTATCTGAACTTAGGATTCAGGGTAGAGGGTATCCGAAGTGAAAAGGAGTTTACTACGAATTCTTTTATCAGAGAGGAAGTGTCACAATCGGACGCCAACATCAGAGTAGAAAGTAGCATTCAAGTCTGTAGACGTGCCTCTTATCTAAAATTTAACAGAATAGTAAATATGCGGTCGAGTAAACCACGACCAGTAGAGAAACTAGCTGGGCTTTCAATAGTTCGACTCTAACGAGGATCAGGGATTCGTCGAACAATGATGTCCCTTAGAAGTTTACATGCAATGGAAATAAGGAAAATGCCCCGATGGTTTTCACACAAAGTCCGTTGACCTTTTTGAAGATGAGCACGATGGCTTTCAGTCGCCAGGGTGAATGCATCTATTCAGTGTCACGAATGCCGTTAAATAGAAAAGTAAATTCAGTCAACTAGAGTCACCTCCATCGTTTATCAAACGTGGAAGCAGGCTGTCCTGTCTGGAAGCCTTGTTTCGTTTCAACACGGAAAGTTTGTGTCGAATTTCTTTCAAACTATGACGTGTGATATTAAGTTTCTACGTGGAACCTATTACGCACTGCGATCAAACAGATTGTTATCTCAGATATCCATTCACGGTTAGGACGTTCAAGTGGGGTGCACGGCAATTTTCACGACGCACAAAAGGCGATCCCATTTAGCGTACTGCACACCACTCTCATTCAGCATTGATTATTGGTGGGCTAGTTCATTATGATAGTGTTATGACTGTAGAGTGCTAGTTCAAGTTACATGTGACAGGTTCATAAATTAAGCGCTTCTTTGAAGCTGGAGGATTTTGTACCAATTGTGCATGGACATGTTCGGAATCCAGAGAGGTGATCAATAGATTTTGAATGATGTGCGCGATCTATGGCTAACGGCAATATGGGCAATTTGATTTCAGATCGTCTAAGAATTCGGTGGGCGCCAGACGACGTGCTGAGAGCGTTCGTGCCGGGAAGCAATGCCGGTAACAGGAAGATGGTGTTTGGCGCACAGCTGCGGCAATCGAGCACCATGATCTTTTCGTATGCACCGATCCTGTAGCGACTTTACAGGAGTTGTACTAAGTCTGAAAGACGTCCAACTTAGTCACTCATTTCACCAGCAAAATTTATGATGTCAGTATCCATCTTCATGCAAAAAGTAAGGAGTTCACGATAAAGATCTACCTTGATGCCATCTGAACTGCATTCATTAGGAGCATAAACGGCGGCAATTAAAAGGCACATTTTTCCAGACGGTACTTATTAACTCGAATAAAGTTTCGGAGTCAAACTGCACACCTGCGCTGATGCACCGGAATCTAGTCGGATAGAGTAGTTTCAGTACCAATGTTGACTGCGATGTCGACATCGGATATGCGTTGATTCATTGGCGCAGTATTGTTATAGTTACAAATAGTGTGATCTTTGTCAGTAGCTTCCGAACTAGGAATTCGAAGATATGTCGCAATGTTAATATCTGCGTTTATCTGAGACACGGCACACCTCAATAGCAAGAGAGTGAAGAGTGAAAATTATTGACGCCTATTGAACGTTTTGACCCAGAGTGCGTGTTGCATAAGACAGAGACAAGTGTTTATTCGGCAGTCAACTCAGCGAAAATTACAGCCAGTATAGGAAGCCAAACTTCATGTTGTACGTTGCACATTCACCCTAGTTAGGTGACGATGTTCTTCGTTTGACTCAGCAAAACAAACGACGACTAACTCACGTGAATATCGGCAAATTCAAGTTTAGCAAGCAAATCCCTTACGCCCGTCGGTTGGTCCATCCGTTCACTCTGGTATGGCCCTTCCATCAGAGGGCGGACGTAAAAATAACCAATGTGACCGGAGACACTTGGTTTGATAGAGAAGCTACAATCGAACCATGAACAATGAACCATCATTTACCACGGGATAACAACAAGTGCTTGGCACGTTCCCTAGGAAGGTTGGGATGAACACGATGAACACAAAATAGGTGTGGGTCATCTACCGAACGTCCACCGAGATGAATACTTTGATAAAAAACACCGGCGTAAAAGTAAGGATAATCGAGCGTAAACGTTCAGAACTACACTGGAGTAGTGTGCTAGTTGATATAAGGCGTGAGAAAATTAAAATATGGTCGCTCACTTGGGTCCAGTTGATACATAAATCCTGTAGAAAAGCATGCTTGGTGTAATTCACAATAGAGGAGTTTAGGTAACAAAATGCTGGGAACAAAGAGCAACATCTATTCGTTATTTGAAAACGCCCAGTAGCAGTGGGGTCAGCAACGGCCTTTTAATCAAGAGCGTATAAGAATCGACTTGCGAAGAGAATAAAAATAAGCAAAGGGCGACAGAGTAATTTGATTGGGTCTGTAGGGCATGTGATACTCTCCAGCTATCCATTCCGAGATTGGGGTTTGCACTTGTTGCTTACGGCATATTGCACCGATATGCTTGCACCAATAAGTGGATATCTTTGTTTGTCGATACATAAACATTCTTATTTTCGGAATACCGGAATAATCTATAGACTAGCCGTTCTAGTCTGCTTTTTGGCTCATATTTTAGCACTGCTCTCTTTACCATATAAGGCCGATTTTCAATACCCTACCATTGTTCGGAAGCCACATTCATTGTGTTACTCAGCATGCTAAAGAAATACATTTGAAATTGCGTCTGTATTGCCTCCACAATGAAATTCTAGTTGGTTACGGGCAAAATGTCCGCGGATATACGGCCATGTTTATTTTTATTTAAACGATGTAGGTAATAAATATAACTGAAAGATATGACCAATTGTTGGCAACCACCTGAGGAGCAGTCTGAACTTTTCACCTTAATCGCATGCTGATCACTTTTAAGAATGAACAATGATATATTACAGGTAAAAAAAAGTGATTGCTTTACAAGTCCCGTAGGATGGTTGAAGTGAAAGCAAACATAAGTGCAATCATGAATTTAAGCGTCTAGTGAACTCAAGTGCCCTTATTCATATAAACATTGCAGAATGTGTACTGAATTGTTACTGTAGAGTAATATGGGAAGTAATATGGGGAAGGCATGTCTTAAGAACAAGAGAAACGACAACACTTACTGGTGCGCCGCTTTCTTGGACTGAGGTAATTGATGAATGCAGTTATAATATATCCGAAACCATATTCCACAACAGCGGTGTGTAAGTAGGGAAGCACAAAAGCTGAGAATGAGCACCGTATGTTTTCGCTAGTTCCAGTAACGATAGACTATTACTCGCCCTAAACCAAATGGGAAAATCCCATGCTTTCGTAAACCGCAAAACAGACAGTGACCGCTTGTAAATAACATGAGACTTAACAAAGCATGTGTGCGAGTGAAATGTACTCAGGAACATTATTTCTACGGCCAGTCCAATGATAACCTGAGTAAATATCAAGGCGAATTATCTTGTGGCAAAAGATGCGGGCCACGGCCACATAAACTTAGGTGGGAATTGCTTTTTTCAACACAGCTTTCTTTCAGATGACGGATGTAAATAGCTTCAGCAATGGATCAGTGCATGCATCGCTTAAGAATAGAACCTCTACCTTGAAGTGGTTTTCACAGCCTGCTTGACAGTACTCGAGGGGATGCGACATGATTCCACGATAGCTCCATCATTTGGTGATATTTCGATCCGGAGCACTAAACTACTCAATGGGCACATGTTGAATTGTTTTTATCTTCACCTGCGCAAATAATTTGCTATATGGTCAATTTTAATTGCAGACACTCTTTAACCAGGGTTCAGATGCAACTGTGATTCTTGATATTTGAAGATAGATTTTAAACTTGAATGCCTCATGCAGCAAGGTTGTCTTATCAAATACGGGTACTCGAAGGAATGTTTCATAGCCACATTACCGCGGCTATATTTGTAGACATTTGAGCTCCTGTGCGTCTGGATGAATACTAGTTAGTTGACGCTGCCTAAGTTTTTCTTTCGAGTTTGTAAGAATTTCACCCAAACTGTAGGGCACTGGGAAGTCTGCGTATCCCTTAGGATTCAAGTTGTAAGAAAAGGACCAAGGTGCAATAACTTAATACGTTTGAATTATTTATGGCTGCCCAAAGTGTATCTCAATTCTACACAATTTTTGTCACTCGCTTTTGTCTAAACTTCGGTCATCGTCAGGGGCAATAACCATGGTCTCCATTGACAGAGATTCGGTTTTTGCCAGTTCATTAACTGTCGATGAAAGCCCGTTATAGCAGGTGGTGACTGTAAGTAGGTAATTGGCGAGCATTGTTTTGGAACAGTCTCATAACATCAAAGAGAATAAGTTGAGCTAATAACACACCTGCTTAAAAATTAATATATATTCGCATACTTAATGTGAACGTGGTTCTAGTTGAGGTCAAAACAGTACCCCTTACGCAAGGCCACGTATCCATTTTATGCTGTAGTTCATTTTGAACTATTATGCTGTAGTTCCATTGCATTATCATCAAGAACGATTCTCAAACGAGCGACCGGTTTGTTTGCTGCCTCACCTCCCTTAACCGCGGGATCCAGTTTGCCTAGAATACTTAAGTAGATATATCTAAATACTAGTGTAGAACGCTAGAAAAGAACAAAGTTCAGACCACGGGTCTGGTAATAAGATACGAGAGGCCCAATTGAGGTACCGCTCAGTGCGATATCTGAGGGCATGACAGATTTTCAGAAACCCTTTATATTTATAATAATTATGTACTTAGTCAGATTTCTCCGCAAGTGAGAAGCTGCATCAGGTTCAGTTTCCTCACTAAAGCTAGTACGATAACTCGGCGTAACTTGTCGTCTAGTGTCAGAGGCCTTCACGTCGGGAGGACATTGGTTTAATGTATGTCGCAAGGGAATGATCTATGGTGCTTTTCTGTCCATGTGGAATACTAGTGAACTTGGAATCTCCTATAAATATCCTTCGAACGATTTTACCAGTGTTTTCATGCAGATTGAAGCATAACTGTGCGACTGCTGAAGGCTAATATCCTAATACCCCAAAATAAATAAATAAATAAATCGTATATTCCTAGAAGACGCGAGAAGCAGTTCCCTAGAAGGAACAGATCAGATAATGGTACAACTTTCCATGACAAATCAGTAATACATTTTCAGAGATAAACATGGGCGCCATTGCAAATTAGGTCATACAGAGCAATCAGAATCCTTCTCCTATTTATTTCTGCAATTGAATCTGGAATCTTCGCAATCACCTAACAGATATTTAGGCCGAGAAAAAATGTAATGAAAGGGGCTGTTGTCCGAAATGTTATGTGTATGTGTTTCGGAAATTTTTCAGGCACCGTGGCAACCTTTTTTGAATGCGTTATCTAGGGACTGTGATGTCCCGAATATCTTAATCGGCTTTGGAACGGTTAAATGCTTACTAATCGCAAACTTAAAATTGCAAAGTACATAGCATGTTCTGATAGCACTTGGAAGTTTGTTCCAAATCTTTGAGTATTGGGTTAGAAAGAAACGTTTGCTACAGACGTTGAGCGCATCAAGTTCATGCTACACTACCTAGCCTGTGGAGCTGCATTGTGCGCGCTAGTGCGTGAGTGTCCATCTCCCGACTAACCAGCGATGCTTATTGATTGGTTCAAAAGCGAGTGCTTAGCTAAAACATGTGAACTGCGTAAAACAAAACAGTTGATCTGTACGCAGTGTGGACTGCCGATGTACTATTGCCATTGCTTCTACTAAACTTCCATTTGCAATACTGTTGTTCTGATTTCGGTTGAGTGTAACAATTTGGCGACAGAGGTTATTCTGATTACTCATGGCAAATTGGATAACGGCACACCAACCCTTTTGGAATTCTTCTACTGAAAGGCCTGATGCGCAACATTGGTTGCAGTGGACACCTACATTTACTAAGTATGTTGATTTGCTTTTGCTCCTTGGCGGAAATTGCCCGATAGGTGATGCAGCGAAAATTAAATTAACTGCGCCACCATTCCGACATCGAAGGCCAGCGACATTTCGATAGTTTACAATTACATACGAAGCGAGACCTAAAAACTGTGTTCTATTCCCTGGACCGAATATAGGGGGAAAAGCCCCATGTGTTTATTGCTTGGTATAAATTCAGCACCATGCGACAACAACCAAATGAGACTGTAAATGAGTTTATCTCTCGTCTCCTTACTGCTCTCCCTGACTGCGCCTATGACAAGATATACCAAACACATGTGCATACTTAGATGACATTTTAATTACTGGACGAACTGCCGCCGAGCACTTACATACATTTGACGTCGTCCTGAAGCAATTATCGGATGCCGGTTTGGTTCTAAAAGGAGAAAAGTGTGAGTTCCTTGTTCCGAATGTACAGTATCTTGGCTAACGGCTGTCACGTGAAGGATTGTGCCTACTGGAAGAAAAGACAAAGGCGCTACTTGAGGCGCCAGCACTCAAAAATGTTCATGAATTGCGGTCGTTCCTCGGTGGTGTCACTCAGTTTTCCAGGTTTATGCCATCGGCAGCAACTCATCTGCATCCGCTTCACCAGCTGCTACGTGAAAACCAAAGCTGGAATTGGCACAATACTCATGAAAATGCATTCAAAGCGGTCAAGAAGCTCTTAGCATCTACAGATGTTCTTATGCATTATGATCCGCAGAA
This sequence comes from Dicrocoelium dendriticum, assembly GCA_944474145.2. NCBI lineage: Eukaryota > Metazoa > Platyhelminthes > Trematoda > Plagiorchiida > Dicrocoeliidae > Dicrocoelium > Dicrocoelium dendriticum. The sequence continues at coordinate 66,176,664 of OX104071.1, read as the reverse complement.
GCCGGTTGTTCTTTCTTGTGACGCCTCACCTTTCGTTCTCGGAGCGTTTTTAATGCACAAATTACCGAATGGCTCTCAACGTCCCATTGCTTATGCTTCTAGAACCCTGACACCAGCAGAACGGAACTACTCCTAACTTGATCGAGAGGCAGCCGCTGTCATCTCCGGCACCACTCGATTTCACCAATATTTACTCGGGCGACCTTTCGTGATCCATACGGATTATAAACCTCTTGATTCCTCAAGAGGTATTCAAAAATGTATTCAAAAAATGGCTTCACCTAGAATGGTACGTTGGTCGCTTATTCTTTCTGCATATACTTACGAAATTCAGTACGTTCTAGGCAAACAGAATATCACTGCTGATGTTCTTAGCCGGCTTCCCTTACCAGAGACACCATCGAAAGAATTTATTCCACAAGAGCTCGTAAACCTGGTCCAGCCTTTTAATGATTCCCCAGTCACATGTACAGACATACGTCAGGAAACTGACAGAGACTCTGTTCTAACGTTGGTCAAACGCCATGTCCAAGTTGGGTGGCTGGACCACACCCCCAAAGAACTCATGCCCTTGCGTAACAGGATGTCTGAACTTAGCCTCCAGAATGGATGCTTGCAGTGGGGCGCACGATTTATTGTCCCCGAGAACTTTCGGTCATGTGTCCTTGACGAAATACATGGTGCGCATCCGGGTGTCGTAAAGACGAAGTCGTTAGCCCGATTCTATGTGTGGTGGCCTGAATTAGACCGTGATATTGTGGCGAAGGTTGGAAGTTGCAGACCTTGCCAGGAGACCCGGAATGCCGCTCCTCATACGCCAATGCAGCCTTGGAATTGGCCAGAAACACCCTGGAAACCAGTCCACGTAGACTATTTCGGTTTCTACGAAGGTCGGATGATTTTGCTAATCATCGATGCCTATTCTTAATGGATTGATGCCCATATTCTTGTTTCAGCAAATTCAGCTGGTACTATAGAGAAACTACGCACATTGTTCGCAACATTTGGCCTTCCCGAGACATTAGTAACTGACAATGGACCAGCATTCGCTAGTGTTGAGTTTTCTACCTTCCTCAACTCGAACGGCATTAAACACATAACAACTGCACCCTATCATCCTTCTCCTAATGGGTTGGCGGAAAGAGCCGTACAAACAGTGAAGAAGCTGCTAATAAAACAACCGAATGCTTCGCTGCGTGTGCGTTTGGATCGTTCCTTGTTCGCATATCGAAACAGGCCAAACGAGACCACGGGCAGATACCCTGCAGAGTTAATGTCTGGTCGTCGACTGCGTACACGATTGGATTTATTGCATGGGTCCATTGAGCCACAAGGTTCGGAAAAATAACAACGAGTGAAGGAGCGTTTTGATATTGTAGCAGAGAGAAGCATGTGACAGATTCAGGACTCATCTACATCCGCTTATCTACAGACTCGGTGTGGGAGCCAGCCGTCGTTAAAACAACGAACGGACAGATAATAGAAGCAGAGGCTGAGGACGGCAGGATCGTTCGATGCCATTTAGATCATGTGCGACCGAGGTTGTCCGACACAGAAACAGTTGGCGAGACAGAGCGGCCAGCTCAAGCGTCGAACGACATGCACGTGCGTGACCTCGAACCGGTAGCTGAGTCACAATTGCGACGCTCTGAGCGCCGACGCCGACCGGTCGATCGTTTCCAAGCTGGATAGTTCCAACTAAAGGGGGAAAGTGATACAGATGTTAAGACCGTCAAGGTCATGCTACACTACCTAGCCTGTGGAGCTGCATTGTGCGCGCTAGTGCGTGAGTGTCCATCTCCCGACTAACCAGCGATGCTTATTGCTTGGTTCAAAAGCGAGTGCTTAGCTAAAACATGTGAACTGCGTAAAACAAAACAGTTGATCTGTACGCAGTGTGGACTGCCGATGTACTATTGCCATTGCTTCTACTAAACTTCCATTTGCAATACTGTTGTTCTGTAACACGTTCTCTTATTCTCGTAGTAAATCTTGAAATGATGAGATTTACCATTTTGTTACGTATTGGATATCTGCTGTTTAAAGTTATGTGAACACCGTTTTCCAGACCGTGAATTTGACAATTTATGATTCTCTAAAGAAAACGTAGGTTCAGCTTCGTTATCCGAAGCCAAACTGGGTCAAATCCCAGTCTAGCACATAGCTCTTTGTATGTCAACTTTGAGGAGAATCCGTATGACTTTTTCGTGAAGCGTCTTTGGACCCTCACAAGAGTGTGCTGGTCAGATTTCCGCAGGTTGGACTGTACCATTGAAACGTATTCCATCCACGGCAATACATATGTTTTGTAAAGCGAAATGCGCTATTCATTGAGGTAAAAATGATGGCAGATATACCCGATGGTCTTCATGGCTTTCGAAATTTAATGTTAGTGCTCAGAAAAGTTAAATGTGACTGAATATTGCACGCCCAATTCGCGAACTGCCCTGCATTGCGAGGTATATGCGCCTTGTAGTAATAAACTGTCTGGCGGTACTTGGCATTTGTACAACAAAATATTATACTTGTCCACGGCAAACGACATCTGCCACAGTTGGCACCAGGAGCCAAGGGCTGATAGGTTATCCTGAATGAAAAGTACAGCTTCCCGAGTATTGTCAACTGGTTGTAAGTAGAAAATTTAATGTCATCAGCAAAGATAAATGCAACACCATTTCTTATTCTCTAGAATATATCGTTAATATAAATTAGAAAAGAAGAGGACCAAGAACACTGCTTTGAATCACTCCACTAGTGATTGCTTTCGGTCTAGATAAATGGTCGCCTATGCGTACAATCTGCTGTCTACCAATTAGGTATGAAGACAGGCAAGAGAACATCGGTTCTCCAATGCCTATAGCCTTCACATTGTTTACTAACCTTCTGTGAGGCACTCTATCTAATGCTATTTTTATATCCAGGAGAAGGAATACGACAGATTCCGTTGTCAATGGCAGTCGTTGTGTGGTTTAAAAAGTCTGTCTGACATCTTGCGCAGGATCGACCTTACATGAAGCAGTGTTGCGAATTGCTGATAATGTTAGCGTGGTTCAAGAATATAATCAGTTCATTTTTCACTGTTCTTTCCATTATTCTAGATACCATGGGTGTGCGATTGATGGGAGAAATGTTTTTAACCTCGTGGGCAGCGCCATTTTTATGTCGCGTGATAACGATAGAACTTTTCCATTGAGTAGGGTATACTCTGTTGATAAAAGAGAGTGTAAAGAATTTGAGCAAAAGCAGAAGGAAGTCACTACCACTGATTTTTATTAGACAAGAGGGGATCCCATCAGGGCCTGCGCACGTTGAGGAGTACAAGCGAGAGACTTGACCAGTAATTTCGCTATAGTGAATGCCACTGTGCACAGACCATTATTATGCGGCGTGTTAAGTGTTGGTGTGTCTGCTGATTCACTGATCATTGGTCCTGCAAAATAAGCACTGAAAGCTTAGCAGGTATCACCTGGTGCATCGTAGTATGTCCCATCAAGCGTAGTGATAAAATTGAGTCTGTCGCTGCACCGCGAACCCCGGGCACGGAACAGTTTGCCTAGCTCAGCTGTTTTGCTGGGATCGTTCAGAGCTTTATACTCTACTAGGATGAGAGTTTTGTCACGTTGCTGCCTCTGTTCTTCGACGAGCTTCATCTGCTGTAATAATTGCGCAAAGTCAGCAGTTGAAATGAACTGCTGTCGAATCATATGCAGATTTCTTGCTGCCTTCAACGCCTTGCGATCGGATGTATGTTCAGTTTGGTAAGCCTATTTAAGTGATACTACTGAATCGATGCAGAAGCCAATTATACTATAAAAAAGGTCCGTCACATTCTGAGGAGATGACGCGAGAAAGAATTTATCCCAATTCATCGAACGAATAAGGTCCTTGAAGGAGTCCCAATTTACAGAACTGAAGAGATGATAATGCATTGTGTTCTGTACATCGGCCATGCGTAGTCTTAGACGGTATCTGCTCACGCGATGTGCGCTCCCAGGAAATTCATCAAGCAATTAACACTGATTGCAGGTATGCCCAATGAAAAAATGAGATCCAGAGTACTTTCATTTCTGGTAGGTTGGGAGACGTGTTGCTGCGAACCATTCATTTAAATTCAGGAGATACGATCTTGGTATTTCAAAGGAGCGGTCCTTATGGGCTATGAACTCGAAGGCACATTGAAATCACCTCCAATAATCTTATGTATAAATTGTAGGCCAGCAGAAGCATGTCGACATTGGACATTCTTATTTCTATGCTCCTAATATATGCATTGGCAAACTCATTGTAACTAATTGGAGGTGGTTCGGTTTTGCTCCTCTCAAGCCTGACACCCCATAACCGGTTTCATCCTCCTTTGGACTCATCAGATGAGATAGCATGAGCTGGGGTGGAGCTCGGGGACAGTGGTAAAAGGCTGACGCTTTGAACATTATGGCTCTAAGCTCCACGATCGAGTCTCGCCACAGCGGTTAGGACTACAAAATTGCAGCTAACTTTGAGAGTAAATGGATTGTGAGCACCATAAATTAGACAAACTAATGTACCATTATTATCCTCATTATTGTGTTATAGCAAATGCGGCTCCATGCAGACTGACGACGGAATATACTTCGGACTTCTAAAATATCAATCCTCCTGATCTCAAATATTTTTAAATAGTGTTTACTCATTAGATTAAACCGATCACTCTACTGTAATGTGAAGTAGCATGCAGAATTTGATTGATCGTCTGTGTATGTTTCGTGGCGTATTAAGTTGGTGATTAAACACAGGTAAAATATTAAAGCAAATGATGATTTATCGAGCTTGTTGTTACACTATGTGCAGAAATTGTCGATTCCGATAAGCCACACCAATTGATGAAGAACCCTGTAGATTGGCTTTGCCAAAGTTTTCCTGTGTGCCTTTGATTTAGAGTCATTTCGACACATTCCATCGACAGTTTTTCCTCCAAATTATTAGAGCTGTCTCAAATCTGAAAATGGTGTAGAAGAGCATGTTAATAGTTGCACACAACTACATTCCACACAACAAACAGGACGGGACATTAGACGGAATCATGAACTAGTTATTGGAATTGGTTGTATTTTTTCGTTGCTCAAAACACGGCTCAGATTGATGAGTGCACCGGTTTGACCGATCGTTTATTTTGTGGCCCCATGAACTATTGGTAAAAGGTGGTCGTAACCGCTTTGACAACCCAAATAACATAGCATTTAGGTTTGCACATATGAATTAATTAGATATCCTATTTCAAAATGATGTTCATGGTGTTTATCTAATAAAACGTGTAAAATGTGAGCAATGACGAAAATTATCATACCAAACTTAATGAACCTCAAGCGTCTCACCACAATTTCGCAGCAAGCATGGTAGAGGTACAGCATCTGGGTGAGCCAACGCAAAAATATGGTCTTACGTTCGCTAAATTTAGAATCTCCGTTATTAGCTTATATCAGCCAAGAATTAACCCATTTATAAAGTTCAGGGTGCAAACTTTTCGCCTAAATAATGTTACGATTATATTTATAATGCTAGACCTATTTGACCTTATTAATTAAGTAACTGAGAATAGATAATTCATGCTCGAAGTGTTTGGTTGTCAAAAGTACAACGAAAATCTCGGTCCCCTCCTTAAATTAATTGCTTAGCCTGATATCCAGAAACTTTAGCCATTCGTATAAATATATCTAAAATATCTCGACATTGTTACTTAACGCGCTTTCATACACTTCAAGCTTCAAGGTCGAACAGTTTCATGTTAAAATGACTGCTGATTTAAGTGTTAAACTATCAAGCTGTGGTGTGCTGCTGTACAACCTACTGTGAGTTCGCAGCCATGTTTCGATTGCAAGCCCAATCGACTTTTTCTACTATGTTATTTTGCTTTTTATTATCATGGTTATAACTCATTAATGCAGCATAAGTATATGGTCTATATTTTAATGCTTAAGTTTCCTACAAATTCCTTAGCCTAGGCTTCGTATCTTCGTTATTGACATCATATATTTTATAGTGTATGGCATCAAGTTCACTACACTGAGCATTTCTGTGGTAGGATAGGAGACACAGAAATGCTTCAGTTGCATATGAAACGCGAAACCACAAGATAAGCCAACTCACAGTCAGATAGCAGTTACGTTCCAATTGCTAAGGATAATATATGGGTTGTACACCTCGTACACAACGGAAGCAGAAGCTTAGTGCTTATTTCACGGTAAATATCTGGCTTTCAGGCAAACTGCGTGGTATTTTAAACATGTAGAAACAACACAAGCAGATTACCAGAAAAACGTGAGCGAGTGTTTCGAACAAGTGTATTCTATTGTTGATTATATTTTATTATGTCGAATGCAGTTTACATGCTTGAATTATGGTGCGCAATCTCAATATGAACTATATATTTCGAATACTAGTGAACTTTGATCATTTCGATCACTTGGGTCGGAGCTGAAGCAGATGGCAATTTGGTGTTGGTTCAAACATAATCTACAAAACTTTTCATAATAGAATTAATAACGGGAAAGTAAAAGCGTGATGTATTTATTGGTAGCCGCTATATAATTCTCCCCGCTAAGCGTGATCTGGAAAGTAAACTTTCGAAAAAGCTGTATGTGGCAACAAACGTAGCTATTCTGGAAAGGAAAAAGCGGTAAATCCTGAAAATTTGATTTTCAATTCGTTTCTTGAGTTAGGGTATAAAGATTTTAATGAAAAACATCGACCAGTTTATTAATAGAGTGTAACAAACTGGAATCAGTCACGGTACCTTTTGTCTGAACGTTCAACAATGGGCTTAACATAAACAGCTTAAACGTGATCGCCACTCACGGATTCCTTCGATCCATTCTCTCCCAAAAACGAAGTTTTCGACGTTCGTGACAACGCCTTGAATGTGCTTTCGAACTGCGTCCTTGCGCATTAAGGCAAACGGACAAGTGTGTGAATCGGGATGAATTCGTTGTTCGTGAGCAGTGCATAGAGAATAGGTAGATTGAAAGGCTCGAATGTGTTGCTTACGACGTTTGGCATAATACACAGGATCCAATTATCCAGTGATTCGAGGACCAAGTATCTTCTTGCCTAGTAGCCTTACTCATGCCAAAGACGACTTAGGCAGGGCAACATCCAACATCCTCGTTGACGGTATTACGATACAAAGAAGGCCATTCTACCGTAACGGAATGAAAGTAGTAGTGGTTTGCATTCATGCCAGAAAAATATACCAACAGGATACCTTGTTCTAATTGATTCGGTACGTTTCCGTTAAGTTACCTAAGCTCACATGAAACCAGCCAAACCACGAAAAGCTGGACCAAGTGCCCTGCGGTTCTGTGCAGTAACTATGATCATCCCACGGGTATGGATTTACATGAGCCATCGCAAACACGAAGTACCAGTGCCAACGATCGAACAAGTGAGGGACCCAAATTCACTTCATTAGTAGTAGGTATGCCAGAGAGTATCGCTTAGTCCTTCCCATTAGGATCCGCTTCAAAAGTGAAGGAGAAGTCTGGGCAGCACGTAACAACATCACCTGTGCCTTTCGAAGTCTATATCACCAATGATCTAAATTGACCCGAACACAACACGGCCAGTCCGAATGGAATAATTACGGACTGGGATTTGTCTACCCGTAAAACCGTTTCAAAACTTAGAAGGATGACAGCAATATCGTTTGTTAGAACGGGACTGCTAGCAAAGGCAGTATGAAACATAAGCATCCAGTTACTACCACTGGACCCAAAATAAATGAACAGGGCAGTCCTAGATTTACACACTCTTCACCGGGTGTATGCAGACCCTGTAGGAAGTCAACCTTAATCTTGGCTGCAAAATGGATTATTAGGAGACATTTTGGGGCTCATCAGTGGTGTGCCATCCTCGGACCCCTGTCAGGTTCCAACCCCATGACTCCCGGATTCCCGTATTTTGTGCCACTAATCTCTGCGTAACTGCCTAGGACCTACGTTACTGACAGATAACTACGAGTCAGAAAGGGGCAGAGGCCCGAGGAAGGCGTACTACTGACGAGACACAGAAGGTCGTGCCAACTGGCTGCTGCTATACCAGGCATGTCGCAACCTGTTGACTGAAAGTGAACTTCGACCAACTACCCGTGAAACAAATGCGTTCGTCACCGCCGCACACGGTATATGAGTAATGAGCGACCTTTCAATGGTCGGTACAAAAATACACACTAAACACATTCACTGACTTTTCACTTCGATCAGAAAAGTAACCTTGTGTATACACCAACACACACAGTCTTCTGAAGACGGTTTCTGAAGTGCAGCTAGTTTAACCCTCTTATGCTTGCGACCTCATGTTTATATAGGAAACTTGGTTGCACTCAGAATTTAATGCCTTCTCCGAAACCATTGCCTTAACAAGTCGGGTCGGTTATTTTATATCACCATAGTGACCTGCAGTGCGAATTGGTGGACAATTACGAAAGGCTGATAATAGACTCACTCTGGTGCAGTCTGCGACTGTGACGCAGCTACCTCGTGTTGGGGCGATAGTTTATCTTCCCCCAATATCCACACCAGAAGTGGACTAACGCCTGACCATAGCTTTGGGAAGGGTCCCGCAACGCCGGTACAGACATGTTCACATCTCCGGCGACTTCAGTGTTCATGATCTAGAGGTCCTGGCATCCGCTAACCACCAGTACATGGTAGGCATACGCATGTTTACCGTAAGGATTTAATTCTGCAGCAGTATCAGTTTCCTACCAGAGTCAGAGCTTGATAGAGTGCTTAAGGTTGTACTCACCAACGAAGAGCTCATGATTGAGGAAACAAAATGCTGAGCCCTCTGGGGCAGATTGATCACCTAACAATACTTTATGTCTAGCGGCGTTATGCGGAATACGCAGTGGAACATTTCTAATCGTTCTGAACCAGTACACAGTGTCACATACGATCAAAACATGTTGGAGAGTCCAAGTGTGAGTTTTTGAATGATTGATCCATTGACATTACCTGGATTGAGTTTGCTGGCAAGCTCAAGGCTCTGATTATCTCTGCATCAGTATACAAGCCCTTTCTTTCTGCAAGCCCACCATCAATCATTTGGAGCAAAACCCAAAGACGCTGGGCCGTAAGATACGCACTAGGGTATATGTGTGCAGAATTAACCCTAGTCCTAACAATTATAGCGATATTTGATACAACGAACTTGTCTTCGAGGATATATAAAACAACAGCAGAGCATAGCGAATGGGTTTTGCTAACAAGCAGCTTCCGTACAAACTTGTGATAGCATCTCTAATTTGAAACTTCGTGTTCCTCCACTTTGCTCAGCAAATGGATGCCCTCGAACTGCCGAGGATACAACCCAAGTTCTGCGGCCGCATGTGTCACCAGTTTACGTCACAGCTTTACTATGCGCCCAGACATTAGTATGTACACAGGTCAGTTTTATTTCAGCGACCGTTTTAAGGTAGCTGCTAACGTTGCGCAACCATATTTCTCCCAGCATTGAAATCATTCCCCCGAAAGCACTGTGTGTGGCAGCTGCAAGGATGGCTGAGCCACTAAATCGATTCTTTCGAAGATGCCTGGACGATCATCAGGTATGTAATGTGTGGGAGCGTTGTATCATTACCCCGATTTCAAGTGTGGTAACCAGTTGGAGCTTACCAATATTGCCCAGAGGTTCTCTTCCCAGTACTCTATCATAGCTGAGGCATGAATAGGTCATGCAGAAGGATCTAACATAATTACGCCGGAGCAACATGGATTCCGTCAACATCGGTAGTCTACCACCAGTCTACTGAATGCGAGTAGTAGTTGGACCGAAGCAGATGATAGTGGGACTGTCAATGATGTCATCTACTTCGAGTTTTCTTAAGCCCCCGGGAGCATATTAACCACGTCTGTCCCCAAAGGCTGCAAGGGTGCGGAATTAAGAATCCTGCACTTGGATAGATTAGTAATTTCCTCCTTCAGCGACGGCTTTAAGTTCGGGTTTGAGGACATTTTCCAGTTCCTTTTTGTGGGCTGCGCTGTTTCAAAGGATTTGTGTTAAGACTGGCTTTTCCTTGGTCTTCGTCAACCGCCTCATCAATGTCCTCGTAATGAATTGTCTTGGTGGGCCTTTGGTAGTTAGGAACATCAAGAGCTATTGTAACGAAAATTATACCGTGTTTTTGAAAGGGAAAATGTAAATATACTTCCATTCAAAGCGAGTAGCTGCAAACCGCTCCATGCAAGCCACAATTCCACTAATGCAAATAAGCTTGACGACCACATTTTGGAAACAACCTCAGAAGACATCGACGTTGCTGAGTGATAGAAAATGATTACGGCCGTTTGGCGCAGTTAATAAAGGCGTTCAAAACCACGAACCAAAATGTTGGTCTCTTAAGAAGTGCGTTCGGGCGCTTTGACGAAGCCATCTTGCTTAAACTGCGCAACGCGAATGGGTGTCCCCAAGTAGATTGCGCGATTCAGACCTGGCAAGATTGGCGAAAGCGCGATTTGTTGCACTGAATACCCACAGTGAAAGGTAAACAATTATAGGAGAGGATTATTGCGCCTGCTATAATAAATGCGGCTGTAAGCCATGGTGCAACCAAATTCTGACGTACCTGATATGGAAAAGCCGCGGTCACACTTGACGCCACCTCTTGAGACTTAGACGCAGCACAAAAATGCTTGGTCACGTGAGGAAATTAACCATCCAATACAGTAGGCCGTAATGCAGTCGGAATTATTTTTCCATCCTAATTTGATAACCGTGGAACGCTCTTCCAAATTTTGTCGTTATTGCACCCACTATGCCCATTGTTAAAAACTGCTTGACGATGTCTTAGGTAATGAGTACTAATTGATTTCAGTTATGTTCATCGAGTGATGACAAGTGGCAGAAAAACATTGTGCTTACCAACCTTCACAAAATCGGGATCAATGGAAAAACATGCCTTAACAGGGATATTATGAAAAGTAAACAGATGCGCGTTTCACTCATATGTACTGTTTTCATAAAATTATATAAATCATATAAGACATCGCAGGGGAGCTCACAACGCTTGGTTATTTAGCTTCCCTATACATATTTCTACCGTTCCGTTGATAAGCATGCATCTTGAATGTGAACCATAGAGGTTGAAATACATTTATTTCGCAATTCTGTTAAGGAGAGTGCCCATGTGACCCAGCAACTGGTGGAAGCATATAAATGTGCTAAATATTATCTTAGAAACGCGCAAGAACTTTTTATACTAAATGGAAGTCAGAAGATACCGAGGTTAACAATTTGCATCGCTTACAGGTCAATGGTTTCACAACACGTTGCATCATTTGCTGCCCAAACTGGTTGCAGGTTCAGTGCCTTACTGCTGTAGGTAAATATATGGACTTTTCCGGTGTTGTTAAATTTGGCATTCCGTGCATCCCCCACCAGTGTTATACACATCAAATGGTGCAGCGCGTAACATCGACTTTGAGACTGCGCAGCACTTAGCTGAGCTTCTAACTGGGCGAATTGATCGAAGTCCAGCTCTCACAGGTGGTAGCAATGTGAAGTAAACGAGAACAGCCCCCAGTAGTATGGTCATCCATTTATCCATAAAAGTCATCCGAATTTCTCGTACAAAAAGGAGGCGAGAAAAGGAAGCTGATTACAGCATTTGGAAAGGAGAACAATGAAGAACGGAAGACTACAATAGTTGCTCCCCCAGTTCATGCCTGACATACACATTAGCGCTCAAGGCATCAAGTTATTTGTTTCTATTTAACATACGATGTCACAGACAAAGTAAAAATAGAATAATATGGTTCAGTAGCGCCTTTGCAGTCTTGTACTTCTCGAGCCTCATAAATATATTGCAGCCATCTAATTTGAAATTTAACCGACCCGTATATTTTGCTCTTGCTACATTCTGCACTTCCCTTTCCACGCGTTGTCCTTCCACTTTTTCAAAGCAGACTTTTTGACATAACTATTTAGAAGGTTTTGAATAACTCCCCGGGATGACGAAAGTATCATTAGAATCTTTTCTCACATTTAGTGCGCAATAAACACATATGACGCAGTAACTTTGTTTGATCCCACCCTGTGTAATTTAACTACTCTCATACAGGTTAAAGTGCAGCAACGGTTGGTTAGCTGCCCTAATGTATTCATGGGTAGCCTGTGTTGAAGGCTGAATGATTTGGGGCTGATGCTAAACGCAGTATTTAGTACTCCAATTAAACTATCTCTATAACGTATAAAGCCGACAGTATTCAGTCAGTGTGATAGTTTTCCCTCAATCCATGATATGTGTGCAAGCTATGAGGTACTAATAAATGGACAATATCCTAAGTGGAAAAGAAATGCTTCATAGATCGAATGTTTGCAAGATATGCATCCACGAATATCTTAAATCTATATATTGCTTACTCATGTGTTTATATCCTAAAAGCATTTTCAAAATATTTTTCTGGCTGTTCAAAACTTACCGGCCGGGAAATTTATTTCGTTCCCACGTCCCATTTTTGCAGCTGCTTTCACATGTGCTGCTCAGGTTGTTCGAATGGAGCAACTAGTGTAAAATGACGAACTATCCATGTTGCAATTTATGTCGTTGTAATTAGTTATCACGAGCCACCGTCTGTCTGGTCATGCACGTGGCTCACGTGCGTGAACAAATCACCATGTTATCAAGGGAACCAGTGATTTGGTCGTGTGTACGCATCGTAGAGGTGTCTTTTGCGTTTCTGTGTTCTTATTTATACTACTGGAGACGGCTTGCCGAAAGCATGAATTCCATCGGAAAATTGCAAAAGCACACTGAGGGATCCAGTTCCTGGAACCATTACATCGAGCGTATGAAGTGTATTTTCGACGCTAATGAAATCGTCAGCGACAACTGTAAAGTGGATATCCTACTGACTATCTGTGGTCCAAAAGCATACGAGTTAATTCGCAGATTGATGACTACTGGGTTGCCATGCACCAAACAATTTACTGAACTGGTCACACTGGTTTCGAATCATTATAATCCAGAACCATCAGTTAACGTGTAGGGATTTAAGCACACTAACCGATTCCAGCGTGAGGGAGTCAGTTGCTTCCTTGGCTATCGAGCTTCAAAAGTTGGCAGAATGTTGGGATTGCGCTAACTACCGAAATATCATGATCCGGGATTGTCTGGTGGTCGGTCTGAATACATTTAGAGATGCTTGTTGGTTGAGAACATAGTGACATTGGAAAGCGCCTATGATTTTGCAACCGGCATGGACGTTACTGAAAGTAATGCATTATATATATATATATGATTTGGCGGCGCCCCTATCCGGATTTGCCTGTCACTGTGACCTCCATGTGGACAGTCACAGAACGCCTGCGCCTACAGAGCCCATGGGTGGCTTGCGCTGCAACACCCAAAGTTCCATGCACACACCCCATATCCAGTGTATACCCAAAGGAATAACACCGGGAAGCATGTGAATGGGAGCCACGTTTCATCAACGGAGCCGGCCCGCACTCCTTCAACAAGCAGAACTGAAGCATTCCGGCCTAATTGGGAAATCATGCACACCAGATGTACACATGGCGGTGGCTGGACGTAGCCCGTTCCACACAGGATGGAAGCACCCTTTGAACCTAGCACCGTCACGAGGATGGTGCACCCCGTCCCCACCAGCAATGACCAGCAGTCTCCTGGAGCCAGTATGGAAGAGATAGTGGGTAATATACAGATGGGCACTTTGTCAACATGCACATTAAGCGCAGCCACACCGGGGAGCTCAAGTAACACCTACTTCTGAAATGCAAGATTACTAATCACGCAGACAAACGTATCACATACACCGCCTTATTGACCTGGTTTAGTTTATCGGATGGGAGCGTACTCACGGTGCTTCTATTCCACCTGCAATAGTGCCTTCTCCTGCACCTGAGCAACCACCCTTTATAGTAGCCCATGGAATTCACATTGATAAAAATTTAGCTTGGATTCGCAACACCTGAAATCAACATGAGTTTGTCATAAACTCACCTTCGTCATGTTCTGGTAATGTTATTTCCGGTTTGCTCAAATGCCGTTTCCCTGCACTAAGATGGTGGGAAAAAATGGTATGAGTATACTCGTCGCATTCATTACATATACATACATACATGGCATGGAGTATTCCGTGTCCAATGGCAGTTCA
>OX104071.1:66111368-66162103 GCA_944474145.2 Dicrocoelium dendriticum | reverse complement strand
TCTGCTTAGCAGAATAGCTTAAATTTCAACGATGACAAGTCACTACGCCAAATTTTTATATTGTTGTCAGAAAAGTTGCAAAACAAAACAAAGCTTAAATTTTAGCAAGCGAACTGTTCAAGAGCAACTTAATAAAATACAACAGTATCAATCATCTTCGAAATTGAAACGCAGATTTTTTCGTAAAATAAACGAATCACGCTCATTCGCTTCCGCTGTATGCGCTTATTCACTGATAAATATACGGTTGTGTTTGTTTTTGGTTGCGCTCGTTGGGATTGTTTACACCCACGACTATAATGTCATAAGTTCTGACCGCACTAGATAGTCATGGGTACGGTGCATTGTCTTCACGTACACCAGCCGAATTACTTTAGTATGTTAGTCCCTTTTTCAGTGTATTTAATGTCTATAAGTTGGTTTCTAGGTAAGGGAAATTTGGACTGCAACTTTGCTTCAATTCTTTGTACATCGTCTACATAGCTCCGGATTCCGCACAAATAAAGCTAAATAGCTTTGTAAGTTGCTTATTATTCATGTAGCTCCCAAAATCGCAATACTCAGCTAATGGTTGCTGGTGGCTATGAATTTACAAACGAATTCTTGTATTACAGAGTATAAGGTGAATAATATTACGTAAGACAAACTGCTTCATCCTGATGATGTAATCAGGAATCCACAGAAAAACCAGCTTTACATCCTTGGAAACGGGCATTACTAGCTGTACAATATTGCCAGACAGCGGAACTACTTAAATGAAAAATTATCAGCATTCCAAGAGTTTATATTACTGAAAAAGGATTATTGGTCCTGAGAACCAAACGAACTTAATGAACATGTCAATTGTTTTCATTTTGTGCTGTTCGCAAATGGGATATTGTGTATCAAGTACAAAGGAGCTGGCAACAAAACATGCAAACTGACTACCCGGGTAGCTCAACTCTTCGGTTGTCTAACCCGAGACAACACGTTTAAACAATTACTATACTATAACTGTTTAGGTAAACATTACTATGGCGGTCTTTGGTAGATTTTGATGCAGCCATTTAGCAGATGTCACTATAAGCAGCTTAACAAGGATTGTACTCATAAAGCGAATTTTAAGTTCCCTTAAGCCTGACAAAGTGAATTCGGCATACTTTTCTAATTAACACCGGTTCGTTTGTCGCCATTTATCGCAACGATGTCGAAAGCAAAGTCAGGTAAGTGAGTTTTAATTGCAATTTGTCGAACCAGTGTATTTGAAATACTTGAATTAGATGAAGGAAGATTTCATACTACTGAAAAAGCAGGTAACGTAAAAATTAATTGGGATATTCAGAGTTAGTTGTTTGTTCTCATACTACTGGCCATTCGCAACACAGGTTCGTATAGAAAGCAGTGACCGCGGCGTACTCTAGACCATATGAATTCCACGGATATGCCATCTTATATTTCTATGTTCAAGTTACCCAGTTGCCCCCTGTCGCTCGACTTATAAGACCACGAACAACCTTCTAAACTAAAGCCGCTTTCCTACTTGCCTTTGTCTTGTTGATCTAACGAAATGAAACAGGTACCCTACCCTGGCTTGGGAAATCATTCAGAAAAAGCCAAAAGGAAAGGTTTAACCACTATTTTTGCCCATCAATATTTGGTATGCTTAACGAAATCAAATAAAGTGCGTTGATAATATGTATACTGGTTTTGCACTCATTAAAGCTTATCGTCAGTCAGCACAGGATTGCAATGCCTTCAGTCAATCCCGGCATCCCTTACGTCGAATATTTATCGTTCGCTTGTTTTGAGTAACATTTTACAGCTCAGCATAAAGCGTATTAGTCGCATAGCTCAGATAAGTGTATAAAGTTCATTATTTCCGTTGTAGTGACTTCGTCTAACACCACAACCGACGGTCCACCTATCTTGCAATTAGTCGGGTTAATACTACTTGCACAGTGGCAGAAGCACTGGAAACCGAGTTCTTACCTTCTTCAGATGTTCCGAATTAAAGATGCTAGCTAATAAGCAATCTATATTAGGCTTTATGAATATAAGCAACGTAGGAAGCAATGCATTAACCTTTTGAGGACTTATGCGGAGTTTATCAAGCCAAAAGTTATCGGCAAGAACTCGCAAAAGACGAACTTTGTGACGACAGTGGTAACGGTATATCGACCTTCTCAACAGATATTTGGTGAGGCGCACTGGTTAGTTCTAAGTTACAAGACAGAATTACCGCCTAAATGATCAGCAAATACATGGTTGTGCGGAACGAGATATTTGTCTGCGCTGGTGCACTTGTTCAATGCCCAATAATCGCCGCATGTTCGACGGTCTGTTTTTACACGGAGTAAAGTGAAGAGTTTCCTTGATCCTCCGAAGGATAATTAAGAATAAGTTCGAACATGTGCTCGAATTCCGCCTTTGTGCATTTGAATTTAAGCAATATGATGCCATGTTCCAGCGGAAAATAGTAGATCCATTGTTCAGATGCTGTGCATGATGTTAGTTGCTACTGGGAGAAGTAGATTTACGGGGCCGAAAACACTCAGATTCTGCTCGTTATCCTTTTTATGAGGAACTAGCATCGAAAACTGCTGGAAAATATTTAATATGCATGCGCTATCGTGATGACTTCAGTTGATGTTTTCACCTTGCATGTTGCAAGCTGTTTGTATTTCGACTGGATTCCGTTGCACGTGCTTTGACCATTATATCGAAGTGCTTTAGAAAATTCATCTTAAGAATATTGTAAATAAATAAATAGTTTATTCTCTGTTTCATAGAGACACACCAACGCAGGCATGATCAGTACAGTATCTACGGTAAAATCCAACGTAATATAAGTCTGATATCAAGATCGATAGAGAACTAACACTTGCAGCAATCTGATGCGGGACTTCCGTTTGCGACTGGTATATTTGCTGCCGACCGCAGACAGCGTGGAACGCAACAACTTCTAGCGGGTTATGTGTTTCTTCAACCAATAGGTGCTGTCCACCGCATAGTCCACTTGCCTTGGTGCGGTGGGATCAACCTGAATTCCGTTACAGTGTCCACTGGGAACATCTGACAATCGGTCAACTATACGACGTAAACTAGTGGTGTTTCGGTTACCGAGGTTAGTTACTTGTACTTGCCTGCCATATGTAACCGAAATACAGTTGTTCTGCAATGAGTGCCTGATGGATTTGGTCTTTAATAGAGTGTGGAATTGGGGATGTTTGTCGCCGCTTTGATCAGCCTGCCTCTTGTCATTGTGAAGGTGGAATACTTGGTACAATGTCTGGCAGCGATACCGAAACTGGCAAGGACACAGCGTCGCGTGTAACTGCACTTACTGATATGACAATGGCGTGTAACATTAGGCTACTAGTAGTTTATGAGTAGACGTACAATTTCATATTTTCTTGAGGCTGCGTGTAAGGTAGGTTTGCTGGAATGTCATTTGCGATGTGCGATATCTCGAGCGGTTCCATCAGCAGTGTTTGCGATGATTTTTGCGCATCATCTGGGGCGACAGAGCTGCTGACACGGAAGGGTTGCGACAAAGTGGGATTTATGCAGTGGACTGCATACTTTTACTGAGACACCTGATGTGGCTCGGTCATGTGAGCGGTATGGATTCAACGCGGATACCAAAACAACTATTATACTGTCAGCTGAGTATTGGAAAGTGGCATGTGGGGAAACCAAAGTTACTTTTGCAGAACATGATTAAAGTGAGCCTCTCCCGTTCTAATCTTGATTGCAGGTCATGGGAATCGAAGGCGGTTGATCGGCGCGCATGGCGCGATCTAATCACGAAGGCAGTTGCCGAAGTGCGGGAGAATGACCTCATACATGCAGAGAAGAAGCGATAAGTGCGGAAGCGGCAAGCACCGATGGTTTGTACGCCATCGACATCAAGCTGAAGGTGCTGTAGCACATGCGGTCGCGAGTGCCTGAGTCAAGCGGGCTTAGTGAGCCATGAGCGAGGCCGCTCGGGACCACTACCGAAGCGACGACGGGTCCTGCAAAGAAGTTAGCAGAATCGGCGCAACGTTTGAAGGTACACTGCATTCGATTTGCTAACCGCGTACTTGCATGCTAAATCTATTTATTTCAGGTGGTGCGTTTTCAGGTTTGTCCTAAAGCTTTTCTTTCTCAGATGAATGTCTACCTGCGCTCTCCTTCATAAACTTGCACAACTCGCTTAAGCCAATGATAGTTAATTTCGCTAACATTTTCGTGTTGTGGCATTTCCGTAAAATATACTTTCTGACCTCGTGAACATATCTCGGATTCGTTTGTAAACAACTTATTTCCTATGCTCATTAATTTAAGATTTATGTCACTGTTTCTTTATGCATTACTCGATTTATTTTATTTGTTATCTTTCTCACAAGTGATTGGCTGTTGCTTGATATCCCCGGTGTGGCTGCGCTTGATGTGCATGTTGACAAGGTGCCTACCTGTCTATTACCCACTACCTCGTCCATACTGGCTCTAGGAGACAGTTGGTCGTTGCTGAGGGGACGGGGTGCACGGTCCTTGTGGCCGTGCTAGGCTCAAGAGTGGTTCCATGCACTCAGTGTGGAGCGGACTACGGTCCAGCCACCGCCTTGTGTGCGCTTGATTCCCAAATACAGCGTGCTTGTGTTTGCCTGTGAAGGAGTGTGGGCCGGCTCCGTTGATGAAACCTGGCTCCCATCCACATTCCTCCCGGTCTTATTCCTTCGGGTTTACACTGGATATGGGATGTGTGGATGGAGCTGTGGGTGGTGCAGCGCAAGCCACCCATGGTCCCATCTGTAGGCGCAGGCGTTCTGTGGCTGGCTACAGTGACACTGCAAATCCGAAACCGGATGCCGCCAACTATTTGACAGATACGTTCTCTGTACTGTGAGGCGCGTTAGCAGGCCGGGCGATGATATGTAAAAGGCAGAGTGGCGCCTCATAAAACTCTAGGACGACGAAGTCAACATCAGCTACTTTTGATAAATACTGAGGCTTGGAGAGGCACATGGTAGATTGCACATTTTCAGGCAAATGTTGCGTCTAATCTTCGCCAACTGTAATTCCGCCCATTCTCAAGCCTCTAAGCAAAGGGCGAAACCTCTAATACGATTGTCCGACAATGGTTTTTCGGAAAGTGTGAAGCATTTCTTAACAGTCTCTTTCCGAACATGCTTGTGGTTCGTCTCAAGAGCGCGTAATACTCAAGTCGCGTAGCTGCACTGCAATAAAACATGGGTAGATGAGGTTGTCCGAATATCCTGAAATATTGCAGTTACAAATTCCATCAAGTGGATCATGACCCAAAATGTACGGTCCCTCTCCATTAATGGGGAACCGCCATAGTGACTGATTAAACCGTAGGCTCTTCCTTGCAACACAAGGAATTTGAGTTCATGTAGAAAAAGTGGCATTATCAATAAATGAAAAATAAGCAAGTCTCAGAATATATATTTTAAAATTTCAGCATGGACTAACCAACAATAGGCGAAATTCATCCCAATCTGCGATGTACCCATATGTGACAGTAGGGCGGTGGTGTATCGCCTGCTACCGACAGCACAAACCATCGTAACCCCGCTCCAACAATAGAAGAGCACTGTTATAATCCTTGTGGTTTACCAAGACATCAGCCACTAATGAAGATCACTTGATATAAGCTTGATGCTTAAGGGGAGTTTACAACGTTGCCATGTTACCCTGTAGTTCAACAACCATAATAGACCACTGATACCTACTTAATGTTGCTCATATGTTGCGGAATAGTGAGGTAAGGCTGCCATTCATAATAGAAGAGACGCACCGAACTATTAGTTACAGTGGGCAGAGCTTTTCAACATACCGAAGATAGCGTCTGCGTCTGATAGGATGACTTTTGCTGAGTGGACAAGTTAAACTCCTGAGTTTCTGGCACGGCTTATCAACCTAGCGCTTCTGCTCAAATTCTCCTCACCGTGACTCGCACTTCAGCGCATACTCTTGATGGCAGTGGGTTCAAATCTGACCGTTACTGTTAACATCGGAAAGTTATTTTGCACTAGTCGTTGCGGATTAGTTGTGTTTACAGTGTGATTTTACCCTTTGTTTAAGTGAATCAATTCCATAGTTACCAACGTTGTCACACTCGGTTGAGGATATGGAGGAACCGGCAAGGAAAACAGTCAATTAGGTTTACCCCACATATAAAATATCTTGATGCACCTAAGCGTCGGACGACCGTAATTCGCGAGGTATGCCGAAGTGTACGTTTACGTAGAGTCCGATGGTGAGTAGAGCAGGCAGCGACGCGCATAATCACAGCAATCCAGCGGGAACCAAGGTAGAACCACGGAAGACGAGCTCGAAACCAAGTGTGTTTACATATAGTTAATTAAAACGAAGCTGTACAACGACTGCAGCGAAAAAGGTAAACGTTACTTCTATTTAAAAAAGTTGTTAATCTTTCCGAGCCCTCGAACTACTGTCCAATCACTCTCCTCCCAATTTTATCCAATGTAATTAAACGAATAATTGCAGAGGCGCGCATGAGATATCTTGGGAGCAGCAACATCCTAGTGTCACAGCAACACGGGTTCCGCCGCAATCGGTTCTGCACTATAAAACTGCTCCTAACCCAAGCAAGCTGGACAGTCAGCCGATGCCAGATTGGGAGTCGACAATGGGTGACTTGCGCTGCACCATGCACAGCTCCATTCACACATCCCATATACGGAGCAAATCGGAAAATAAGAACGGGAAGCACAAGGATGCGGACCATGTTTCATCAACGGAACTGGCGCACACTCAATCACAGGTAAATCCAATACCACTGTATTTGGCGAATCATGTGCACACAATGCAGTGGTTAGGACGTATCCCGCTTCACCCACAAACCCTGTGCATAGAACCACAGTTTATGCATAACATGGTCACAAGACCTGTGCACTCTGTCCACTCCAGCAACCATCGACTCTCTCCTGGAGCCAGTATAGTCGAGGTGGTGGGTGCTAGACAGGTAGGTACCTTGTCAACATGCACATCAAGCGCAGCCACACCGGGGATATCATGCAATAGCCAATCACTTAGAATAACGAGGTCAAATAAACTAATTCAACTAAATCCTACAGATACGCCGTTTTCAATAAATTAACATATTAAAATAAATGTGTTGTCAACATATATGCGATAAATTCAAGATAGCAGATAAATGAATCAAAAAATGGGCAACAAATATGAATACAAGTAACGAAGTTGAACACCTTCGTTTAAGTTGCTTGTGTAAGTAAATAGAAGAGTATCAACTAGGCGTTGCCCCACGCTGAGCCTAATGTTGCATTCTTGATGCTTCATCATCGCAGTTGGGCTAAACCAACTTACACTTAAACTAGGTCTTTTTGAGCTGGATACATTTCATTCCACTTTATTTGGTTCGTTGTGCCCACCAGAATAACCTTCTATTCACTGGCCAATTTGCTTACGCAAATTGCGCTTATCTTCTGTAACCTTGTTGCGTTTGTAGCATTTTTAAGTAGCTTGTGGACGTTTCTTACTTATCGCTGATTCATCGCTAACCAACTTACTTCATATGGTAATTTAGCGAAGTGTTATGCCACCGTATTTGCATGCATTACCGGATTTATTTTATTTTAGCTTATCGTTTCAAGTGATTGGCTATTGCTTGACATCCCCAATGTGGCTGCGCTTGATGTGCATGTTGACAAGGTGCCTACCTGTCTATTACTCACTACCACGTCCATACTGGTTCTATGAGACCGTTGGTTGTTGCCGGAGGGGACTGGGTGGACAGTCCTTGTGGCCGTACGTGGCTAAAAGAGCGGTTCCATGCACTCAGTGTGGAGCGGACTACGGTGCAGCCACCGCCTTGTGTGCGCTTGATTCCCAAATACAGCGTGCTTGTGTTTGCTGTGAATGAGTGTGCGACGGCTCCATTGATGAAACGTGGCTCACATCCACATGCCTCCCGGTCTTATTCCTTCGGGTTTACACTGGATATGGGGTGCGTGGTTGGAGCTGTGGATGGTGCAGCGCAAGCCACCCATGATCCCTCTCTAGGCGCAGGCGTCGTGTGGCTGGCCACAGTGACAGGCAAATCCGAAACCGGCAACAATTCAGCTTGACATGCAAATAAGCTAAGAAATACGGGGAAATGATTCCCTGAAGATAACAATCTCAGCACGCAAGCGCGTGCTTAGTAAATCAGATGAAGCGTACCTACCAACGCTGCGCCGGTTCTGCCTATGTTCTCAGTAGCACCCGTCGTATTTGTGATGCTGGTCCCGTGTGGCCTCTCTCATGGCTGACTAGGCCTGCCTGACTCAGTCAATCGCGACCGCATGAACTACAGTAACATTCCCTCGACGTCAGTGGAGTACAACGCATCGGCGCCTGTAGCTTCCTCACCCGCTTCTTCTTCTTAGCATACAAGAGAGCTGCCTCTCGCAACTAGGCAACTAGGTTCGTGATTAGATAGCTGTGCATCTCTGTCGCACCGATATTTGGGTTTCGCTACCGTAGTAAGATACGAAACTGAGTCCACGGTTAGACGCAAGAGGGTTCCGGCGTGGTTGCACTAATTTGACCAGGGACTTCCTGGCATGTGGAAGGCAATAACAAACGATTAAACACCGAAGGTGCCCTCCCACCGTCAGAGACAATGCGTGGCGCTCTTTCTATACGCCAATGAACCTGTGGACCTGTTGTCTTCAATTGCTAGGTTTTATGGGAAGAGGTCATCAACTACTTTCTGACATTCGAAGAGGAAGCGGTTTGGATTAGGATACTTGCAAGGCTTCGCAACCGCTGAGCCTATAGCCAGAAGCCTTTCTACAGCCATTAGTTCAATTTTTGCAGCTGTTAAGCCCAATTGTACTTTCTCAAAGGAACCCCTCATTCGCATTTGCAAGAAAGACAAATTGCCGATGCTGACCACTTCCATGGTCATTTATCAATTAGAGGGCACCTGTGGCGCTACTTACATCGGTCGAACGGCTCGGCACTTGTCAAAGCGCATCAATGAGCACCTTCCAAGCTGGTTGCGTCGAGGCTGTACCAGGGCTATAACTAGCTCTGTTATGGCTCATCTAGTTGATAATGGGCACGAAGTTGATCCAGTCCGCGCCTTTCGAATACTCTACAAGGTTCCGCCACTGCAATCGAAAGGCCTGCGCTTTCGTACCCTCGCTACAGCTGAAGCGATCAGTATTCGGTTGTATCAACCGCTTTTGTGTTCACAGAAGGAACTGATCGAAGCTCTCAAGTTACCATGGCCGGAAGAATGGATGATTTGGAGGCCGGAAGGAATCATTTGACTACATCTTTGCCCTAATGTGTGCTTATCGTTTAGGTTTATTGCTGGTTTATGCCTCCAGTTGGCACGTGATCCAATTTCATTTGAACTGATCGAAAGCAATGTTACTTCCGTTGCTCTTTCTACATATGATTGCACAGGTCTGACGAGAAATTCACCGAAAACAATTGTTTACCTTCGATGCCTTGTTCTTGATGACTAAATGGGAATTTTCCGGTTACAGTTAAAAGCACCCGTAAGTAGAAAGACTGGACCACTCATGTGGGTTCGTAGATGGCGCAGACAATCCAAACGATTCTGGAGGCTGTGATATACTGCGCCCATACGTAGGTCTCCGCGCCTGAGGTGGATGGAGCACCACAGTAGCTCACACAAACCATCGTCACTTCGCTAGGTGCTCACAAGTCTCCCACGTAGGGAAGACTGGATTTAGAGCAAGACACCATGGCGGGCGTTCATTAGTCTATCGCATCGGAAACACGAGTAACCGTTGATTTCATGTTCCTGCGCATATAAATCTGAATGCAGCCATGCCACTGCGAGTCCCACTACGTCTAGTCGCTCAGACGCAACGAAACAACACAGCTCATCGAGCTTATGCATTACACCGCAAACGTTTGTGAAGGCTACTCGCAGGCCACAGCAGGAGCCGCCAAGCGTGTTTGAAGTGTGCGCAACCTGTTTATCCTGATTCGGTGATAATTGGAAACTACACGGAAATTTACGATACGGAGATTTGTTTGCCCCACACCAGTACGTCTTTTCAGCTCAATGATGGCAGACTTGAACCGTTCCTGGTCTAATGGGTCCAGGTCTGGACGAACGTGGATCTTCAAACCTTTCAGCCTACTTAGGCGGGACAAGATCAATCTTGGACTGTCTTCTTCTGCAAAAGTGATTCTCATATGCCGATTTTGTTGATCACGACTGATATATGGTCGCACGGAAAACGTGCCGGCTATGGAATAAAGGATGAGTGGTAAGTCTTGTGCGGGCCAAAGTGAATGTATACTTTTGTCTGGTTCAGGATGTTGGTACCCACTCAAGCATTGCACTAAGAAGAGGGTGACTTGTATTAATAAGTATTCTAGAAGCAATCTTTATACATGGATTGGTGTGAGTGGACAAATGAAGCTCAACAAAGGTCGGCTTGGGAATTTAACTACACCGAGGCAATTACGTCATTGACCAACCTAAGATTTTGAAGTGCATCCTTAGTAAATGAAAATATATCACAGGGGTGCAATAGGTCCAAAAGGCTAAGACAAGTGCGGTGATAAATCTCAGAATTAGGTGGCACGGCGACAGAGAAAGATCGCGAACGAAGGGCGTAGAACGAAAACCTCACTAACATAGAGTGACCAGGAAAGATCATGTCTGAGTGGTAAAATCTGGAGTTTTAAATGCCTGAGTGATCGACCGCTAAAGACTGCGTTACGTGTTGCAATTGCTTACTTGAGTACCGCTGTATATTCCACTATTAATTTTGCGGTTTTGATACACCGTTTGGCGTCGCCAGCAAAGTGAAGCAGTGCAAAAATACCCTATTGTTTTCGGCCGCTCACAATAAGAGCGTGACGAAGGTTACCCAGATTTCTCCGGCATTCAGTTATCTTAATTTGTGTCGGAATTTCAAGAAATGTCTTTTCAGTACACCAGAGATTAAGCTTCTGGGACATGTCAAATAGCGTAAGTATTGAAACAATCCGCGCCATCGCATATACGCCAAAACCGAAAAACTTGACCGAGCTAAAATTCTCTGTAGAAATGTGGTTTACAATCTGAGCTATCTGAAATATTTGGCCAAAATAGCCAAGTCATTACAACAACTTAACGCAATGGATGTGTTTACTTGGGAGGGCTATCAACAAAATGTCTTTGCGGAGTTAAATAAAGCTTGACTCTGCTCCCTCAGTTTTCATTTTTGATGAGTCGTGCTACACTTCGTGTGTGCGTCCAATGCTTGTCTCCATGCTGTGCTGTCGAAGCTACAAAATGGAGTAGGGGTAGTTTTCATTCAGGCAACACGGAAACTACCTGGTTCTGTCAAGTAGAGAAAATCTCTTGATTCTCTGTGGACTTGTGAAAAATGGCATCCTTTTCTGTTTAGGCGTCATTTCGTTTTACGAACTGATCATTTCGTTCTTACAGCCTTTTCAGCAATGGATATAAGGGATCACGCCTATTGTGAATCGATCGCTAGTATGTCACGCTACTTAACTTGGAGTCTTAAATAATGCAGCTGACCA
Source organism: Dicrocoelium dendriticum (assembly GCA_944474145.2). NCBI lineage: Eukaryota > Metazoa > Platyhelminthes > Trematoda > Plagiorchiida > Dicrocoeliidae > Dicrocoelium > Dicrocoelium dendriticum. The sequence continues at coordinate 66,150,568 of OX104071.1, read as the reverse complement.
GATTTGCGAAATCAGATTGCTGATGAAATATTTCGCGTACACTTGGGGCTGGAAAATGGCTAGGTGGGCGTCCGAGTGGCGATATTGGTTTGAAACATTGGATCCGACCTATATGCTTCGCTGATCCATAAAGTACGAATGGAAATTCCCAACGACCCGATCAACTCAGCAAGCATGGTCAACAGATGTAGCCTAAGCAAAACAAACTGCCTTGTGATTTCAATTCGCATTTCAAAATTCGAGATGAACTATCAATGATGGTTTGTTGCGTGTTTGTAACCCGAGCACACTAGTTAAACAAAACAATCGTTTAGCGGCACTTGAGGGATACCTAGATACCGTGCGGACCAAAGATGGACCAACACTCTACTTTTGGTGACCATGAATGGCATATAGCATTCAGCTATTTGTGCTGCAATGCAGGGTTTTCCGATTAGCAGACTAAGTTCTCTGTCGGTCAGAGACACGATGCTGCCGTTAACTTACCCGATAAAACCGTGGGCTAAAATCGTCACTGATATCATGCGTCCTTTCTCCACCGTTTCTACATATAAAAAGCTGATTGTTGCAACAGTAAGTGGTCTGAAGTCCACATCCGCGATCAGGTGAATACTTTGGTTGTGTTAGGCCGGTTTAATTATTTGTCAGTCGTTTCGGACCACCGGAAGAGATAGCCACGGACAATAGGACAACGTTTTACAGCCACCAGTTCACGGCTTTCCTCTAGCGCCATAAAATGAAACATTCCACAACTACCTCGTGCATTGGCATGGTCAAGCGACTTAACGGATCCCTCAAGGATGCCATACAAATCACTCAATAAGTGGGTCGGACTGGAGAGATTCTGTTATCACTGACAAATTTTCTTACAGAATTGTGACCATGAAGAACGCCGATGGAGCTGATTTTAAGGAGACTAATGGGCATTAACCTAAACGGCGCACCTAATCTGTCCTCAGTAAGAGGCGCTGAAGTTGCAACTCCCAGAAAATTTTACCAACATTCCTACGGCAGATGATCGACTAATGTGCAGTTTGAGTTAACAAATGGGTTACGCATAAAGGCCTACCAGACCTATCCGCACCACTGCGAATCACACAGAGAGTCGGCACAGAGACCTATTGATTGAAAAACGGCGTAATCGTTAACGCAGGTCGGATGCACACTACTCAAGGAATTACATGTGAAGACTAGGTCAAAACACTACCGCGAAGCCAGTCGGGGGCTAGTTGATCGACACCAGCCCGTGGGACAGGATTTCTTGAAGTGGGGAGTGATTGTTGTGACCGCTGGAAGCCGGTGCGTCATGTTCACTATCGTTAGCTCGTTAGTGAGCGCCTACTCCCATTCCTGTATTGATCACATCTCACGACGTCAATTGTTGCAGCACTGCCATATTTATCGGTGAGCCTCCGTAGTCGTGTTCCTCAACATCAGAAATGCCTTCGTTTCAGATGTGTACTTCAGGACAGTCTACTGAGGAACGGTATACTTGAATAATATGTAAATATAATAAGGGCATTGTAGGTGAATATTTCCGGTAGGTTGAGTGCTTGCGGTAAGCTGTCCCCGTCCTATAATGTTTCTAGCAGTGGAAGACATAGATGTTCTCCGTTACCTTACTTTTTTAGCTTCGCCACCGTCGAGATCATGGTAACTGCGTTTACTGAAATCGAATTCCAAGGCGTGGAGCTACTCCCAAGTGCACGAATTCTTGACCTGAATTACGCTGATGACATTGCCATTATGTGTAATAGTTTACAAAATGCCAAGTGGCATTGAAAATATCGGTATTGGTAATTTGTCGTTTTAGACTATGCTTTGCAGCCTCTAAATGCAGAGTGCTTTACTAAGATTGGTACGAACCGACCATTGCGGCTGATCCTTGGTGAGGATCAGCTAGAATTCGTCGCAAAAGTCAAGTATCTACGCAGCTATATCAGAACCAGACGGGAGAGCCTTTGGTGCGCTGAGGCTTCTGGTGGCTTTATCATGACATACATTCTACCCATTGTTGCTATTGTTGTGCTCTGGGTTCGTGTCTTGAACGAATCCTCGTGGTGACTGCCGGGTGAATATTGGATGAATTCCTCCTTCTAGCTAAGAACTTGGACACACAAATCCGCGTGATTCAGTGAACTGACCATGTGCTACATCCACTGCATTTCAAGTGTACATTTAATCGATGGCTTAGGGAGTGGACATGAGTCGTTCTGCTGTCAGGTGTGGCACCTTGCCAGTATCCTAATCCAAACCGCTTCCTCTTCGGATGTCAGAAAGTAGTTGGTTACCTCTTCCCATAAAACCTAGCAATTGGAGACAACAGGTCCAAAGGTCCCTTGGCGTATAGAAAGAGCGCCACGCGTTGTCTCTGACGGTGGGAGGGCACTTTCGGTGTTTAATCGTTTGTTATTGTCTTCCGATTGCCAGGCAGTCCCTGGTCAAATTAGTGCAACCACACCGAAACCCTCATGCGTCTAGCCGTGGACTCAGTTTCGTATCTTACTACGGTAGCAAAACCCATATATTGGTGATGCGCAGCTATCTAATCACGAAGCGTGTTGCCGAGTTGCCAGAGGCAGCTCTCTTGTATGCTGAGAAGAAGAACCGGGTGAGAAAGCTACAGGCGCCGATGCGTTGTACTACATTGACGTCGAGGGAATGTTACTGCAGTACATGCGGTCGCGATTGACTGAGTCAGGCAGGCCTAGTCAGCCATGAGAGAGGTCACACGGGACCAGCATCACAAATACGACAGGTGCTACTGAGAACGTAGGTAGAACCGGCGCAGCGTTGGTAGGTACGCTACATCGGATTTACTAATCACGCGCTTGCGTGCTGAGATTGTTACTTCCAGGGAATCCTTTTCCCGTATTTATTAGCTAATTTGCATGTCAAGCTGAATTACTGCCGCTTTCGGATTTGCCTGTCACTGTGGCCGGACGCACGACGCCTGCGCCTAGAGAGGGATCATGGGTGGCTTGCGCTGCACCATCCACAGCTCCAACCATACACCCCATATCCAGTGTAAACCCGAAAGAATAAGACCGGGAGGCATGTGGATGGGAGCCACGTTTCATCAATGGAGCCGTCCCACACTCATTCACAGCAACCACAAGCACGCTGTATTTGGGAATCAAGCGCACACATGGAGGTGGCTGAACCATAGTCCGCTGCACACGGAGTGCATGGAACAGCTCTTTGAGCCAATTACGGCCACAAGGACTCTCCACCCAGTACCCTCCGGCAACAACCAACTGTCTCATAGAATCAGTATGGACGTGGTAGTTGGTAATAAACAGGTAGGCACCTTGTTAACATGCACGTCAAGCGCAACCACATTGGGGATATCAAGCAACAGCCAATGACATGAAACGACAAGCTAAAATAAAACAACTCCGGTAATGCATACAAATACGGTGGCATAACTCTTCGCTAAATTACCATATGGAGTGAGTTGGTTAGCAATGGATCCCGGATAAGTAAGAAATGTCCACAAGCCACTTAAAAATGCTACATACGCAACAAGGTTACCGAGGATAAGCGCAATTTGCGTAAGCAAATTGGCAACAGTCATCCTATCAGACGCAGACGCTATCTTCGGTATGTTGAAAAGCTCTGCCCACTGTAACTAATAGTTCGGTGCGTCTCTTCTATTATGAATGGCAGCCTTACCTCACTATTCCGCAACATATGAGCAACATTAAGTAGGTATCATTGGTCTATTATAGTTGTTGAACTACAGGGTAACATGGCAACGTTGTAAACTCCCCTTAAGCATCAAGCTTATATCAAGTGATCTTCATTAGTGGCTGATGTCTTGGTAAACCACAAGGATTATAACAGTGTATACGGTAACTTCGTGGATAATGCAAGCAATAGGAGATACGTTCATTTAACTAACCGATCGACCGTTCAGTGCGGTTCATACGAACTTGTGAAGACTGACGGCACGGTCCCGTGCAAGTACCTTACGCTCTAAGAGCGCAATTTACATACTGAAGTACTCAGCATTTGCATAGCAACAGCGTCTGATACAAAAGTTCTGTATATTAGGTTATAGACTTCTCTCGCCGATCTAACTCATGTAAATCGTCTAATTTTCCTACCTGCCTCTTCGTTAAAATCTGCTTACCTCTTAAATTCTTGAAAGATACTTGGAACCGATCGAGTAGTCATGAGTTCAGAGAGGTTTGGAAACAATCGGTTGGTATAGTATTTTTGGTAACGTTTCGCCAATAAAATAATGGCTTCGTCAGACCAGGTGAATCAGTGTGCAATTGGTGTGGGATTTTATAGCGAACAGGGCCGATAACCGCCGCACCCGAGTCTTGAGCCATGAGTCATTACAGGAACATTTCGGGATGTCACCTCAGGTGGTTTAAACACATTGGGAATAGTCCAGGTGTTCCTTTGTGCGTCATGACATTGACGGATAGGCCCATAGTGTTGACAATGGGAGTCGGTTTGCACTTTTCAATCTGATCCACGCATCGATGCTCGTCAAGCTGGCCGGCCTAAAACCGCCCGCCATGCATTAGGGAATTCTACCCCCTCAATTCTATTCACGCAATCATAAGATTTGGCAATTTCCACCGCCTCAGCAATCAGCCGCTGGGATGTTGATCGTATGCCTCTCCTAATGACCTCTACGTTTTCGAGGTCTATCTGGTGACCCGTGTCTAATGCATGCACAGCTACGGCCGAGTCTCTTACTATCGCCTGGTATTCGAACTCGTTTCTTGGTAGTCTTGCAATGCGCCTCCTATGCTCCGAAATTCGTGTGCGTAATTCTCTCGCTGTTTGGCCTATATACACATGTGCACAGTCTTTACATTTAATTTTATAAACACAGTTATTCGTCCTATCCTTGGGAAGCGGGTCCTTCAGGTGTACCAGTGCCGAACGTAACGTTCGACCTCGGTGAAAAATCACCCTTATATTTTCCTTGTTTAGTACCCTCCGAATTGCCTCGGAAGTGCCTTCCTTGTACGGAATTCCGACCGTCCCTATCCACTCGGCTGTGGGTCTTGACTGCCGGTGTAGCACCTTATGCAATTGACGTTTAACTAGTCGCCGTGGGTAACCGCTTTCTAATAGTTTGCTCATTGCCACTTTCCGCGCGGCCTTTTTGTCCTCCTCCATCGTGCACAAGGTTTGTGCCCTGTAGAATAGCGTTGAGGCTATCCCAGCGTAAACCTGTTTCGGATGACCCGATGTGTAGTGGAGTACGCCGTCAGTATCCGTTGGCTTGCGATATAGTGTCGTCTTTAAATTTCCCCCATTCCTGTGAACTAGGCAGTCAAGAAATGGTATTGTACCGCTACAAGATTCCAACTCAATAGTAAATTGTATTCTCTCATCAACGGAGTTTAAGTGATCAAGCAATTCGTCCTTCTTATCCTTTTTAACAAGTACAAAGGTGTCATCTACATAACGCCACCAAACTTTTGGTGAGTTAATGGTGCTTGTTAACGCCCTGTTCTCGAAGTCTTCCATATACAGGTTCGCCAGTACAGGGAATATTGGCGATCCAATTGCGAGACCTTGTTCCTGACTGTAAAGCTTCGACTGAAAAACGAAGTAAGACATGTTAAGACACACTGTCATTCCCTCGATTATCTGGTTAACTGTTAGTTTCGTCCGATCATTCAGAGTGACGTCTTCATTTAGACAACGTCTTGCTATTCCTAGCGCCTCTTCTTTGGGTACATTTGTGAAGAGTGATGTGACATCGAAGCTGACCATCAAATCATCTGACTCAATTTTTAGACTTGCTATCTTTTGAGCGAAGTCATAAGAGTTTTTCACGAATGCACTCGTTCGCCCTGTTAGAGGCTGCAATAGTCTTGCAAAGTATCTAGCAAGTTCATGGGTCGGGGAGCCAATACCGTCGACTATGGGCCGTACGGGGACTTCGGGTTTGTGAAGTTTTGGCAAGCCATAAACCCTCGGAGGTAAAGTCGATTTTGGCTAGAGACTGTACCACTTGCCTGCCCCCAAATCGTCCTTCACGGTTCTTAAATAGTTACCAACCTCCGTTTTACTCTTGTTCATTACCGACGCCACTGTCTTATCAACAACTACTCTATATGGACCCGTCTCCAAGTGTTGTCCCATTTTTTTCCAAGTATTCTGACTTATTCATTACAACCAGTGTTTTTCCCTTGTCAGCCTTTGTAAGTACAATGCTGCGATCTTCCTTCAAGGAATTTAATGCGATACGTTCAGTCTGCGAAAGATTTGGCTCACCCGGTTGCTGGAACTTAATGATATTTACTAACTGTGCTCGAATATTCTCTGCCTTCGTAGCGGGCAACTTTGTCACCGCGCTCTCAATGCTGGGGATAATCTCTTCGGCATAAATCTTAGGTTTACTGATGGTAAATGTCAAACCTTTCTCCAACAATCTACATTCCGTTTCATTCAAAACCCCATCTGACATATTAACTACATTACAATAGGTACTAATAGACGCGGAACTGTCGGTAGGACCAATAAAATTAGGATGCTCAGACATTAAACGTTCGAACTTACGCAATTGTCTTTTCTTTGCATTCTGCCCTTGTTTCAATTTGACGTCTGAAGCCTTATTGAAAATTCTGTTGTAGTCGAGAGGCGTTATGGCGGTTTGTAGATCCAGGCTCAGCCGACTCGCGTCAATGCGGATCTCGCTTAAACGTTTTGTCACTAGGTAAATCCGCTGTTTCAGAAAGGCCTTGGAAGCATTAAATGCAATCCTTGCAGAGGTGTACGTGCTGTCCGGAGGTTTCACTGTGAGACATTTTGGGATCAGGTTTGTCTTAAGACATCTCGTGTTGAAAACGCGATGATTCTCCCAGTTCGCTTCAAGTCCCGCCAATCGAACGAATTCACTTGACAGTTTTCGAACACGGGGTCCGTAATTGGTTTCAAATTCTTGAAAGATACTTGGAACCGATCGAGTAGTCATGAGTTCAGAGAGGTTTGGAAACAATCGGTTGGTATAGTATTTTTGGTAACGTTTCGCCAATAAAATAATGGCTTCGTCAGACCAGGTGAATCAGTGTGCAATTGGTGTGGGATTTTATAGCGAACAGGGCCGATAACCGCGGCACCCGAGTCTTGAGCCATGAGTCATTATTTTATTGGCGAAAGGTTACCAAAAATACTATACCAACCGATTGTTTCCAAACCGCTCTGAACTTATGCTTACCCCTCACTTTTATTGCTCACAGCTGTCACAGCCGATTCTCTCTATTGGACCATTGCTTCTTAGGTACGTTCTTTCCGTGACAGTCTCCCAGACAGTACGTTCCTCTCCAACATCGACAGTTTGTTTTGAGGGGATTGGCTGATCCGTTTTTGTGGTCCGGTCCCCGTTATTGGCATCACGAGACGGAATCAACACAATGACATCCGTCAGCTGACGCATTTAAGTAGACTGAAACAGACTAGCGCTAATATAGTCCGCTGAACTGCACCTGCTTGCTGATGGCACTTTCTCCGGCATACTTTATAACTTAATTGGTCGGGTGCTCTGAGTCCGTTGTTCTGTTTTCTATATACTGATACTTTTGCTGCACGTCATTGCGGGTGCCTACATTTATTTCGTGGCATGTTAGTATGCTAAATGCTTCAAGGGAATTTCGATTATTGCTGTTCCAAAAATCTGTATATCTGATCAGGTTTTGTTAACGAGCCAACGTTGCTATGTTATTATCTATTCGGTAATGTCACAATACATTCAAATGGTAACACAGTTCATTCTTAATTTCATTTTATCTGCTTTCTCGGGTTCGCAGGTAAGAGTAGCAGTAAGGCATTTGCTCCTTCTGCGCATTCTTGCAGCTTAAGCGAATCCACCATTATGGCAATGCTAATCATGCACTGACCAAAACTTGTAAAGTCCGTTGCCGTTTCGCGAAATAAAAATTCTGCAAGTTTGTCCTAACGCTGTCCTGCTTCTGCTCTTTGACACTGTCAACCCAGCCAGGGATAAAAGGAACACCGAAGCCTGTTATACGGGAGTGTATCAGGCACAGAACATAGTTCATTTTATAGGTCACATTCTATCATCTCCTGAGGTGACTCAAGCCACTTGCCGTGGACTGATTTCAAACTTACTTGTGGTTCGCACCTGCTATCTGTTGTCGCGCCCTCTCACCTAGCAACCCGTGTGATGTTGGCGGTCTGATTTCATCAGCCAACATTATCAACAGTACGCCGGGATGTATTAATGACGCATCGCTGACGCGCAATCATCAACAGTTGCCCATGGGCTAAGGATAGTGCAATAGTCCCCCGGTTGCTTACCCAAGGTCGAACTTGCGCCAACTAATTGCAACGCAGTCTTGTGATGCCTTGGGCGACTGGCCAACGGGACGGTCCGGCCCCATCATGTATATATATATATATATATATATATGCGATATGGTAAAATGTATGCATGACTCACAGTCGCAAAAAATCGACAAAATCATGATTTCTTTGCTGCCGGATAGGCCATGGTTGAATTGAACGGTTTTGAAAGATGTACCCAGGAGTGCATTAAACTACCGACCTCATTTTGCTTCTAAACATGCGCTGTGGCAGACTTCTCCAAACCTGCACCATTCGCCGCTCGATGTACAAAGGTTGGGTGATTCACTTCAGGTCCGGCACTACAAGTTTGCACAGTTGTCTGCATGTGCTATTCGGTGCGCGGAATTGGAGCATCGCAAAACGTTTTAGCTCTTCGTTCGCCGGGTTTATGTTTGATCACTCTGCGACACGTTTGCTTCTGGCTTCATTACACCAACCACGAATCCATCGGTTTGATGCACTGCTTCAAGTTTGTTTTAGCTCTAATGCAATTGATATTTCTCATATAGGGAAATAACCAGCCTTTCAGTTGTTCCGGAACTTTTTCTCTCTCTATTTCTCATATAGTCCATCTTCTCCATTCTAGACATGCCGAAGCCGGCGACCATGAAAACTACGGCTGGCCAAATACAGCATACGGCATATCCAAGATAGCACTGAGCAAGGCTTCGTATATTCTTGGGGACTCAAACAAGCATGACCATCGGCACGTTGTAATCAATTCGGTGCATCATCACGATCAATTTTTAGTTAATACAGATGTTATTGTTTGCTGTCGTCTTTTAACTTTGACAGAAGCGATAGTCAAAATCACTCGGTATCATGCATCATATTGCCTGACAGTTCCATGACCAGGGACCCCACCATAATAGGGAACGTCATGAATGAACACTTTCTTTACTACCTCAAACAAAACATATACGATTAGCACTTCTACTGATGTTGGTAAAGTTAGCACAGTGCATTTTGATAACGGTGTCATTGAAGCTCATATTGATCGGCTAAGATCTTCATTCCATCCTGGACCTGATGGTCTACCAACTTCTCTAATAAAGTTTGATGGCCGGGATGTATCGCTCTTGCTTCTAAACATCTTCACCCCATCTATAAATTCGGGTATATTCCCGAATCAATCGAAACACTATTATAGAAGCTAGATAAAAGGACGGTTCAAAACTCGACATAAAAAATGACCATCCAATTAGCCACATTCAGATTATATCGAGAATAATGGAATGAGTTGTAAAAGAGTAAACTGTTATGCACTTGCTGTCATTGAATTTAATAAACTCAGCTCAACATGGGTATTTGTAAAGAAGCTGATGTCAGACTCGTCAGCTATCTTTTCTAAATCATCTGAGAAGCTCCACAGACTGGAAAAGTAGCTATCATTCTATTTCTTGATATACAGAACGCCTTTGACAGAGTGCCACTTGGTGAAGCTAACCAATTTCGGGATCGCTGATCCTTTGCGATCATAGTTCAACTCTTACCTGTCTGGTCGTACGCAGCGGGTACAAATAGGATACCAATGAAAATCACATCCTTGAAAATCCAAAGTGGTGTGATTCGAAAATTTTTTAGGTCTCTTACTCTTCCTAATGTATCTCAAATATGTAACTGAAAAGTAAATTTTGAGACATCCTATATCTTTGCGGATGATATTAAAATACTATACACCTTTGATATCCGGCGTTTGAGCGACACCCTAGAAAACATTCGCATAGACATACTGGCCTTGGAATCGGGGTGCACTGACTGGCAAATGTCTTTCTCAGCGGACAAGTGCAGTATGTTAAAACTTAAGTGCGAACTTTCGCCGAATGCACTTTACCTTGGTGGTAAACCCATCCAATGCAATAAGACTATACGAGATCTGGGCATCCAGTAATCTAACACTTTGTATTTTTGTGAGCCCGTTGAATTCGTAAGGGCCAGAATACGAAGAAGCACAAAACTTATCTTAAAAGCATTTGCCATGCGTGAACTAAAACTGCATCGGTTTAAGGCCTGCTTTCGTACTGTACTAGAGTACTATCCAATTTTCTTTACAAACAGCAGGAAACGTGACCGCGTGTGCCTAGAAAACGTGCAGAGATCATTCACAAATACTCTCTTTAACTCTTCATCTAAACTTAACTACTCTGCACGTCGTAAGGTACTCCAAATGGAGCCACTGTGGCTAAGACGCATGAAGCTTGGATTAAGGTTCCTATTTGATTTGATCCATAAGCGCGTTTTCGCGCCAAATATCAATATTCACTTTAACAAAGAATCTCGTTATGCAATTAATAATGCCATGAACAAATTCCGGTGTCCAAACAGAATACTTATGTTCGAAGAAAACTCTTCCTAAACAGATACACTGAGATCTGGAACAGCCTCTCTATTGAAATAAGAGCATGCGACTCAACCGTTGTTTAAAAGAGCCGTTTCAAAGTGCCTGACGGTGCACTACGTAATAACAATGTTGCACGTAAACTGTAATGAAGAAGTGTTATTTGATGGGGGGGGGGCGAAACGTAACTGTCTTGATGACAAATATACTTGAAGTGTTCTACCTACATTGCATTCACTTGGTCAATCTCTTTTGAAGAGATGTGTTGAAAAAGAGATATATTGTTTCCAGAACTCCTTTCCCTCATCTTCACTCGACCCACTTTCCTTCTTTACTCGGGAAAGCATAACTCACAGGCACACCAACCAGTGTGGACTGCAGAGGAATTGCGAACTGAGATTGAGATAACCATTGTTGTCTCCACTCCTTCATATTTTGCTTACTCAGCCACGCCTACCTTGCAGCCATACCACAAAGTGTGAGCTGCTAACGAAACGCTGACTGAATCTATCCATCTTCATTCACTTTTATCATTCGTTCCTCTCTTGCTTGTCTATGCTTCCCATGTTGATCTCATGTAAACCTGTCGGGCATCACGGTGAAGCTAACCGATCCTACTTCCAACATCTTCATCACTATTTCCAAAAATTCTCTCTCGTTTTTCCTTTTACTCGCTTCCGCCTAGCGTACAGTTGACATTGTCATTCATGTTCACCTCAAACACAACAGATAAATCCCCATTCCATCTGTCTCGGCGCATATGTACAGCTGTTGAAATCAAAATATATTAATACCTCCGTCTTTCACCAACCTTACTGGAAAGTCACAATGTATAGTAAATTATGATTTATCGACATCAGATGCTTTGTTTAAATGGTATGAGCTCAGCTTTAATCTTTCCCTATCATCAAAATTGCTTCTCATCCTTTGCAAAAAGAAATGAAAACTCGGTTCCGTCCGCATAAGGAGATCTCCGTCAGGACGCCATGATAGATTCTGCGCGCAAACAAGGCTTTGAACTGCAAAACCCTGGCGGATAAAAAACATTTATGTCTGACATATGGAATATGCTGCTAAACTATACAAACCAATTGTAAGATAAATGACTATGCAGAACAATACATGCCTCGTAAAATCAAGATTATACATTATTTTTAGTATTTACAAATCCGCTCAGAATCTCAGACTTTACGGTCGCGCGCCTTTGGGTAGCTTCCGCTTAATTGGCCATTTAATCCTTGTCATTGATTGTTAGGTTGCTGAAATCGAGTCGTTTTATTACGCGATTTTATATTCTGCAATTGTTTTTTCGTAGTTACTTCAGAGAGGTAAATCACGTTTTCTTTTTACTGCGCACACTTTAACGCAACGGTTTCTTACATTTCACATTTGCCTTCGCTCCTAGATGTGATAAACCAACCTATCCCTTGGTAAGATTTTTTCACCTGGCGACTAGGAAGTTGTGCTCTCTAGTGTCTAAGTGACCGCTCGTTTCTAGTGATTGATATATACGGAGCATTACCCGTATATAGTGGCTTTGTAGATGAGAACGTATTGTCGAACTCGACCCGTTACTGTCAAGGGAAAAGCCGCGTGACATTGTAGCAGACTGTTTCATATGTCCGTACGATCTAGCCTGGTTGCATTGCGTTCTCATGCATGTCCATCGCCGATCTCATTGTGTGTTGTATATGGATGCTTTTGGCGGGAGCAAGGTTTGCGACCTCCGGACGGACAAACATTGTAACTGACAAGTGCGTCTGTTCGGTTCGACCCTGTCCTGTTGGCTCGTGTACACGCATTCTCAACAGCATTGTTGCTTTGCTGTAATCTTACCCCTGAACTCTTTAAGTTATTTTTGGAACATGTTTTACATGACCGTTCTATGACTCACCCCTTCGTTTTTAATTGATCTTGACCATTGTCACCGTGGTGGCTTAGGTTACAACGATTCCTTGGCCGGTGGCCGAATGGTCTGCACGCCTGGCTTGCAGTCATAAAGTCACTGGTTCGAATCTGCTTAGGAGCGGACGTTCCCGCGGTATACTCAGTCCACGCGCGGCATCTAAGCGTTGCCACGGAGTACAGCTGACAACTTTTTGTTATTGTTTATCAGTTCCCACTCTAAAGGCTGCATCCAACTGCCGGTTTTGCATCCCGGTTTATACTCTTCAGGTGGAGACAACAGAGCCGCGATCCGAACTAGGTGCGTAGAGAAATGTTTGGCTGTCAAGCCTTCTCCCCTACGTCATCGAGTTCTGCAAACAGCGCCTGTCATAACGGTTGGAAACACGCTGTTGAGTTTTGTCGTGCCTTTCATCATGTTTATGTACTGTAACGCGTAGTCTCAGATACTATCGATTCTTTGTGACTCGTATCTAAGGCAAACACATGCTCGCTGTTCCGCGCTGTCACCACTGTCCTTCATCGTTTTGTCCGCATAATTATGTTTACATTCAATGTAGCAGAATGTACGTTTTTCCCATTTCCCTTCACAGTGCTGTCCAGGTTACGTTGCCACTGACTTGACTAATCACAAGGGCACGAATACAATAGAACAAGGTAAATTCATCAGGGCTTTACTTATTTAAGAGCAGATTCTCCATTTGCTTGTGCATCGTACATCTAACAACGGATTTTGCTTTCCTATTTTCCCCTATTAAACCCTTTAGATTAATCGGCCAAATAGTGCATTGTCACAAACTGTTGCCGTTGCTAATTTTCTACCCGTTTCGAGCATATCTTTATTTGATTACCAAGCGGATGTCACATGCTTTGCAACCAAATACCCAGGTGTGCCTCGCACTTTACAACTTCCACTTGGTATGTCAGATCCGTGCACAAAAATCGCCGACTACCCCTCCATAATCAGAATAAATCTATTTTTCCAAGCGAATCGCAGTTACAGCCATACAACATTTCAACGAACCTGTAACTGATAGGCTTACTATCTATAGTTTTCATATCAGTTGACACCGAGTCGGTAGCTAGACCTGCCCATGGTGTCGGAGAGGTTGAATACATTCTTCTAAAATCAATCCTAACATCCAGATCAACGTATACTTTTCGCTTTGAATGTTGCATCAATGTTATTAATGTACAATGTCAGAAGACACCGTGTCGCCGTTTCATTGCACCTCCTCACCGATTTCAGGCCAGCAATATTACCTAACAATGGCAAACGACCCACAGACCAAATTACCATCATCTGTAGATGACATTTGTCCGTTCAGAATTATCGGCTCTTTTGTACTACCGGTGTAACTTCCTATCATGCCTTGGTGTATGCCCGTATATCGCTCACTCCGGCCTTAGCGAGGCAACCGACTTCGCCTGGCACAACAATACGAGTATTATATACCTCGGTGTGGTAAAATTAAATCTACTCTATTGTCCACAACCAAATATAGCTTGCATTCGCCTTTCGTGCGCATCAATATACATCGTCTCTGAATCTCCGATCGTGCGTGAATATCGGATGTATGGGCTCCTAAGATTAAGGCCGACCAGTTGGATCTCTTGGGAAGCCCACTTCATGGTATCCCCAGCGCTCTGAATCGATGTCTGAGTTGCACCAGTAGCCATCGCGACGGTATTGCGCATTAACATTGTAAGGTAGTCTGCGCGCTTATATGACATTTCAAACGGCAACATATGGCATTTTTTGTCAACATACGTTCCTAAGCCGTTTTGGATAGCGCAGAGAAATGGTAGAAACGACTGGTTCATTTGCATTTAATGTCCAGTGTCAACCAAGTGCTGTAAAACCGAACTGTTGATGGATTTTACAATGCCTTTTCGTAGTGACGCGGGACAGTGTTCAGCGATTCTTTTGGACAAATACCTAGTAGTTTGTCCAAGATAACTGTTTCCACAGGTGCAGGTGAACTGGTATAAGACAAACGATTCGGACCGAACAAGGAGTTCATGCTTTAATCGCTGAAAAATCAATTGTCTTGTTTCGGCAAGTAGTCCTAGTTTGGTGGCTGGAAATGTCTTGGCTATTGCTGTTGAGACTTTGTTGTCGCCATACTAGCCCGTTCACCGTTTAGATGCATCCCTTCTCAGGATTCCCGTGATTAGTCGAAATGTGGTCGATAATTTGCTACGCAATCCACTTGACCCACAGTGCCTACATTGCTTATTTGTCCTCTTGAACCTACTCGGAACGGTGCAGTCAAATTTCCACCCTCAGGGAGATACATCAGTACTTCGTACTGTGGAACCAGTGCCCAGACGCATGGACCCAACGAATTTCGTCCACCGTTACCGAAATTTGACAACGTTACTTAATGATGACTGGAGCAGCTACTCTGTTCGGCATCCTTCCATTTGAATGCTGTCTGCTCATACCATAAGTGTTTTCTCCCTATTTCCATGCGTAACAGTGATACCTCCGGATATTGTGCTTATGTCTTATCACGATACAACCATAGTTGCCTTTTGTTTAGGGATGCGGTTAGTGAGAAGACGTGATTCGGATGCAATATGTAGACGCCGTATGCAACCATCTGGGAGAAAGTTGCCTTCATGTTGTTGATTACATGCTGTTGAATCAGTCTGCATTTAGTAACTAACCAGATTGTGGCTTTCATTGACTTCTGTCATGATTAAGATCATCATCAACAGCAATACGTCAGCCATTTGAACTGCTGCTTCCCTGCCATACAAACATGATGACCTAAGGAATAAAGAAAAATAAGACGGAGAAAAGGAGACTTGCCGGAAATCTTTAACGACTTAAGCATAGATTCAGGGTCAATGCACCTACAGCTTGTCCACAAAATGCCGCCACAAACAACTGGTATTAATGCAAAGATAAGCCGGCATCAGCGAAACAGCTTCCTTGCCGCTTTCACTTCCCTGCCTGATAATCAGCCATTACCCCACAGATGACTCAGCATTAAACAAACTTTAAACAAGCAGTCCGACTTAGAGACGTCAGCAGACACGTCACTGGTGTGGATTACCAGCCAGGTCCTGTAAAGTTTCGAGACAAGCACAAAGCGAGTCATGTGGACTTCAGCCCGGAAGGCGAGACGAACCAACGGCATCCAGTCTAGTAGTCAGTGACTTCATTTCACACTGCTAAGTCAACTTCTCATAAGGCTTTCATCCCAACAGTTCACAAACTACATAGCAGAGCCTAGTCCGGAAAAGCGCCAGACGCGTTTCGCCCTATTGGGGCTCGTCAGTGGCGCGCATTCCCTCGGTCCTCTAAGGAGGATCGAACCCATGACCGCTAGAGGCATATGCCAACTAGCCAGCAGCTTAAGCCACTGAGCCATGGGGGACGTTGGCTGGGCTACACAATTTGCAAATTAGCTGGGATATAGCACCATCTATCTGCCAATGTCACTGACAGTGGTGCTATATCCCAGTAAGTTTGCAAATTATGTAGCCCAGCCAACGTCCCATGGCTCAGTGGATTATGATACTTACAACTAAAATCCTGCTACTTATGAGTACTATACAGTCAACTTCTATCCATTTCGAGATTTGCGCCACCCTACACCTGACAGACTAAACAAGGTTCTCCTAGAAAAGACGTGACCTATGCAAGGTCAAAAGAAGTCAAACGCAAATCCCACTTAGGCCAACACCATTGCCTGAAAATTATAATATTATACAGCAGACGTCTATCGGCTCCAAAAAACCATCACAATGTTGTATCTGATCCTACAACCTTAAACTGCTCCTTTCATTATCCTGTGAAACTTAACAAGGACGTATCAGTATGGGGTCACACTGACATTGAACTGGATTGCCAACGAAATGTTTTCTCCCTACGAGTGTCCCACCCCTGAATCATACTCCCCGCACATGCGAGGAATGCTCGTAAAATACTGCATTTCAGAAGACGAGTTGATGACGATCTGACCCTTCACATCACGTGACACAACAGGTAACCACAGAAAACCGCGGACAGTACCAGACTTCCCTAAGCTTAAGGCAGAAATACTCACATGTGAGGCATGCAACATCTGTGTCAATTTATCAACCTTGTGCTTTTATCCTGTAGTTTTCGCTGTAAATGTCGCACGAGACTAGACAATTATTCCTTTTTACCAGTTCTAAATCACGTTGTGTTTCACCCACGAAGTGTACGGGGAGATCCGATCGAGCACAGCTATGATTTCTTAATGTGTCGCCTTTCAACGTCATTCAGTCAGGAATTAGCAGTTTTCAATGAACAATGAACAATGAATTAGCACGGGTAAAAGGCGTGTGCCTACAAGTCCCGTAGGATGGTTGGAAAAAAATAAAATTTAAAGGATCATCGATTAAGTAAACCGTTAATTAAACCGTTTACCGAGTTAAATACATTACTGCATAACGATAGTTTGAACTGCGAATGGCATATGCACACACAAAATCTTATTGTGAGCTGTTATATTACAGTAAGTTCGTGAGTAATAAAAAAGTAAACGAAAACGCTCACTCGTCTGTTGCATTATTTGACAGATATGGTATGTTACTCCAGTTTAGCTACACCCAAGCAAATCACATGGACACTTCTGCATGTATCCTCACCGCCAGGTTGCCGATAGGGCCGTTAAGCACATGGTTAGGTTTGCGTTATTTCGTCCTCCAAGTGGAACCGACCATATGAAGTAACTCAAGTTGGAAAGCGTTTCATCTAGGCATTTTCAAATACCTTTAATGTAAATTTAAAGCTTAGGTAAGTTGAAAGGGCATTCCAGACTTGAGACATACGGTGGGAGAAAACGTTTCGTAAACAATTAAGTTGACTGTAGTGCGTAGCCACTTTGAGCTGATGGCCTCTCAGGTTGGTATTTTAGCTCAGCTGAAACAGGTTACGACATGGATGAGTTAGGTTCGTCAGTATTAAGTGAACCATAATAAGGTCTCCTCGCTGACGTCGATATTCACCACTGTACAATCTCAGGGGCTGCAGTCTGCGTTGGTGGGAGAGATGAAACAGTTCTCTAACGAGTTTGGTGGCTCAACGGGTTAAAGCTTCAAGTGTATCGACGTCGCGCTTGTGCCAGTGTCGCTAGGCCTAGATCGCATATTCCAAGTGAAGCGTCACGTAGCCGTTCAGCATTTGCGGAAAGGTTAATGGCACGAAATTTCCGAAAGCCATCCGAAAGAGTCCAAGGTATTGACGGGCTATTTTGATGCCTTTTCAGCCTGTCTTGAGCAGCCAACTTCGCGCAGCACGATAACCTCGAGGTCGCTTTCTTGGGAAGCACGTTTTAACTGCTGGTCCTCAAGTCGATATTCATAGATAAGCCGATGACCTATGCTTACGACTTTGCAGTTGAGCACGATGAAGTGGAGCCGGTTATTCGATGACCAGGCATGAGCTCTGTCGAGATCGCTTTGCAATACAATGTGATAAACCGATGTACTGATATCATGCCAAATGTTGACACTGTTGTATCACGAAAGCTGATTACCATTACCATTTGCAGATAGTAAGAAATTCAACTGCAGTACACTGCCAAGATCTTTGATGAATGTGGGGAATAAAGGTGGAGCCAGTACCGATCCTTGGGGCATGCCATACCGGAAGTCAATTGCGTCGGGAATTGATCTGCCGAATCTCAGATTCAGCTAAGATCGAGCGAGGAGTTTGCTAATGCAACCAAGCAGAGGATCACCGATTTTATAGCTTCGAAGTTTGTGACCGATAATGCAGTCGTTCAAAGGATCGAAAGCTTTCAATATATCAAGCTAGACAAAGTCGACTCCCAATCTGGCATCGGCTGACTGTCCAGCTTGCTTGGGTTAGGAGCAGTTTTATAGTGCAGAACCGATTGCGGCGGAACCCGTGTTGCTGTGACACTAGAATGTTGCTGCTCCCAAGATATCTCATGCGCGCCTCTGCAATTATTCGTTTAATTACATTGGATAAAATTGGGAGGAGAGTGATTGGACAGTAGTTCGAGGGCTCGGAAAGATTAACAACTTTTTTAAATAGAAGTAACTACTACATGTTTCCACATTGTGAGAACCTGCATTTCGTCGATACAAAGCTGTGAAAGTCGAGCTAATTGTTCGGTAAGGTTAACGGCCGCTGTCTTCATTGCATTCGGTTTGATACCATCAACGCCATGTGAGCTGTGCACGCGTAAGGACGTTAGCGTTTTTATCCCATTGGCTGCAGTGAACGATACGTAGTTAAAATCTGGCGACGATGGAACGTGTGTCCAAAGCGGATGAAGTGATGATTCACTCCGGAAAGTATGGATGAAGTGTTAGGGAAGCCTGTTGTTTGCATCTTGTGCGGCTTGCGCAAGACCGTCCGTTACACGTAAAATCGGGAGCGCGAGCTGCACTCTGCGAGCTTGTTGACCTGTTTATACAGCAACTTGTGATTTATAGTGAATTTCGCCGTTGAATTCTGCTGATACAAGAGTTTGTCTTCGCGGATCAAAGACGCAGTGGTTTCCTTGAGTTGTAAAAGCCCTCCAGATCAAGTTACTTACACAGAGTTTGTAAGCGCGCCAGGCTGAATTCTTTAAGGCCATGCGTTTTCTAGTACGGCTCCTCAAGAACAAATTCAGTTGCTTCGGGCGAAGGATCTTGCTTTCGGACGCATTTGCCACAAGCTCAATGAACTGGGTGACGAACAAAATCCTTTAGACATCGGGTGGATCCTCGGCGAGGAAGGACCAGTCTGTTTCTTATACGACGTTGGACGGGATATCGTAATATGTGGTGATATAGGTTTCCACGTTCTTCTTACTGATGTACTCTACGTAACAGGAGTAACGTAAGATCGATATTGCGTGATCGCTACTGCCAAGTAGTGCATCTATGGTCATGGTGTGGACAATTGGTTCCTTGTTAGATAGCACAAGGTTCAAAACAGCGCGAGTGTGTCAACTGTTGGGAATCGCGTTGGAGGGATATTCTGGTTGTACAGAAGTACATCGGCGATCACCTCTTGCAAAGCCGCCTTGAATTGTTCGGTTTGTGATGCTGGAACTTCGATTGCGTGCAGGTTGAAGTCCCCACCAGAAGGACATGACTGTAGGCTCATGCCAGGTCTTCTTTCATCGCAGAAGCTAGGCCTCGATCCATTTCCAAGTTGGACATTGGAGGGTTGTAAACTATTGCTAGTAAACTCACATCACCACTTCTTAGGTGCATACGACACCAAATCGAATCGACGACTTTCATTTCGAGGTGCTCAATGATACCAACATGCATGTCGGATCAATCATATAGGAGCACTCCCTCTGCTCTACTTGGTCGAGCGGTTCCTATGGAAGTCATGCCGGGTAATGCAATCACAGCATCCGTGATCTCTGTGTTCAGCGATGTTTCGGTGACCATAAAGAGGTCCCAAGGCGTGGACACCTGACGAATACGAAGTTCAGTTAGCTTGCTGAGAAGACCTTGTGCATTGGTATACAAGCAGTTGATGGCATCGGTGGTCAGATGGGTGTTTTTGTACGCCGGTTTCCGGTGACGGTCTATGCCAACCCGTGTAGCGTCGGCTGTCGGTCCTATTTTTGTTAGACCCATGACGCAGGCCCTAGGGCCGGTCCAGTTTTTTGTATAGAGAACTCACGCCAACAAGAGGGTGACCATTATGTCTTCCTTCAGTAGCCGGTGTGCTTTTGCCTGGTCTTTTTTCTGAGATAGACGGTGATGAAATTGTATTGGTAAGTTGTCTGTACAGTGTTAACTTATCTATATGAGGCCCGGTGCCTATTGCATTTATACGGGTTTCGGATGGCAGCACTTTACGCATTTGCGCCACGTTCTGATCACATGTTCTGCCATCAGTTCGGATTGTAATGATGTTTTCATTACGCGGTGACCACACGCTACGTATTTAAGTGATAAGGGGAACCTGGTCGAAATAGCAGTAACGTTGTTGAGCGAGAGTACTTCACGAATAAAAAGCCGTTCATCACACCCATGCTGTTTGGCCTTTAGCTCGATTAATGTTTGAGGCTGGTGGACACCATGAATAAAGATAAATTTTGCGTCCTGTTATTAACGGAATTTATCCTGATTTTGTTTGCATTTCTGGAGTTTGCTCCAAGGAACACTTGGGAAAATTCGAACGGTGCATGTGGTGGTACGGAGGCATGTGGCTGACAAGAGAATTGCCTCAGCATGATTACCTGACTGAAGTGTTACCTGGAGTAACCGCGGTTCTCCGTATTGTAAAGAGTTGGGATGACGGACGTGAGGCATCATATTGACTGGTATAGCTTGTGGCCCTATTAATTGACACAGGGATGCCCAACTGTTTTTGTAGTGCAGTATCTTAACTTTTATTTATTTCGCCTCGGATTCAGTCACATTAGAGCAAATAATATTCAGGGAATTATGGTAGAGTTTCATGTTCTCCTAGTTGGAGGGACCAATGCTCGCTTTCTTCGGTTGGACAATTAATGGGGTCTTTAGTCTCGTTGTGGTATTGGTAGTAGTAACTCGTTTGGCAGCTGACTGTGTTACAATGGGAGGTGGCTCCGTCATAGGGGTAGCAACAGCAGACGCATATGTTGTCAGGCCGTTAATAGTGTTCAGTGCGGCAGGTGATTCTGTTGAAGAATGTGTGGCGAACGCATCTATACGAGCAGCCGCTAATGTTGGAATGACTGACGCTGGATCGTTATTCTTACATTGTTCTGAATTAGAGTTTGATGTTGAGCATGAAGTTTGAGACACTGATGTGTCTGCTTCATGTAGGACAGCTCTCACGACTGTTGCCTGCTCTAAAATCTTTGACAGCCTACCGCAATTCTGCGTACTATTAACTTTTTCATCCGGCTGAGACTAAAGCGTGCACATGGAGAATGCAAGTAGTCTCGGCATTTCCTGCATTCTATTGCAAATCGCACAAGTTTTACACAGCTGTCTACGCCCCAGCTAACGTTCATTTCGGAAGCTTTGGGCTTAGCTTTCCTTGGTCAAGCAGTACGTATCATTGTGACTGTCAGATCTGCGAAAGTCGTTTGCTGCGGTGTCTACACTCGTTTGCTTAATCCAAACGCCGTCGGTCAAGCTGCTGGTCATGCAGACACCCGTTAGATTGCTGTAGAACAAATGGCAGATGGCGGACCCGGACGGCAGTTGGGTCAATCAGTGAGATCTCCGATGGTAGCCAAAGAATATTCATCAAATTCACACAGATGGAAAAATACACCAAAAGCAATGAATTTGTGACTAATTCACACAGAGCAAATACGTATAACACAGTATTCCTAAAGCTTAAGTATAAGCCAGCTTGGTAAAGCAAAAATCCACTGCTTCCCAGGAGTTCTGCTTAGCAGAATAGCTTAAATTTCAACGATGACAAGTCACTACGCCAAATTTTTATATTGTTGTCAGAAAAGTTGCAAGACAAAACAAAGCTAAAATTTTAGCAAGCGAACTGTTCAAGAGCAACTTAATAAAATACAACAGTATCAATCATCTTCGAAATTGAAACGCAGATTTTTTCGTAAAATAAACGAATAACGCTCATTTCCTTTCGCTGTATGCCCTTATACACTGATAAATATACGGTAGTGTTTGTTTTTGGTTGCGCTCGTTGGGATTGTTTACTCCCACGACTATAATGTCATAAGTCCTGACCGCACTAGATAGTCATGGTACGGTGCATTGTCTTCACGAACGCCAGCAGAATTTCTATAGAATATTAGTCCTTCCTTAAGTATATTTAATGTCTATAAGTTTGTTTCTAGGTAATGGAAATCTGGACTGCAACTTTGCGTCAATTCTTTGTACATCGTCTACATAGCTCCGGATTCCGCACAAATAAAGCTAAATAGCTTTGTAAGTTGCTTATTATTCATGTAGCTCCCAAAATCGCAATACTCAGCTAATGGTTGCTGGTGGCTATGAATTTACAAACGAATTCTTGTATTACAGAGTATAAGGTGAATAATATTACGTAAGACAAACTGCTTCATCCTGATGATGTAATCAGGAATCCACAGAAAAACCAGCTTTACATCCTTGGAAACGGGCATTACTAGCTGTACAATATTGCCAGACAGCGGAACTACTTAAATGAAAAATTATCAGCATTCCAAGAGTTTATATTACTGAAAAAGGATTATTGGTCCTGAGAACCAAACGAACTTAATGAACATGTCAATTGTTTTCATTTTGTGCTGTTCGCAAATGGGATATTGTGTATCAAGTACAAAGGAGCTGGCAACAAAACATGCAAACTGACTACCCGGGTAGCTCAACTCTTCGGTTGTCTAACCCGAGACAACACGTTTAAACAATTACTATACTATAACTGTTTAGGTAAACATTACTATGGCGGTCTTTGGTAGATTTTGATGCAGCCATTTAGCAGATGTCACTATAAGCAGCTTAACAAGGATTGTACTCATAAAGCGAATTTTAAGTTCCCTTAAGCCTGACAAAGTGAATTCGGCATACTTTTCTAATTAACACCGGTTCGTTTGTCGCCATTTATCGCAACGATGTCGAAAGCAAAGTCAGGTAAGTGAGTTTTAATTGCAATTTGTCGAACCAGTGTATTTGAAATACTTGAATTAGATGAAGGAAGATTTCATACTACTGAAAAAGCAGGTAACGTAAAAATTAATTGGGATATTCAGAGTTAGTTGTTTGTTCTCATACTACTGGCCATTCGCAACACAGGTTCGTATAGAAAGCAGTGACCGCGGCGTACTCTAGACCATATGAATTCCACGGATATGCCATCTTATATTTCTATGTTCAAGTTACCCAGTTGCCCCCTGTCGCTCGACTTATAAGACCACGAACAACCTTCTAAACTAAAGCCGCTTTCCTACTTGCCTTTGTCTTGTTGATCTAACGAAATGAAACAGGTACCCTACCCTGGCTTGGGAAATCATTCAGAAAAAAGCCAAAAGGAAAGGTTTAACCACTATTTTTGCCCATCAATATTTGGTATGCTTAACGAAATCAAATAAAGTGCGTTGATAATATGTATACTGGTTTTGCACTCATTAAAGCTTATCGTCAGTCAGCACAGGATTGCAATGCCTTCAGTCAATCCCGGCATCCCTTACGTCGAATATTTATCGTTCGCTTGTTTTGAGTAACATTTTACAGCTCAGCATAAAGCGTATTAGTCGCATAGCTCAGATAAGTGTATAAAGTTCATTATTTCACTTGTAGTGACTTCGTCTAACACCACAACCGACGGTCCACCTATCTTGCAATTAGTCGGGTTAATACTACTTGCACAGTGGCAGAAGCACTGGAAACCGAGTTCTTACCTTCTTCAGATGTTCCGAATTAAAGATGCTAGCTAATAAGCAATCTATATTAGGCTTTATGAATATAAGCAACGTAGGAAGCAATGCATTAACCTTTTGAGGACTTATGCGGAGTTTATCAAGCCAAAAGTTATCGGCAAGAACTCGCAAAAGACGAACTTTGTGACCACAGTGGTAACGGTATATCGACCTTCTCAACAGATATTTGGTGAGGCGCACTGGTTAGTTCTAAGTTACAAGACAGAATTACCGCCTAAATGATCAGCAAATACATGGTTGTGCGGAACGAGATATTTGTCTGCGCTGGTGCACTTGTTCAATGCCCAATAATCGCCGCATGTTCGACGGTCTGTTTTTACACGGAGTAAAGTGAAGAGTTTCCTTGATCCTCCGAAGGATAATTAAGAATAAGTTCGAACATGTGCTCGAATTCCGCCTTTGTGCATTTGAATTTAAGCAATATGATGCCATGTTCCAGCGGAAAATGGTAGATCCATTGTTCAGATGCTGTGCATGATGTTAGTTGCTACTGGGAGAAGTAGATTTACGGGGCCGAAAACACTCAGATTCTGCTCGTTATCCTTTTTATGAGGAACTAGCATCGAAAACTGCTGGAAAATATTTAATATGCATGCGCTATCGTGATGACTTCAGTTGATGTTTTCACCTTGCATGTTGCAAGCTGTTTGTATTTCGACTGGATTCCGTTGCACGTGCTTTGACCATTATTTCGAAGTGCTTTAGAAAATTCATCTTAAGAATATTGTAAATAAATAAATAGTTTATTCTCTGTTTCATAGAGACACACCAACGCAGGCATGATCAGTACAGTATCTACGGTAAAATCCAACGTAATATAAGTCTGATATCAAGATCGATAGAGAACTAACACTTGCAGCAATCTGATGCGGGACTTCCGTTTGCGACTGGTATATTTGCTGCCGACCGCAGACAGCGTGGAACGCAACAACTTCTAGCGGGTTATGTGTTTCTTCAACCAATAGGTGCTGTCCACCGCATAGTCCACTTGCCTTGGTGCGGTGGGATCAACCTGAATTCCGTTACAGTGTCCACTGGGAACATCTGACAATCGGTCAACTATACGACGTAAACTAGTGGTGTTTCGGTTACCGAGGTTAGTTACTTGTACTTGCCTGCCATATGTAACCGAAATACAGTTGTTCTGCAATGAGTGCCTGATGGGTTTGGTCTTTAATAGAGTGTGGAATTGGGGATGTTTGTCGCCGCTTTGATCAGCCTGCCTCTTGTCATTGTGAAGGTGGAATACTTGGTACAATGTCTGGCAGCGACACCGAAACTGGCAAGGACACAGCGTCGCGTGTAACTGCACTTACTGATATGACAATGGCGTGTAACATTAGGCTACTAGTAGTTTATGAGTAGACGTACAATTTCATATTTTCTTGAGGCTGCGTGTAAGGTAGGTTTGCTGGAATGTCATTTGCGATGTGCGATATCTCGAGCGGTTCCATCAGCAGTGTTTGCGATGATTTTTGCGCATCATCTGGGGCGACAGAGCTGCTGACACGGAAGGGTTGCGACAAAGTGGGATTTATGCAGTGGACTGCATACTTTTACTGAGACACCTGATGTGGCTCGGTCATGTGAGCGGTATGGATTCAACGCGGATACCAAAACAACTATTATACTGTCAGCTGAGTATTGGGAACTGGCATGTGGGGAAACCAAAGTTACTTTTGCAGAACATGATTAAAGTGAGCCTCTCCCGTTCTAATCTTGATTGCAGGTCATGGGAATCGAAGGCGGTTGATCGTGGTGCATGGCGCGATCTAATCACGAAGGCAGTTGCCGAAGTGCGGGAGAATGACCTCATACATGCAGAGAAGAAGCGATAAGTGCGGAAGCGGCAAGCACCGATGGTTTGTACGCCATCGACATCAAGCTGAAGGTGCTGTAGCACATGCGGTCGTGAGTGCCTGAGTCAAGCGGGCTTAGTGAGCCATGAGCGAGGCCGCTCGGGACCACTACCGAAGCGACGACGGGTCCTGCAAAGAAGTTAGCAGAATCGGCGCAACGTTTGAAGGTACACTGCATTCGATTTGCTAACCGCGTACTTGCTTGCTAAATCTATTTATTTCAGGTGGTGCGTTTTCAAGTTTGTCCTAAAGCTTTTCTTTCTCAGAGGAATGTCTACCTGCGCTCTCCTTCATAAACTTGCACAACTCGCTTAAGCCAATGATAGTTAATTTCGCTAACATTTTCGCCTGTGTGGCATTTCCGTAAAATATACTTTCTGACATCGTGAACATATCTCGGATTCGTTTGTAGACAACTTATTTCATATGGTCATTAATTTAAGATTTATGTCACCGTTTCCTAGTACATTACCCGATTTATTTTATCTGTTACATTTCCCACAAGTGATTGGCTGTTGCTTGAAATCCCCGGTGTGGTTGCGCTTGATGTACATGTTGACAAGTTGCCTACCTGTCTATTACCCACTGCCTCGTCCATACAAGCTCCAGCAGACAGTTGGTCGTTGCTGGATGGAACGGGGTGCACAGTCCTTGTGGCCGTGTTAGCATCAAAGATTGGTTCCATGCACTCAGTGTGGAGCGGACTACGGTTCAGCCACCACCATGTGTGCGCTTGATTTCCCAACTACAACGTGCTTGTGTTTGCCTGTGAAGGAGTGTGGGCCGGCTCCGTTGATGAAACGTGGCTCACATCCACATTCCTCCCGGTCTTATTCCTTCGGGTTTACACTGGATATGGGGTGTGTGGATGGAGCTGTGGATGGTGCAGCGCAAGCCACCCATGGTCCATCTGTAGCCGCAGGCGTCGTGTGGCTGGCTACAGTGACATGCAAATCCGAAACCGGATGCCGCCAACCATTTGACAGATACGTTCTCTGTACTGTGAGGCGCGTTAGCAGGCCGGGCGATGATATGTAAAAGGCAGAGTGGCGCCTCGTAAAGCTCCAGGACGACGAAGTCAACATCAGCTACTTTTGATAAATACTGAGGCTTGGAGAGGCACATGGTAGATTGCACATTTTCAGGCAAATGTTGCGTCTAATCTTCGCCAACTGTAATTCCGCCCATTCTCAAGCCTCTAAGCAAAGGGCGAAACTCTAATACGATTGTCGACAATGGTTTTCGGAAAGTGTGAAGCATTTCTTAACAGTCTCTTTCCGAACATGCTTGTGGTTCGTCTCAAGAGCCGTAATACTCAAGTCGCGTAGCTGCACTGCAATAAACATGGGTAGATGAGGTTGTCCGAATATCCTGAAATATTGCAGTTACAAATTCCATCAAGTGGATCATGACCCAAAATGTACGGTCCCTCTCCATTAATGGGGAACCGCCATAGTGACTGATTAAACCGTAGGCTCTTCCTTGCAACACAAGGAATTTGAGTTCATGTAGAAAAAGTGGCATTATCAATAAATGAAAAATAAGCAAGTCTCAGAAGAGAATGTTTGATTACGTAATTCGACGCTTGAATCGGGCACTTGATATGCCAGTGCCGGATGGTCCGGCGGACAGCCCATAACCTCCACCACACTGCTCGCGCCTGCGTTGGCGGTGCACTTCACTTCTGTATTTGCAAATGTTCAGATGTCTGTTACGAGTTCGATGAGTACCGCTTTTACCGAACTCGGCAGACTGGATTGAGGCGTTGAAGGGGTATGACAAATAGTCGCCAGCCTTGACGGTACTAAAGATGCCGAACCTGATTGGATTCACCCACCGATTCTCAAGTCAATTTCGGCCATCATCTCTCCTGTCGTGACTGACCTTTGCAACAGGTCGCAGTCAGAAAGTTTGTTGCAGATTGACTAAGAAATGCAGTTATTTTTTCAACTCTACTCTAAGGTTTCGAAACTTGACCCATCCAGTGGACAGATATAAATAGGCTACTCACGTTCAATCATCGCAACTTAGCTCACGCCTGAGGGGAGCACCGCAAGAGCAATGAGCGTATTCGGCGACGTGTATTTAGTGCAGGGAGAGCGAGTGAAGC
This sequence comes from Dicrocoelium dendriticum, assembly GCA_944474145.2. NCBI lineage: Eukaryota > Metazoa > Platyhelminthes > Trematoda > Plagiorchiida > Dicrocoeliidae > Dicrocoelium > Dicrocoelium dendriticum. The sequence goes on along the minus strand of OX104071.1, from coordinate 66,122,659 downwards.
GCTCAGCTCCATATAAATCACCCATCAGGTTCAGAAGGCTAGGACACGTGTTGTGCATTCCAGCCCACCGACTCCCGTGACGTGGGATGTTTGCGCACCAAAGATGCGGATGAAAGAACAGGAGGGGCAGCCAAGTGATGACATGGTCAAGAGAATTGGAATCCCTCACTTCGAAGTTGGCGTCACATGGTTTGTCCCGACTGTCTGGTTGGGTTTCGAAGAAGGACGAACACGGTGGATTGGATAAACATGTTGACATGCAAAGGAGCCCACCTCAATGGCGTTTTTGTTGTGAGTTGCTTTGTCCCTCCCCACTCCACTTATATTCCCACTCCAAACTCGATCATCTTAATGCCTAATATGTTATAGATTACTCGGTCGCCTACATTTAGTAGTTTACAACTCACAGCATCTTTCTTTTTCCTTTGGCTTATTTATGTATCCCAACATGCTGAACGACTTTTCAAATTGGGGTTTCACCGCCTGCTATGATAAAATAAGCACAAAGCGCTAACTCTACGTGAAGTCATGTGGTCCGACTGGTTCGGTCATTGCAGCATTCAAACGACGTTCGCTCAGAATTAGCCAAATCCAAACGCGCATATGCGATTCCAGCTACCACCTGAAGAGATAAGCGTTGTGTGTTCAGCGGAATTGAACTTGGGTGGGTGTATGGCACATTCGAAACACAATCTGTTGAGAGCAGCGGCGAATGTGTCCACTTGCATGTCATACTGCATTTGCAACTCGACGGGTTCACCGAGCCAACCGACCGATAATGGATCCCGGATTACGCATAAATGACAATCATTTCCTAAGTTTGAAGCAATTAAAATTGCGCATACGCTTGACATCTCAGACATTGATAGCGAATTCAAATGGACCCTATACACCTCCTGAATGCTATCTGATGGATTCCGTTGCGAATACCGATGGAAATGCAACCCGTGAAACAAAGCAAGTATAGGTCATTTTAAAGCACACATGCTCAGTGCACTCTCGTTACTGTCCGACTATGTCCAAGTGAGTTTATATTAAAACGCAAAGCAGTAAAGTACTTTTTATGCCAGAATACGTGCAATTCACAAACGGATGCTCAGTTGTCATTCCATGGGTTGCAGGCACTGCAATGAAGGGATAGAAATGTAGGTTACGCCAAAATGCAGGAATAATTTAACAGAAAATCCAAACAGGCGCACATTGGTTCAAGTGAGGCAGCAACGCTTTATCGCCATTCGATTCCGAAATTCCCTCTCATAAACAAAAGGATAATAGTTGTTATTGTGAGACCAATGACCAAATTATGCACAGTATTTCAAGGAAATCATTTTTCTACTCCCAAGATATCCATCACAATTATCATATTACCAAGACTCCTGAACCACCCAGTCTATCAGCGGCATAGGCTTTCGGAATGTGGAGACATAAGTCGGTGATCAACGGTCAACCTTCGCTAATTCGAATTAACAGAAAATAATGTAAAATCATAGAAAGTGGTGCATGATACCTTATACAGTGCACCCTGAGAATAGTATACACATTTGTTCACGTATCCAAAGATAAGGTAGAGGCTTGAAAAAGCAAATTCTCTAAGGCCTTCTAAACCGTAAATAGGGTGTAACGAGATCCATGCGAAATAGGAACAAATGACCGCGACGGTGATGATTAAGTGCGCCTGCGTACAAATGTACATAGGTTTGCAAGATATAGCAAATGCTGTTGTTTTTGCAAGTATCTACATTTTGCCATAACCTGAATTGGAAGCATGACACTAAATCATTACCAAGCATCAAATAGTAAATGATTTCTACCATGGCTTGTAAATATGCAATAAATGCAGGAGGTAAATTAAATTACATTAGAGTAAATAGACTGACAAGATAAGAGCAGCACAACTTACAGCTTGTCTGAATGAAATGTTAGATTCCCAAACATCCATCAAATTGTAGCACTGCTTCACCCATATGCGCTCGAACACGCAGATAAATAAGCAAGTCTACGTCGCTTAACGCGGTGTGAGCGCATTGTACGCATCGCAATAAGTAGTACATTGCTAAAGATAAAATATGCGGCGTTTATCAACCCCAGAGTGTGCTTGGTGCAAAGCATTGTCTGTCGGGATTTTAGCGAATAATTGCTATCAATTTGTATATACACACCCACACATGCACAGTCAAAATGCCCGCCAGCAGTTTGTCCAACACTGAATTTAGTTAAAGTAATTCATGAGGCAACAAAGTAAAATAAATATCACTTTTGTAGACGTCGGCGACATTGTCAGCCAAATTTATTTACACCATGCAGATATCAAAACAAGCGGTTTCATATTGCTAAATTCTTCCAACCTAAAGGCCAAATTCGATAAAACCGCAGCTCTTATTTGAAAAACTCCGGAACATTTATAATCATTTGTTTGTTCAAAAGCGTCTCGCTGTCATTCCGTCATAATCACTTGCAAACGCTAGTGTGTTGCTCCTGTAAGCTAACTACACCATTCTCGTTGGACGCATGGAAGCCAGCGGTCAAATCACATGAAGCAATGATCGCAGCAAATAATAAAATAACCGGTAGTTTCTAACTGAAATTCGGTCCGTCTTCCATTTGCAAAACATTCCCAATCCAGGCAATAAGCTTGAATGAAGTTAGAGGATGAAATATAGAACAACGATTTGTGACAACTCTGTATATTCCTTACCGGTTTACCAGTATATAGTAGTCTACACCACATTTATGTATTAATATATAATTATATGGCACAACAGCGGACGGCAATATGTTATTGACGAATGTGATAAGGACACTATTACATCTGGTCTCTGATCTACAGCAATAACTTTGATCAGTAGAGCCTTGTATTATTCCGTACAATACAAAACTAAACACAAAAGACAATCCGAAATTGTCGTGACGAACGTACTGAGAACGAGGTAAGTTACCGATTTCTTAACGACCGGTGACGGAATGCGTCCCAACCATTACATACAAGCAGGAACGGCGAAGCAAGCAAGTATTTTTGTTTTGTGTCAAAAGGCATGTACAACCGAGCAAACGAAGATAGCTTTCGACTATGATCTGTACACATTCAATAATTGCATGTCACAAAATTACTTACCTTAATCTCCATACACTGTCAAGATAACAACGTCACAAATTGCAGCTTGTTTGTCGAAATGCAAGACTACCAAACATCATCCACCATTTAAGCAGCACCTCGTTGCTGATTTCACACACGAAATCGCAGATTACTTAAAAAGTATACACCGGTTTATACGGCATGGACATCTTTCAGGCATTGCAATTAGTGGTGTTTTGCAACAGAAAGAGTTTACGGCTGTTACTCACATTAGAGTGAGCCCGGTGTAATGTGTGTTAGTTATACGCAACTATACTGCTCATTATGGTGATTGAAACACAACAATCGCAGAGATATATACTATCCTTGTATATATCGTATATTCTCCAGTTCAAAAACAAAAGAATCCACAACTGAGGTGGAACATTTGCTGTGAACACTGAGGATTATTGCATTATTGATATTAATACCCATTACATGCGAGCAAAATCTATTATAATTGCAATTGTCATGCTTTGTCCTAAACAGCATGTAAAGCGAGGAATTAAATCATTATCCACCATAAAACAGAACATGATTTCCAATATGATCTGCACACGCTTAATAACTGCATGAAACAGAATTGCTTACATGTAAGTCTTTTTCCTGTCAAGAGAAAAACGGCACAAATTGCAGCATGTTTGCCTGGAAGGTTTGAATACCAACCATCGTAGATCAGTTTAACAGAAATTCTTCGACGATATTGCCCACGAACGCGCAGATAAAATAACAGGTATACAACAGTTAGCGCGGTGTAATTTGATCTCAGGCATTGTAAGTGGTACTAAGAAATTTCAGTTCCTGTTCGACAGGGTAACTGAGAAGACCGCTACTTTGAAACTCCTGTTATATTTTTGAAAATGTACTTCCATCTCTATTGCGTAGCTGTGTCATTGTGTTAAGGATGGCAAACGATCGCTATCAGCTATTTAAAACTAGGTATCTCCATAAGAGTAACGCATACTTTGTCCAATAAACAGCTGCATGCTATAATTTTTCATATATAAACAAGTAGATTTGCTACAGAATTGCGCAATTGCGTTGTTAATAAGAAACGCATAAGTAGAACAATGGACGCAACTGCCACGTCTCCCTTCTGTACTAAATCAGAAAGAGCTGAATACGAAAGAAGCAACAGAATCACATTGGATGCATGCTCCGTCGCTAATCAGAGCAACCAGAATTTGACCTAAAGTGTTGTGAAACTGGAAAAACATTTGCCATATTAGTAAAATATTAGTTTTACTATTGTGATGTGTTGCCAAAAAGAGCGCAAAAATTTGACCATTTATCGTGATTCAGTAGGAGTTTTCGAAATATAGGGAAAGTGCACAAACTTAACAAAATATGTTTTGATGGCATTCAATCATTAAACACCTACCACGAATTCCAATGGGTTCACCATGCAATAGTTCTGTAAAATAAGCAAATCGGAAAAATCGGTGATTGAAATACAACAATCGCAGAGATATAAAACCTCTTTGTATATCTAATATATTCTCCAGTTCAAAAACAATGGAATCCACACCTGAGCTGGAACACCTGCTGTGAACACTGAGGATTCTCGGATTCTAACGGTGACGGGTTGCATAATACCCATTACATGTGAGCAAGAACACCTGGAATTGCGAGTGCCTATGCTTTGTCCTAAACGTTATGTTAAGCAAGGAATAAAATAATTATCCACCATAAAACAGAACTTGTCTTCCAATATGATCTGCACACGTTTAATAACTGCATGAAGCAGAATTGCTTACTTATAGGTCCTTTTCCTGTCAAGGGAAAAGCAATACAAATTGCCTAGAAGGCCTGAATACCAACCATCGTAGATCAGTTTAACAGAATTTCCTCGGCGATATTGCCCACGAACGCGCAGATAAAATAACGGATACACATAGGTTAACGCGGAGTAATTGCATCTCACGTATTGTGAGTAGTACTAAACAATTTTAGTACCTGATCAATGGAGTAACTGAGAAGTTTACTACCTTGAAACTCACATTATATCTTTGTAAATGTAATTTCATCTCCATTGCATAACTCTGTGTCATTGGGCTGTAGATTGCTTGCCATCCCTATCAGCTATGTAAAACTTGGTCTCCAAACAGAGCAACTCACATTTTTTCGAATAGACAGCTGCATGCTACGGATTTCATTTTAAAATCAAGTAAATTTGCTACAGAATTGCGCAATTGCGTTGCTGGTTAGAAAAGTATTAGCAGAACCATGGACGCAACTGCCACGTCTACATTCTGCACAAAATCCTAAAGATCTGAATACGAAAGAAGCAATAGAATCACCTTGGACGCATGCTCCGTCACTAATCATACTGTTAGAGAATTTTAGCTAATGTTTTGTGAAACAACCAGCAATATCTGTCTCACCTACATAATACACGGTTTACATTTACGATGATTTGCCAAAAAGAGCGCAAAAATTTGACCATTTATCGTGATTCAGTAGGAGTTTTCGAAATATAGGGAAAGTGCACAAACTTAACAAAATATGTTTTGATGGCATTCAATCATTAAACACCTACCACGAATTCCAATGGGTTCACCATGCAATAGTTCTGTAAAATAAGCAAATCGAAACAATCGGTCTTATGCAAATGCACATGAGATGGGACATGTAATTCATTAAGAATTCGAATGTGCCTAACATTATATGAATATCGCAAAGAAAGTATTTCATTTAAACTTTTCCTTCATCAATTTAATACATCCAGATTTGGCAGAGCCTCAATGCTAGAATCCTCGAAGTGTCTTAACAGAAGATGCGAATGAAATGAATAGCCATGTTTAGAATATGAGTAGAGGCGAAGACTCGGCCGGCGCGAGTCGCTTTTGAGGAAGTAAGTTCAAGCTTGAGTTTATCCCGATTTAGTAAACCATGGAGATTAAATCGTTTATTCACACAGACATAGTTTTGCCACATGGGGAGTCTGTAAGCATAGCTGCTGTTCTTGAGCTAAAGCAGCGTGTTAATTGTGGGGAGTTCATTCGCCTCACTGCCAATTTTCTTCTAGATACCCTGGTTCGTCGAATCTGGGTCAACATTTAGAAGCATTTCATGCCCGCCCTGCTCTTTCTGCCGCGGGATGCGCCTGCCATACACCATGTTAGCATATTCATGAACAGAATTCACAATCTGCGCGAATTTGTTGCTGCTCGTCTGCCGGACTTATTACAATGATTGACATCCATGGGAAAAGAGCTTAAGCTGCACAGGAGGCACAGTTCAATGGCTACTGATGCTTCCAGTAAAACAAGTTAGCACACAACCGGGGTGGCGTGCTGCCATATATCCGGTCAATGTTGCGTTGGATTCTGAATTACATTTGCCGAAGCAACGAGGGCATACGCGAGCAACTGTGATGCTCGATTCTCCTATTAGTAATTTAACTGCTTATGGGTACAGCTTAGCGCAGTTCGCAAGCCTGCCGTTTGGGCTGGTTACCTTGGATTTGACACTACACAGGTCGTCCAGTCTTCCTGCTCATATATGATTTCACCTATCTCGGATACACTGGTCTGAAATCTGACTTCTCCTCGAGGTCTGTGAATTCATATCAACGTCTGCAGTGGTGATACAGGAGACCGGGTTCCAGAATTACCACTTCAGTCGATGCGAATTGCATTGCATCCAGTGACAGCATTCCAGGAATTTGTGTCCACTGGCTGCATAAAGCTTGTGCATGATGTTCCTGCAAGTTATGTGACATGGTTAAAGCGCTCCGGCTTACAGTCTTTAGCAGTTATCCCCATGGTTGATGCAATATTTGCAGTCAATATGCGTTCCAAATATTCAAGTGACCGTTCCTCTGTACTGAGAACGTTGGCTGCAGCCGCAACCGAATTCCATAGCCTATATTGGGTTGTGGCAGTTGTCCCATTTCTAGTTACCATTCGAGGAAAGCATGTGGCGTGTTGGTACTAAGGGATTAACTCACTAGTCAACCAGTCGTCATCGGCCAATACGTGTCCTCCGTGGCTGATCGGTTCCCTAGATGGCCGTCTGGGCGTGCATCAGCGAGAGACTGGAAATGCTCGCTAGCGAAGACGACGCCGAATGGCAATGATGCAAGCCAGATGGAATGTACTGGAAAATTGTCTGATGTATGTTCATACCAAATTTCTAAACACGACTGTGCTAAATGATATGCGGCATTCGGAGAATTTGAAAGACATTGCGACGCTGAAATTGTATGCTTCCAACTAAGACCACGTATTCATCGCCACTCTGCTGACGACACTGCATAAAGCGTTGCTAGCGCCAAATCGAGGGAGTCAGTCGTAGGGATCTACGTAGATTTCAGTCAAAATTATGACAAGGTGATAAACTAGGTTCTCCTGTAAGGGTGGATGATGGGGTGTTGAAGACGCACTTCATTATTGGATCAGCACATTCCATCTTGTACGGAATTGGAGAGTTTACGTGGATGAATACCTAACTAGCTAGCAAACGTTCACTAGTGGCATATCTCAAGACACATAACTGGTTACAAATAGGTTCCTAGTTCACAATACCGAAGTGCCTCAGCCTGATTAGTGGAGTTGCGCCTTGTTTGTAGACGACCCAACAATATAAAGAGTAAGTGCTGCTACCGAGGATTGGGACAACATTCAACACGACCCTGCACCATCGTCTTTGTGGTATGAGCGTCAACACAGTCAAGTTATTATTCATGAGGATGCGGACGACTGGTGCTGTGTGTATGTACACACCGGTCAAACACCTGCAGCATCACACCCTCAGTGAAGCAACTATAGTGGTACTCTCACGCGTCGAAGTTAAGTCCGTGAAAAGCGCGATAAGCCTTAAACGAAAACCACTGCAAAAGCTCTCGGCGCACAAATGCTTCTTTTGCAATTGGTGCTAATTTGTTCCACACCTTATCTCTTCATTTATGTGACCAATGCCAGAATATGGTTCAATTGCCGGTTTTGCAATCACCCATATTTAGATGCACAGACTGGAAGGTGTGCAGCATGTAGCTCCCGAACTCTTCGTTATTTTGCTGCGTAAATCGTACGAAGACTGATGCAGAAGACTGGGTCTGTCACTCTGTCGTACAGTCGGCTTTAAGTGGGTATCATAGTGACACACATGGTGTGATACCTGAGAGAGTGCCTTACGCTGAGGCCACTTCTACACGTGCGCGAACGAGGCAGCACACGCGACAGCAAAATAAATACTGCAGTGCCAGACCAGAAGACTACAGTTGGTTTTATATGTTTTCCGCGTCGACTTGGCAACATTGGGAGCAACGCGCTCGAGCGAACAAATGTGGAGACATCAGGGTCGAAATCCTATTAAGTCTTAGGCAGCCGCCATTCGGAATGCATGTTTGGAGAGCGCATCGCACCTGCCTACAAATGCATGCAACTGAGGTATGCTGAAGATGTACGGTTGGAAAGGATATCATTCGGCTTGTGTGCTCAGAACTGTTCTCACGCAGGGACACAGAATTCTACCAATAGATATTTAACTTTTATTATTTAATATTTCAATAAGTCTATAAAACGATTTAAGTTGTATAAAATTCGTTATGTGATCAGGTAGAATTAGCATGCATACAAAGTGAGGAACCATTTGCGGACTCACCGCCCACAACGTCTACATCTGCGCAGCAGAATGGGCGAAGTCAGAGAATTAGGTTTAGCAGTTAGCATAACACATGACACAGAGGGTGACACTACATAGTTCGATACATGGTAGGAAATTTATTCCTCACTGTAAACCGTTAATCCATTTCCATACATAACGGATTGCAGTAAAATCAAATAAATATCCAAAACATTTTGACTTACTCTGATTTGCAATTTCATCTATAATTCGCAAGTAAACGGATTACTCTATTTGATCGGATGAGTTGAAAAGCAGTACGGTTGGCGAATCGGCAATTTTGTGTTGCTTTCTCTGGGATAATGTGTCTAACGCATACGAACGTCTAGTTGAATAAACATTGCAAGCAACCATCTAAGTAAACCAGCCAGATCGCAAAGCTGGCCGAGCTACCTAACAACCAATCAGTAAACCAGGGCAAATATCATCCAATTGTACTTGCAAACACGAATTCTTGTTACTTAAGATGCCAACAGTTTCAAGTCGGATATAGCAATATAATGAAGCAGACGCGAGTTAATTTGGCGTCAACGACTAGAACTCACCAACACGCAAATTATCCGCTGCTGTGTTGCAGAATGAAGTATGTGTGGTTATGTTTTACATCAAGTAGTAGTACAATGCATCCGGTTGAAAAGCATGAATGGTTACGACGTAGTAAATATTTAAGGTTTTTTCAGTAAATTTTTACTTCCATTCAACGGAATGCTTTGTGGAAATGATACCTCAGATACAAACGGACGCAGCTTAATTTCGGCCATTTAATCCCGTTAACGTATGCCCCATTAGCTTCTGTTCGTCAAAGTACTTTGCAAAAAATCCAGGAAAGCATTACCTATTTGTTTATCATTCAGGAGACTGGGTAGTCGAATTATTGGAATAATAACCGAAAGCAACCTTAGAGAGATTCCACCAATGCAGCTGAATATGCGAACGCGGCGCACCATTAAATTGCGAGGATTCCGATAAACAAATATAGCGGCATTGTCTATGCTTGATTAATGAAATATCAGGGGACAAGCGTTTGGCTGTATGCGTTCATACATATCCAATTATACAAGGTGGTTTCACTCAGTCAGGAGCTTTCTCAGGTTGAGGACAGGAGGATAGAAGCATCAATTTCCATGGCATATACGAATAGAATTTATATATTGTCAAATGCAATGTCCGTAAGAATATCAACTTACGCGCAAATGCACTGTCTGTGTAAATGTGAAATGCATCATCATGGTCACCATGCGGAACGAATCGGACTATAGCAGGAATTCATGTGCGCGCATTTATGTCAATCCTATTGTATGTGGAGAGCACATCGATTGCGCTCTAAAATCGCTACCATTTAACGTAGCCCCGATCTAGCTTCTACAATAGTCTTTCCTCATGAGCAGAATAATATGACAGATCCCAACTTGTTTGATATGTACAAAGGTGATACACGTAAGTGCCGCATTTGACACATGCACTTAGGTTCTTCTAGTCCTACAGCCGTTTAATATCACTAGTAGAAAACGGCCACCGTAACTCGGCGCCGGATATAGTTTGCTCGATATTCCACTTCACTTAGCCTGAAGCACATAGGGGCCTGCGTAATACATCACCTTGGCAATCCAGCAATCTGTTTGTCTCCAAGCGTACAAGGGTTTGCAGTTTGGCTTTGCGCACAAGGAAACGGCCATCATGGATATTTATGCTGAACACAACGTGTGCCTAAATTTTGAGTTATGATTCTGTTCCTCAAATGCCGATTAACAATGCCCAGAAATATCTATTTATAAGGAGGCTGTTCACTTTGATCAATAGAAAGCAAATAGATGCGCCAAAAACCATAGTAATTGAAGTGAGTTAATGCAAATAAACCAGTGCTTTACATTGTCGAGTTCGTGTTACCAGTGAGACTGCGAAATGAAGCTTATAAATAGATTTTGTGTGCAGCGAGAGCTGAGAACAAGTATACGAATCAAACATGTTGCATTATATAACCGACCAGTTGAATTGATACAGGGGCAAATAAAACTTTGGGAACAAGCATATAGCGACCATCTTAAAGTACCGTCCACTATCCTGTTAAGTGCATCGGAATGTGTGTATAAAGTGGCAATGCAAATGAAACACGTATCAGCTCACCAACTGTGGCAACCGTAGCTAAAGTGATCAGGAGGACCAAAGCTGTAGTGCAATTTGCGTTCATGATGATCGTGTTCGGTGAAATGCGCCAGACTCGCGCACGTTTATATACCTTCTCGCAACACACCCAATCATTCTCCAGACAAAACTCTCAGCAACAATGTGTGATCGAGTGCAAGTAGTTGAGAGATAGCGGGAGATTATTGATTTGACGACCCCTACCCCATGCGTTTTTCAATTGTTTTCCATTGAGTTCGATCAGTTTGTTTTTGCTAACGTTGTTAACTGGCAGATTTATATGAAGTGCGTGAGTGCGCGGAATTGTTTTGATCATTTTAGAAAAATTGCTGAATTTCCCACCGTACAAACTAACGCGATGTCCGAATTGAGAACAGAATAACCCAGATATCGTAGTAGCTACACGTTA
>OX104071.1:66079862-66111260 GCA_944474145.2 Dicrocoelium dendriticum | reverse complement strand
ATCTTAGCTAAGACTGGCCTGCCTCAACGTGTGCACGTTGTTGGAGATTTGCCAACAGGCAGCAATAGCCCGAACACTAGAGACACCATCGAGCGACATCTGCTGCTTATCGGAAACCTGCCTGCATGATGCGAGTTCCGTGATTACCATGCGTTCCCCCAAAGGCGGCACTGGCGGTGCGTTCTCATTGAGTCTGCCTTGAGCTAACGCAGGTTCAAATACTAGTCAAGCAGTTGTGCGCATGGATCTGAGTCCCCGGGCTTAAGCTGCCCTAGTCGACTGCATCCGAAGTTGCACGTAGAATAAAGATATCTATTTGTCATTTAAACACGCGCGCCCACACATTTTAGAGCAAATTTGCTGATAAATTAATTCTATACTTAACGGAACTAGCTCCCACATCAGAGAAAATGTAATTATCCTGTATTCTGGCTGGCCCAAATTGGAAAACTTACAATTATGAGCTACATCTAGGAGGCCACCAATGTGTAGACACCCGAACTGGTAGCAGTGAGCAGTTGCTGCAACTGTGTGAAGATGCCCGTGTGTTCATCTCGGGCACTGAATTCGGACACAGCATTCGCAGAAGGGTGACATGACGCCCACCCGCCTCAAACCAGCCATGGAGGCAAATCAACCACATCGCGATCAATTATCGCTAATGTGACTGTGTCCAAAACTGTCGCTCAATTTGGAACACGAGTGTGGACTCTGACCACACACCCGTTTGTGTCGATCTAACAGTTCGATTCGTTTGACGCATGCGGATTCGCTGTGAGCACATATATGCCAGCTAGACGGCGATGCCAGATGTCTTGATTTTGTATCAGAGTACGATGGTATCCCGGCTTATTAAGCGCTCTCTGAACACAGTAGAGTGCCACTGGTCACATATTCACCAGTCGTTTGCAGTAGCAGGCATGACTTTATGTGGCAAATCAAGTTGCCAAATCTGACAATGGTGCTCTATGCGGTCTCTGGAAGTTTTGGATGCTTGCCTGCACATTCCTGCTGGAAGCAAAAGCAACCAGATGCACAAAGACCCTAAGAGGGAGCTGAGTGCAAGCCTGAAGAAAGACCGAGCAGAGTGGTGGTGTCATCGTTCAACGGAGAAGGAAATGGCTGCTTCGGTTGCAAAGCATCGGAAGTTATTCAGTTTGCTACGCGAAAGGAACGGAAAGCGAAATGATGTTAGAGAAACCATATATGATGTGGTTGGATGGCTGATTCCCAGTTTGCCAAAACGTTTGGAGCGTTTGGTCGAACGCTTTGAAAAGTAGCTTAATCAACCAGTTACCAGATTCTTGGACCACCGATCGTCCATCTTCCCAGGATGTCCTTATGGACCCGCGTTCACGCGCAGAAGTCCAACGTATGATCAGACTGATGAAAGTAACCAATCCATAGGGGCAAACAGGACTCCTCAAAGTATCTTCAATTCCGAGGGATTTGCCTTTGTAGATGATCTGCAGAATTTACTTGTGAAGGTGTCGGAGCAACGAATTGTTCAAGCACAAAAGAGCCGCCCACTAATAGTCTGAATTTTAAAGCGGGACCACTTTCTGAATAAGACAATCAGAGAGGGATTAGTTGGATCACAACCGCTTCTAAGATACCCGCCTCTATCTTTATTCAAAGAGTTGCTGACATATGCGAAATCTAGATTCGCGAGGAGCAATTTGGGCTTCGTATAAGTCGCGACCGTATTGATCACATCTTCTCACTACGTCAATTTTTGTAGTACTGCCATATTTATCGGTGAGCTACCGTAGTCGTGTTCCTCAACATAAGAAATGCCTTCGTTTCACATGTGTACTTCAGGACAGTCTACTGAGGATGGGTATACCCGGATAATATGTAAATATAATAATGGCATTGTACGTGAATATTTCGGGTAGGTTGAGGGCTTGCTGCAAGCTGTCCCCGTCCTATAACATCTCCAGCGGTGAAAGACAAAGAGGTTCCATGTTACCTTACTTTTTTAACTTCGCCACCGTCGAGATCATGGTAACTGCGTTTACTGAAAACGACTTCCAAGGCGTGGAGCTGCTCCCAAGTGCACGAATTCTTGACCTGAATAACGCTGACGACATTGCCTTTATGGGTGATAGTTTACAAAATGCCAAGTGGCATTGAACAAATCGGTATTGGTAATTTGTCGTTTTAGACTATGCTTAGCAGCCTCGAAATGCAGAGTTCATTACTAAGATTGGTACGAACCGACAATTGCGGCTGATCCTTGGTGAGGATCAGCTAGAAGTCGTCGCGAAAGTCAAGTGTCTAGGCAGATATATCAGAGCCAGTCGTGAGAGCATATGGTGCGTTGAGGCTTCTGGTGGCTTCATCATGACAGACATTCTACCCATTGCTGCTACTGTTGTGCTCTGGGTTCGTGTCCTGAACGAATCCTCGTGGTGCCCGCCGGGTGAATATTGGATTAATCCCTCCTTCTACCTAAGAACTTGGACACACAAATCCGCATGATTCAGTGAACCGACCATGTGCTACAGCCACTGCATTTCAAGTGTACATTTAATCGAAGGCTTTGGCAGTGGACATGAGTCGTTCTGCTGTCAGGTGTGGCGCCTTGCCAGTATCCTAATCCAAACCGCTTCCTCTTCGGATGTCAGAAAGTAGTTGATTACCTCTTCCCATAAAACCTAGCAATTGGAGACAACAGGTCCAAAGGTCCCTTGGCGTATAGAAAGAGCGCCACGCGTTGTCTCTGACGGTGGGAGGGCACTTTCGGTGTTTAATCGTTTGTTATTGTCTTCCAATTGCCAGGCAGTCCCTGGTCAAATTAGTGCAACCACACCGAAACCCTCATGCGTCTAGCCGTGGACTCAGTTTCGTATCTTACTACGGTAGCAAAACCCATATATTGGTGATGCGCAGCTATCTAATCACGAAGCGTGTTGCCGAGTTGCCAGAGGCAGCTCTCTTGTATGCTGAGAAGAAGAACCGGGTGTGAAAGCTACAGGCGCCGATGCGTTGTACTACATTGACGTCGAGGGAATGTTACTGTAGTACATGCGGTCGCGATTGACTGAGTCAGGCAGGCCTAGTCAGCCATGAGAGAGGTCACACGGGACCAGCATCACAAATACGACAGGTGCTACTGAGAACGTAGGTAGAACCGGCGCAGCGTTAGTAGGTACGCTACATCGGATTTACTAATCACGCGCTAGCGTGCAGACCTTCTAGGCAAACATGCTGCAATTTGTGCCGCTTTTCTCTTGACAGGAAAAAGACCTACATGTGAGCAACTCTGCTTCATGCAGTTATTAAACGTGTGCAGGTCATTGTGGAAAGCATGTTCTATTTTTCGGTGGATAATGATTTGATTCCTCGCTTTACATGCCGTTTTGGACAAAGCATATGCACTTGCAATTCTAGCAGCTCTTTCTCGCATGTAAAGGGGAGGAATAGTAATAATCCAATAATCCTCAGTGTTCACAGCGGATGTTCCACCTCAGTTGTGGATTCCACTGTTATTGAACTGGATAATATATGAGATATACAAAGATGTTTTATTTATCTGCGGTTGTTGTATTTCAGTCGTCCTAATGAGCAGTGTGGTTGAGTATAGCTAATTAACACACATTGCACCGAGCACACTCTAAGGTGACTAACAGCCATAAACTCTTTCTGTTGCCAAACCCCACTAATTGCACTACGTGCAAGATGTCCATACTGTATGAGCCGTAGTATACTTATTAAGTAATCTGCAAGTACGTGAGTGAAATCACTGACGAGATGCTGCTTAACTGGTGGATGACTTTTGGTAGTAATGCATTTCGACAACCAAGCTGCAATTTGTGCCGCTGTTATCTTTACAGTCTATCGAGGTTAAGGTAAGTAATTTTGTGACATGCAATTATTGAATGTGTACAAATCATAGTCGAAAGCTATCTGCATTAGCTCGGATTTGCATGCCTTTTTACACAAAGCAAAAATACTTGATTGCTTGGCCGTTCCTGCATGTATGTAATGGTTGGGACGCATTCCGTCACCGGTCGTTAAGAAATCGGTAACTTATCACGTTCTCAGTATGTTCGTCACGACAATTTCGGATTGTATTTGGGTTTAGTTTTGTATTGTACGTAATAATACAATGCTCTACTGCTCATAGTGATCGCAGTAGATCAGAGACCAGATTTAATAGTGTTGTTAACATGTTCAGCAATAACATACTGCGGTCCGCTTTAGTGCCATATAATTATATATCAATACATAAATTTGGTGCAGACTTCCATATAAGGGTAGATCGGTAAGGAATATACAGAGTCGTCACAAATCGTGGTTCTATATTTCATCATCTTACTTCATTCACGCTTATTGCCTGGATTGGGATTGTCTTGCAAATGGAAGACGGACCAAATTTCAGTCCGAAACTACCGGTTATTTTATTATTTGCTGCGATCATTGCTTCACGTGGGTTGACCGCTGGCTTCCATGCGTCCAACGAGAATGGTGCAATTAGCTTACAGGAGCAACACACTAGCATTTGCAAGTGATTATGACGGAATGACAGAGAGAAGCTTTTGAACAAACAAATGCTTATAAATGTTCTAAAGATTTTCCCAAAAGAGCTGCGATTGTATCGAATTTGGGCTTGCGGTTGGAAACAATTTAGCAATATGAAACCGCTTGTTTTGATATCTGCATGGAGTAAATAAATTTTAGTGACAAGGTCGCCGACCACTGCAAAGTGATATTTATTCTACTTCGTTGGACAAACACTTGGCGCGAATTGTGCCTGTGCATGTGTGGGTGTGTATATACAAATTGATAGCAATTATTCGCTAAAATCCCGACAGACAATGCTTTGCACCAAGCACACTTTAGGGTTGACAAACGCCGCATATTTTATCTTTAGCAAAGTACTACTTATTGTGATGCGTACAATGCGCTCATATCGCGTTAACCGCCGTAGACTTTCTAATTTATCTGCGTGTTCGAGCCCCTATGGGTGAAGCAATGCTACTAAATTGGTGGATGTTTGGGAGTATAACATTTCATTCAGACAAGCTGTAAGTTGTGCCGCTTTGACCTTGTCATTCTATGTACCCTAGTGTAATTAATTTCGCCTCCTGCATTTAATGCATAGTTACAAGCCATGGTAGAAATCATCTTCCATTTGATGCTTGATCATGTTTTAATGTCATGCTTCCAATGCTGTTTATGGCGAAACGTAGATACTTGCAGAAACAACGGCATTTGCTATATCTTGTAAACCTATGTATATCTGTACGCAGACGCACTTAATCATCACCGTCGCGGTCCTTCGTTCCTATTTCGCATGGATTTCGTTACACCCTATTTACGGTTTAGAAGGCCTTAGGGAATTTGCTTTTCCAAGCCCCTATCTTATCTTTGGATATGTGAACCAATATGTATACTCTTCACAGAGTGGGCTGTATATTGTACCATGCACCACTTTCTATGATTTTACATTATTTTCTGTTAATTCGAATTAGCACAGGTTGACCGTTGATCGCCGGCTAATGTCTCCACATTCCGAAAGCGTGTGCCGCTGATAGACTGGGTGGTTCAGGAGTCTTGGTAATATGAGGATTGTGATGGATATCTTGGGAGTAGAAAAATGATTTCCTTAAAATACTGCGCATAATTTGGTCATTGGTCTCACAATAACAACTATTATCGTTTTGTTTATGAGAGGGAACTTCGGAATGAAGTGATGATAAAGCATTGCTCCCCACTGGAACCAATGTGCACCTGTTTGGATTTGCTGTTAAATTATTCCTGCATTGCGGCATAACCCACATTTCTATCTCTTCATTGCAGTGCCTGCAAATCATGGAATGACAACTGTGCATCCGTTTGTGAATTGCATGTATTCTGGCATAAAAAGTACTTAACTGCTTTGCATTTTACTATGAACTCACATGGATATAGTCGGACAGTAACGAGAGTGCACTGAGCATGTGTGCTTTGAAATAACCTATACTTGCTTTGTTCCACGGGTTGCATTTCCATCGGTATTCGCAACGGAATCCATCAGACAGCATTCAGGTGTCCATAGTCCATTTGCATTCGCTGTCAATGTCCGAGATGTCAAGCGTGTGCGCAATTTTTAATTGCTTCAGACTTAGGAAATGATTGTCATTTATGCGTAATCCGGGATCCATTATCGGTCGGTTGGCTCGGTGAACCCGTCGAGTTGCAAAAGCAGTATGACATGCAAGTGGACACATTCGCCGCTGCTCTAAACACATTGTATTTCGTATGTACCATACACCCATCCAAGTTTAATTCCGCTGAACACACGATGCTTATCTCTCCGGGTGGTAGCTGGAATCGCATATGCGCGTTTGGATCTGACTAATTCTAAGCGAACGTCGTTTGAAAGCTGCTATGACCGAACCAGTCGGACCACATGACTTCACGTAGAGTTAGCGCTTTGTGCTTATTTCATCATAGCAGGCAGTGAAACCCAAAGTTGAAAAGTCTTCTAGCATGTTAGGATACATCAGTTAAAAGAAAAGAAAGATGCTGTGAATTGTAAAATGCTAAATGCAGGCGACCGAGTAATCTATAACATATTAGGCATTAAGATGACGATCGAGTTTGGAGTGGGAATATAAGTGGAGTGGGGAGGGACAAAGCAAATCACAACAAAAACGCCATTGAGGTGTGCTTCTTGTCATGTCAACATGTTTATCCAATCCAACGTGTTCGTCCTTCTTCGAAACCCAACCAAACAGTCAGGATACACCAAGTGACGCCAACTTCGAAGTGAGGGATTCCAATTCTCTTGACCATGTCATCGTTTGGATGCTCCTCCTCTTCTAACATCCGCGTCTCTGGTGCCCAAACATCCCACGTCACGGGAGTCGGTGGGCTGGAATGCGCAACACGTGTCTTAGCCTTCTGTGCTCGATGGGTGATTTATATGGAGCTGAGCGCTTCACTCGCTCTTCCTGCACTAAATACACGTCGCCGAATACGCTCATTACTCTTGCGGTGCTCCCATAAGGCGTGAGCTACGTTGCGATGATTGAACGGGAGTAGCCAAGTGATATTTGGCGACTGGATGGGTCACGTTTCGCAACCTTACAGTAGAGTTGAAAAAATAACTGCATTTCTTAGTCAATCTGCAACAAACTTTCCGACTGCGACCTGTTGAAAAGAGCAGTCACGACAGGAGAGATGATGGCCGAAATAGACTTGAGAATCGGTGGGTGAATCCAATCAGGTCCGGCATGTTTGGTGCTGTCAAGGCTGGCGACTATTTGTCATATCCCTTCAACGCCTCAATCCAGTCTGCCGAGTTCGGTAAAAGCGGTACACGTCGAACTCGTAACAGACATCTGAACATTTGCAAATACAGAAGTGAAGTGCACTGCCAACGCAGGCGCGAGCCGTGTGGTGGAGGTTATGAGCTGTCCGCCGGACCATCCGGCACTGGCACATCAAGTGCCCGATTCAAGGGTCGAATTACGTAAACAAACATTTGCTTTGGGGTCATCTTAATGGTGATTGCGAGCTGCTCTTCCAAATGCCGGCGCTTATTCCTTTTCGCACTTTTGCAGAAGTTCCGCTGACTTATATACCCTTCGTAGTCCGTGGCAAAGCCCGTTTTTCTTACAGTAGAGTTGAAAAAATGGCTGCATTTTACACTCTGCCATTCAGGGCCAGATTGATATCTCGTAGGCGTCATATATGACGGTGAATGGCTAAAGCGCCTCGATCTTTGGTTATGCGGTTTCTCATCTCATCTTCCGTTTCATTGGCGCTGATGTGGTTGGCGGCATCCGGTTCCGGATTTGCCTGTGATTTCGGCTCCCATTGGACAACCACAGGACGACTGCGCCTACAGAGGGACCATGGGTGACTTGCGCTGCACCATGCACAGCTCCATTCACACATCCCATATACGGAGCAAATGGGAAAATAACATGAACGGGAAGCACACGGATGCGGACCATGTTTCATCAACGGAACTGGCGCACACTCAATCACAGGCAAATCCAATCACGCTGCACTTGGCGAATCAGGTGCACACAATGTGGTGGTTAGGACGTATCCCGCTTCACCCACAAACCTTGTGCATAGAACCACACTTTGTGCATAACACAGTCACAAGACCTGTGCACTCTGTCCACTCCAGCAACGATCGAGTCTCTCCTGGAGCCAGTATAGTCCAGGTGGTGGGTGCTAGACAGGTAGGTACCTTGTCAACATGCACATCAAGCGCAGCCACACCGGGGATGTCATGCGATAGCCAATCACTTAAAATGACGAGGTCAAATAAACTAATTCAAATAAATCTTACAGATACGCCGACTTTTCACTAAATTAACATATTAAAATAAACGTGTTGTCAACATATATGCGATAAATTCAAGATAGCAGATAAATGAAGCAACAAATTTGCAACAAATATGAATACAGTTAACGAAGTTGAACACCTTCGTTTAAGTTGCGTGTGTAAGTAAATAGAAGAGTATCAGCTAGGCGTTGCCCCAAGCTGAGGCTGATATTGCATTCTTGATGCTTCATCATCGCAGTTGGGCTAGTCCAACTTACACTTAAACTAGGTCTTTTAAATCTGGATGCATTTCATTCCACTTTATTTGGTTTGTTCTGCCCACTTGAATAATCTTCTATTCACTGGCCAAGTTGCTTACGCAAATTGCGCTTATCCTCGGTAACCTTGTTGCGTATGTAGCATTTTTAAGTGGCTTGTGGACATTTCTTACTTATCGCGGATCCATTGCTAACCAACTCACTCCATATGGTAATTTAGCGAAGAGTTATGCCACCGTATTTGTATGCATTACCGGAGTTGTTTTATTTTAGCTTGTCGTTTCATGTCATTGGCTGTTGCTTGATATCCCCAATGTGGTTGCGCTTGACGTGCATGTTAACAAGGTGCCTACCTGTTTATTACCAACTACCACGTCCATACTGATTCTACGAGACAGTTGGTTGTTGCCGGAGGGGACTGGGTGACAATCCCTGTGGCCGTACGTGGCTCGAAGAGTGTTTCCATGCACTCAGTGTGGAGCGGACTACCGTTCAGCCACCGCCATGTGTGCGCTTGATTCCCAAATACAGCGTGCTTGTGTTTGCTGTGAATGAGTGTGGGACGGATCCATTTGTTAGAAAGCAAGGGGTAGGCGGTTACTTCTCTATTGCTAAAGTGGCTTACACTAGGTGCGTTCGTCCATACTTTGCAGTCGTCTACTCATCTGCGTGACTTATATGGAGTGTTCCACAACTGGTGCTTGTCTCTCGGTTCACTCCTCGTGCACATGAAACTGTAATCCTGATGTCATGTTCTACTTTGGGGAAGTCGGCAGGGCTCGCTGTTGGTGTGTTATCTTGCACCACCACACTACTTATACCCGGCGCAGTAGTATCTGCCTTTAATCCACCACACTCCTCCCCCTCCAAAGGATTTGCGTCTGCTGCCTTCCGTCGGAGTCTTTCTGAGCACCGGGGATATTCATTGTATGAGCGTGTTTCCTCCTCCAATTCGTACCACTACCTCAGCTCGCGGCATTCAACCTCCGCGATTCACCTTGCCGAGCGATTGTATACACTAGGCCTCGCCGGTCAACTACCTCGTGCGGTCCTTTCCATTTCGCTGGGAGTTTCCTCTCCCCTGGGCCGCAAGTTGGATAGCGTTGATGGTCCCTGTACTTCACTTTCGAACCAATCTGAACTCGATATTCCTTCCACCTTTACTGGTCTGGAACTTTGCCATCCTCGGCGCCTGAGTCGCCTGTAGGTTGCGGTTGGCGGTCTTCCTGTTATTCCGTGTCTCCTCAGGAGATATATGGCAAGTTGGCCACATTCCAATCTCTAGATCCACAGGTAGACGAGGTTGTCGACCGTACATCAAATGGGATGGTGATTTCTTTGTTGAAGCCCGTTTGGTTGCACGATGGGCCAGCAACAGTAGCGGCAGCGCATCCTCCCAGTCTCCACCTTTTGCTGACAGCCACTCCTTGATAGTTCTATTGTTAAGTTCTGTCAGGCTATTTGTTTGCGGGTGGTATGGGGGGGTGAGCAATTTCTTGAAGCCAAGTTTCTCCAAACAGTTCCGGAATTCTTCACTCTCGAAGCACGGCCCTTGGCCTGTTAATATGGCCTTTGGGATTCCGTGAGCCGCTACCAAGTGATTCATGACAGCATGGGTAACGGTGCTAGCCCGTTGATCCGGGATTCCTGTCGCCTCAATCCATCGCGTGAAGTGCTCCGTCACACATAAAATATATTGGTTGCCACGCCTGGTCAATGGAAACGGCCCCATCACGTCGACCGACCAAAGTTCATCAATTTCCGAGACCGGGGTCGTCATCATTTGCTGCTGCATTCCTCGGCAATCCGTTTTCATGAGCTGACATTGTCTGCACGAAAGCACGCACTTCTCAACGTCCCTTTGCATCCCCGGCCAATACGCGCGTTGTTTCAGCAGATCGTAGTTCCCGGAACAAACTGTGTGCGCCATCTCGTGACAAGAAACTACCAGATTCCGTCTTAGTTTCATTGAAATGACTGGCACCGAAGGATTGCTACCTCCTGGGATCCACATTAAGATCCCTACTTCGTTCACTTACAGCTTTCCCAGGTCTTTTGCAAACGGTCCCAGCTGCTTAAGTTGGTTTTTGTTGAAGTTTGTCTGACCAGCTAATCGCGCGGTGATCAACTTGCGCAGGAGTTTGTCACTACGTTGCTCAGTTGCCAATCGTTCTGGATCCTGCTCGCACAGTATACTGTTAATACCGAAAGCTACGCTCGGCGGGTCATCATCATCTATCATGCGTGACAAGAAATCCGCCGTTTGATTTTCCCTCCCCAGCACGTGTTTTATCGTGAAATCATACTCTTGTAGGCGCAATGCCCATTTCGCCAGCTTTCCTCTGGGGTCTTTGGCAGACTTAATCCACTCCAACGGTCTGTGGTCTGTTTCGACGTGAAAAAGCTGACCCAGGAGATATGGCCGCCATTTATCTAACGCCCAGACAATTGCGAGACATTCTTTCTCTATGGTTGAGTATCTGCGTTCCGCAGGTGTCAAAGTTCGGCAGGCATACTCAATCGTCCCATGGTTTTGTTTCAACACCGCACCGATCCCGACATCACTGGCGTCAGTGGCTACCGTGAACACCTCACCAGCAATGGGCAATTTCAAGGGCAACTCCTGCCTTCCCATTTCCTGTAGAATCTGATCAAAGGCTCGTTGAGCATCCGCATTTCAAGTGAATTTGATGTCTTGTTTCAACAGCTTGTACAAGGGTGAGGCCAAGGTGTTAAAATCCTTGACGAATTTGCTGTAGTACACGGCGCGGCCCAGGAATGTACGGAGAGTGCATTTCGAGGTGGGAACTTGGCTGCCTTGTATCGTCATTATCTTCTCAAATAGCGGCTTCAGTTCGCCTTGTCCCACTTTATGGCCCAGTAAGGTGACACAGGTCATTCCGATCTGGGATTTTGGTCCATTTATACGAAGTCCCGAGTGCTGAATGCGTTCCAGAACTGCCGCGAGATGATGGATATGTTCCGCTTCTGATTGGCTATACACCACGATATCATCCCCGTACACAACCACGTTTACCAATTCACTCAGCAATCGCAGCATTAGACGTCGGAAAGCGAACGGGGCTCCTGATAATCCAAAGAGCATCCTCTTAAACTGGTACTGTTTCTCACCAACGGTAAACGCCGTCTTCTCTCGATCTTCCTATTTTATTGCCAGTTGCCAGTATCCTGAGCTCAAGTCCAGGACCGCGAATATCCTCGACTGCTGCAGCCGATCAAAAATGTCAGCAACTGAAGTAACTGGAACGAAGCGAGTCAAGGAAATTTCATTCAGTCTTCGGAAGTCGACACAGAATCGGTACTTCCCATTCGGCTCCTTCACTAAGACCACAGGAGAGTTGTACGGGCTATGTGCCTCCTCAATCACGCCAGCGTACAGCATTTCCTGCACTTGCCTGTTCACCTCAGCCTCCATGTGGCTTGGTATCCTTCGAGGTCCATGGGGTCGATGCGGTTGGCGAGTTAGCGGGATGGTGTGCACGTTCCAATCGCAAAAACGCATATTGGCTGCTGTCATCCATAAACAAGGGTTGGTATTTGTTGATAAGCGACTGCAAAGATGAGCTCAAATGTAACACAGCAACGACCGACTGCGAAGATCTCATTTCTCCACGATTAATGAGTGGTAGTGACCCACATTCCATTAGCAACTTCCCACGCTTTAGAGCAATGACAGCTTTATTGATCTCCAGGAAATCTGCTCCCAATATGGTTTGTTTCGCATCTGGTGACACGAGAAAGAAGTGTGCTCGCTTTCGTCCCGCGATTCCCACGGTGTGTTCGGCTATCCCATAAATTCCCACTGAATGACCGCCAACCGCTCTTACGATCGTGCAACACGACTAAAGCTTTTCATCTCGCAGATGGTTGATTAGTGACACCGCGGCACTCGTATCGATCAGACACCTTTCCATCGTTCCGTCTACTTCCACCATTGCTTCAATCGCACTCCTGCTCAACGCACCAAGTACACAATCCTCGATCTGAAAAGAAAAATTAGGTTGCACACGTTCATTCTTCCCACGAGTAACACCACGCCACTGCGGACATTGTCTCTTCCAGTGCCCCGGTTTCCCGCAGATGAAGCAACATCCCTTTGTGCGCACACGATAACGCTGAACGCGAAGCCCATTGATGTCTTCCGTAAGTTGTTTCATCATCCGTTCCAATTTGTCCATACGCTCCACATTCTCATGAGGCTCTTCCTTCAGCGCAGCTAGTGGAGCGTCGCCCAGGTCTCGAATAACCTGCGCCAACTACTCCAATTGCATATTCCGAGTAGCATTCGCAATCCGAAGGCGCTCCACGGTTAGCTGTGGGAGACCGTCCAAAAACTGATCCACCAGCAACTGCGTCTTTGACGGCCCATCCAATCCCGGCAAGACGCGGTCCAACAAGCGCCTAAGGTGCACCGCAAACACGAGGGGATCAGTCCGAGCACCAAGCCGCGACGACTTGAACCGTCGCCTCGCCTCCTGGCGGTCCTCTGGCGTGTCCATGCCAGAGAGCAACATTTCCTCGCGGCGGT
This sequence comes from Dicrocoelium dendriticum, assembly GCA_944474145.2. NCBI lineage: Eukaryota > Metazoa > Platyhelminthes > Trematoda > Plagiorchiida > Dicrocoeliidae > Dicrocoelium > Dicrocoelium dendriticum. Next base: position 66,098,158 of record OX104071.1, on the reverse strand, counting down.
CCACTCCAACGTGACCGGACCTCTTCGCGCCGCCTCCAGAACCGCCTTCGCCCTGCCCTTGAGGAGACTCCGCAGGGCCGCCATCTTCGCCCGGTCCATCTTCAGTCCTACCGCCTCTGCCACCTCGAAATCCTCCAAAAACGCTTCCACATCCCCGTCCTCAAATGGTTCCGGACAAGGAATCTTCATGACTTGCGAGGTCACGGCACCAAATGCTAGAACCCAAGGGGCAGGCGGTAACTTCTCTATTGCTAAAGTGGCTTACACTAGGTGCGTTCGTCCATATTTTGCAGGCGTCTACTCATCTGCGTGACTTATATGGAGTGTTCCACAACTGGTGCTTGTCTCTCGGTTCACTCCTCGTGCACATGAAACTGTAATCCTGATGTCATGTTCTACTTTGGGGAAGTCGGCAGGGCTCGCTGTTGGTGTGTTATCTTGCACCACCACACTACTTATACCCGGCGCAGTAGTATCCGCCTTTAATTCACCACACATTGATGAAACGTGGCTCCCATCCACATGCCTCCCGGTCTTATTCCTTCGGGTTTACACTGGATATGGGGTGTGTGGTTGGAGCTGTGGATGGTGCAGCGCAAGCCACCCATGGTCCCTCTCTAGACGCAGGCGTCGTGTGTCCTGCCACAGTGACAGGCAAATCCGAAAGCGGCAGTAATTCAGCTTGACATGCAAATAAGCTAAGAAATACGGAAAAATGATTCGATGGAAGTAACAATCTCAGCACGCAAGCGCGTGATTAGTAAATCCGATGTAGCGTACCTACCAACGCTGCGCCGGTTCTACCTACGTTCTCAGTAGCACCTGTCGTATTTGTGATGCTGGTCCCGTGTGACCTCTCTCATGGCTGACTAGGCCTGCCTGACTCAGTCAATCGCGACCGCATGTACTACAGTAACATTCCCTCGACGTCAATGTAGTACAACGCATCGGCGCCTGTAGCTTTCACACCCGGTTCTTCTTCTCAGCATACAAGAGAGCTGCCTCTGGCAACTCGGCAACACGCTTCGTGATTAGATAGCTGCGCATCACCAATATATGGGTTTTGCTACCGTAGTAAGATACGAAACTGAGTCCACGGCTAGACGCATGAGGGTTTCGGTGTGGTTGCACTAATTTGACCAGGGACTGCCTGGCAATTGGAAGACAATAACAAACGATTAAACACCGAAAGTGCCCTCCCACCGTCAGAGACAACGCGTGGCGCTCTTTCTATACGCCAAGGGACCTTTGGACCTGTTGTCTCCAATTGCTAGGTTTTATGGGAAGAGGTAATCAACTACTTTCTGACATCCGAAGAGGAAGCGGTTTGGATTAGGATACTGGCAAGGCGCCACACCTGACAGCAGAACGACTCATGTCCACTGCCAAAGCCTTCGATTAAATGTACACTTGAAATGCAGTGGCTGTAGCACATGGTCGGTTCACTGAATCATGCGGATTTGTGTGTCCAAGTTCTTAGGTAGAAGGAGGGATTAATCCAATATTCACCCGGCGGGCACCACGAGGATTCGTTCAGGACACGAACCCAGAGCACAACAGTAGCAGCAATGGGTAGAATGTCTGTCATGATGAAGCCACCAGAAGCCTCAACGCACCATATGCTCTCACGACTGGCTCTGATATATCTGCCTAGACACTTGACTTTCGCGACGACTTCTAGCTGATCCTCACCAAGGATCAGCCGCAATTGTCGGTTCGTACCAATCTTAGTAATGAACTCTGCATTTCGAGGCTGCTAAGCATAGTCTAAAACGACAAATTACCAATACCGATTTGTTCAATGCCACTTGGCATTTTGTAAACTATCACCCATAAAGGCAATGTCGTCAGCGTTATTCAGGTCAAGAATTCGTGCACTTGGGAGCAGCTCCACGCCTTGGAAGTCGTTTTCAGTAAACGCAGTTACCATGATCTCGACGGTGGCGAAGTTAAAAAAGTAAGGTAACATGGAACCTCTTTGTCTTTCACCGCTGGAGATGTTATAGGACGGGGACAGCTTGCAGCAAGCCCTCAACCTACCCGAAATATTCACGTACAATGCCATTATTATATTTACATATTATCCGGGTATACCCATCCTCAGTAGACTGTCCTGAAGTACACATGTGAAACGAAGGCATTTCTTATGTTGAGGAACACGACTACGGTAGCTCACCGATAAATATGGCAGTACTACAAAAATTGACGTAGTGAGAAGATGTGATCAATACGGTCGCGACTTATACGAAGCCCAAATTGCTCCTCGCGAATCTAGATTTCGCATATGTCAGCAACTCTTTGAATAAAGATAGAGGCGGGTATCTTAGAAGCGGTTGTGATCCAACTAATCCCTCTCTGATTGTCTTATTCAGAAAGTGGTCCCGCTTTAAAATTCAGACTATTAGTGGGCGGCTCTTTTGTGCTTGAACAATTCGTTGCTCCGACACCTTCACAAGTAAATTCTGCAGATCATCTACAAAGGCAAATCCCTCGGAATTGAAGATACTTTGAGGAGTCCTGTTTGCCCCTATGGATTGGTTACTTTCATCAGTCTGATCATACGTTGGACTTCTGCGCGTGAACGCGGGTCCATAAGGACATCCTGGGAAGATGGACGATCGGTGGTCCAAGAATCTGGTAACTGGTTGATTAAGCTACTTTTCAAAGCGTTCGACCAAACGCTCCAAACGTTTTGGCAAACTGGGAATCAGCCATCCAACCACATCATATATGGTTTCTCTAACATCATTTCGCTTTCCGTTCCTTTCGCGTAGCAAACTGAATAACTTCCGATGCTTTGCAACCGAAGCAGCCATTTCCTTCTCCGTTGAACGATGACACCACCACTCTGCTCGGTCTTTCTTCAGGCTTGCACTCAGCTCCCTCTTAGGGTCTTTGTGCATCTGGTTGCTTTTGCTTCCAGCAGGAATGTGCAGGCAAGCATCCAAAACTTCCAGAGACCGCATAGAGCACCATTGTCAGATTTGGCAACTTGATTTGCCACATAAAGTCATGCCTGCTACTGCAAACGACTGGTGAATATGTGACCAGTGGCACTCTACTGTGTTCAGAGAGCGCTTAATAAGCCGGGATACCATCGTACTCTGATACAAAATCAAGACATCTGGCATCGCCGTCTAGCTGGCATATATGTGCTCACAGCGAATCCGCATGCGTCAAACGAATCGAACTGTTAGATCGACACAAACGGGTGTGTGGTCAGAGTCCACACTCGTGTTCCAAATTGAGCGACAGTTTTGGACACAGTCACATTAGCGATAATTGATCGCGATGTGGTTGATTTGCCTCCATGGCTGGTTTGAGGCGGGTGGGCGTCATGTCACCCTTCTGCGAATGCTGTGTCCGAATTCAGTGCCCGAGATGAACACACGGGCATCTTCACACAGTTGCAGCAACTGCTCACTGCTACCAGTTCGGGTGTCTACACATTGGTGGCCTCCTAGATGTAGCTCATAATTGTAAGTTTTCCAATTTGGGCCAGCCAGAATACAGGATAATTACATTTTCTCTGATGTGGGAGCTAGTTCCGTTAAGTATAGAATTAATTTATCAGCAAATTTGCTCTAAAATGTGTGGGCGCGCGTGTTTAAATGACAAATAGATATCTTTATTCTACGTGCAACTTCGGATGCAGTCGACTAGGGCAGCTTAAGCCCGGGGACTCAGATCCATGCGCACAACTGCTTGACTAGTATTTGAACCTGCGTTAGCTCAAGGCAGACTCAATGAGAACGCACCGCCAGTGCCGCCTTTGGGGGAACGCATGGTAATCACGGAACTCGCATCATGCAGGCAGGTTTCCGATAAGCAGCAGATGTCGCTCGATGGTGTCTCTAGTGTTCGGGCTATTGCTGCCTGTTGGCAAATCTCCAACAACGTGCACACGTTGAGGCAGGCCAGTCTTAGCTAAGATCGGGGGCTCCAAGGAGAAACTACTAAACTGACATTGTTCGTTTTAGTTGAACATGGACTTGTCGACTGGACCGGAGCGACACCTAGCGATTAGGTGTGGTTCGAAACTATAAGATATACGATTAGTGAACAAACATGGGGAGGGCTATGTATTGCGTGATTGAGAGCATGGAAGATAGAAGCGAATTGAAACGGTGTGCGTAGGATGAAAATGCGCTTGAAGGGGAATAAGAAGACGTGAAGTCTTGAACAGTAGCATCCAAACCCCTATACACCTTGCTCGATGCAGCGGATAGGGTACCGTTTAATATTCTCTGCGGCGGTAAGCGCATCAACAAATCGTGTGGAGAGAATTTCGTTGAGTTGTATTGCGCTAGCATGATACTGTCAATTTGTCCAAACCGAGACAGGAGAAAGATTAGTGTTCTCAACCAAAGCATTTAGTTCAAAATCTGACCGCAAGGCAGCACGGCTTGGCAAGGTGACCTGCTCATACCAACCGCGAACTTGGAGGGCCAGGAGCCTGAGTTTATCTGTCCTCGAACCACTGACCAATCTGGTGTGAGTGGCTCTCAAGTTGCAAAATGCATTTCGCAGAATAACTCAATGGATGATTGTGACATACAAACCATCGCATCACGTTAAGTTCTAGTCTCGTCACAATAGGATTAAATATAGCACACTCGGCTCATTTAATACGACGCAACTGTCAGGCCGGAACGTAAAACGGACTACGGTCACCGGCCCATCCAACAACAGTTGCCTCTTATATGTTATGTACTGTAAAGATGGAACAGCATTCCTGGTTGATACAGGGGCTGAGGTAAGCGCCGTTCCTCTCGCTTCTGTGGAAGCGACTCATCCGGCATATCGCAGCCAACCTACAGCTAACGTTGCTCTCATTCATAATTTCGGCGAGTATTCAACTTAATTATTGACTCAGGTACCCGTTGTACCCTTCGTTATACGTTCAGTATTGTCGCCATTAAGTTTGCGATCATCGGCATAGACTTCCGCAGGCATTTCGCACTTTTTGGTCGATGCTACACAAAATAGTATAGTCGACTCCGCAAAACCCCAAAGTGTCCTTGCCGTTAACACCGGCATCTCAGCTAGCAGACCAACTAATGTGTGCCCACAAACCTCCATGAATATGTTAACCTTCCTCTCTTTACTCTAAGCCCGTTCTGCCATTGAATGCAGCTCTGCCCGTGCATCTCAAGTTACGCATCAAGTTCGGGCAGACGGCACACAAGTCATTCCCCTACCAACTATCGTCCGAGTAAGTGAAGTTAGTAAGCGCGGGGTTTGTGCAAACGATTGCAATTATACTAACCGTCCTTCAGATGGTCCTTGCTCCTTTTTACTCAGGATCGACCCAAATAAGTCTGGTGACTGGATACTTTGTGGTGGCTACCGGGCTCTAAATTGACTTATTTTCCTCCGCACGTCCCGCCTTGCAGACATGCAAGATCTAAATGTACGCCTCACAGACAAGACGGGCTCCAATTAGCTAGATATTGTACTTGTCCACCAGCAGAAAAGACAATCACTAAAAGAGTCTTTGTCACTCTGGATATGAGCTCACAGATCTGAGTGGCATATGGATGAATGCGCCAGATGTTTAGCACTTGGCCCCTAGTTTCACCCCGGCTCCAACTATCTTCATCTGATGAGTCCAAATCAGAAAGTAACCTTCCATGTGTTTCCAGTGTTGAGAGGAGGTACACCGAAAATCCTCCATTTCGGCTACGGTTCTTGTGGTCGTAATGACCGGTGGAAAATTGATCAATAGAGAGTGAGTGTATCAATCCAAATAATATGTGGATACTCCGAATGCAACATTGTCATTTGTTCTAGTTTTTCTAGTATTTGATACTGTCCATTGGTCTGTATAACGCTGTACATACCTTTCAACATGTTATCCACTCAGGTTGCGGAGTTCGATTACCCGGACCTTGACAACAAAATTTAGCCAGTTTATTCAAAAAGAGCAACTAGCCCCTATTAATTCACTATTTTAGGGGTTTACCCAAAACGACATCACTGTGGACCTAAGTAAGTGTGAGGTTGGCAAGTCAAACATAGAATACCTTGGCCACCTCGTCCAATCGTCCAGTAACGAGGTCTATTTAGACCAGGTAGGATCTGGTTAAGTGTTCCTTGCTGATACTTCATTTAAGCACCTGAGTCCATTTTGTGTTTAAGTCAAATAATATCGTCGCTTCATTTTATGCTATGCTCAACTTAAGGAACCTCTGATTGACGTTCTCAGTCATGGCCAACACGGCATTTAAGGAGCTCAAGGATTCTGTCTTCAACATAGCTCTTCTCACTATTTCCGTATCGGCCGCACCTCTCTATCAAAACTGATGCCTCAGACGTCGCGATAGGAGCTGTCACAAAACAACGCGTTGGTGCGTAGTGGTAACCATTCGGCTTTTTTCCCAAACGCTTGCAGCTAGCAGAATCCTGATGCAAATGTTTGACAAAGGCATGCTAATCTAAACGAGTTATTCACACCATAATACGTAGAAATCCACCAGGTTGGAGTTAAGTAACCATACGGTTCGGTTGCGCTATGCAGCTTTCTGGGTAGCATAAGTTATGTAATTAAATGCGAGGGGAACATTGATACGTCAACTCGCGTTATAAAATCTTTAGGTCAAGGGCTCGTTCTAGCTTGTTGGAGGGCGATCCATGGCTGATATTGTCGGCACTCTAGCCGGCTATACTGCATTGTCAGGTTTAAAGGATGTCCTCTTATGCTGGGTTTCTGGTTCATTCCTCGCAGCCAGCGGCAAATTTGGTTCGGGTTCTTCAGTATCTGCCACACCACTATGAGGTCCATTTGCACTTGCGGATATCGACCGCTGCGTATTCCTATGGACTTTACCATATGCTGATTAGACAGTTGGAAGAAGACCCTAAGGTATTTGACTGCACTTTGTTGAGAAGTCAGCAGAACATCAAGATCCTGGTTCGGACACTGTTGCTACACCTAGATAGCGTCTTTCACTTGCGGTCGCACGTGGGCTTTAAGCATTAGTGAGAAGAGTGTGGCTCAAACCGTCCAAAAGCGCTGTGAAGAATAAAAAATCGTTGAACATCGGTTCTCGACATCTTTTCGGATGGTTTTAACTACCGGATGGCCGGACTGCACGACGAACATGAGTGCCAGTATGTGGTAACATAACTGCGTACTGGAATTTACCAAAACCAGCATCAGCCATTATGAGAGACTTCCGCCAGGAAAACAAATGGCTGGTTCGGTTACGTCTCAATTGCACCATGACGGTAAAGCTCCACGCCTGTGTCATGGAATCCGTCTTCTGTATAGAAGTGTATAAATACTGGAGAGTATCCGGATATTACTATGTCGTACTTCGTACAATACGGTCCGAAGTTACCCAGACAAACCCTGCTGATCCGTTTGCAAAGTGAAGGCCATAGCCGGTTTTAAAAGTTTGTTCAGGGTAGTAGCGATAGCCCCAAAATTGCACAAAAGCGTCAGCAATATGAATAAGAGCCAAAAAAGAGGCACTTGTCATAACCGTTCTCATGAGCTGAACAAGACAGGATGGGCTGGGCTTCATCCGGGCTGCAACGTATATTAGGTTCGGAAACGAAGTCACACACATGGGTCACTTGTAGTTTGCATCTGACATCTAGAGTGATTTATTTTTGCCCCAACTGTATTTAAAGTTAGCTCAAATATTAGGTCATTTCTGTGTTCATCCTCCGTTCTAAAATAATTGATGTTATCCAGATATACCGGTGGGGGTTTGGTGTCAGTTCTGCCATAGCGGTGTGAGTCAGGCACTGGAAAGTATCCGGTGAGTTAGTTAAAGCGAAGGTCACTTTGTGGAACTCAACCAAGCTAGCTGAAACTATACAAGCCGATTTGTATCAGTTGTCGGGCTGAAAATAGATTTGCCCGTGACCGGACGTGAGATCAAATTTAATGAGCCACCGTGAGCAGACAGGGACGACAATGATGTCATCCTTCCTGCACACTAGGAACGACTTCTTTCTCGTGAATCAATTACACATATTGTGTTCAACGCATAGGCGTAATTTGTTGCGTGTATTTCTGACTAAAACGATGGCAGACGCTTAATATTCTTTCTAAGGTCGAATGACGACGCGCTTCAAAACATCTTTGAGGGTGTTCCTGTATTCCAACTAAAAATGGCAGATGCACGCAGGGTCATTTGTCGAGTCAGCTGCGCGTTATCAGTATCAAAATCTACATTTGCACCCTATGTCGATGTTTGTCCATGCAGAGGCATGTCGATATTCTTTTAACATATTTGCTAAATTGTTGCGGGTCAGAAGCGGACTTTCCGTGAAGTAATCACTGGTAATTTTTGTGCATATTTCATTACCACGCAGGTTAACGCAGCTGTTCTTGGATTTTGCCAGTTTGGATGGTCAAATACACATTTGCGTTTTAACCTGCGAGCGAACCTAGGTAATGCAACTCCTAACGATGTGACTTTTAAGACAATGGAACAAAGAACAGTGGAACAATAAACAACGGAACAATGGTTTTATCCGAGTAAAAAGATACTGCTTATGAAGTACCGTAGGAGCTTTGTGGTGAAACTATAAATATTCACAAAATTGTTAGCAACATTGGGTTTGCACCAGTGAACTCACTGAAGGATAGTTAATGTAGACTGCAAATCCAAGTTAAATCCATAAGAAATGACAGCCAATGGGTTGTTTGTGAAAACCGTGTCTCCTTGTAGTGTACACATAGAGGAGGTGAACAACGTAGGCCGAAATATTTGCTGTGACCGCCAGTGAAATCGCTTACAGACACTTGTGTTTTCCATGGGTACTGGGTCATGTAAGATGGTGCAGCGAAATAAGTGCACGGTCAACTCGGGCTTTGTACTCTGTCAGCATAGAAGCACATATGACAAATATCGGTAGGACATTTCACGTACGGTAAACGCGTACGGGAAAAGAAATTTTGACGGCATTCCAAGCGACTGCGTTGCTCAGTCAATTTGAGATGGTGACCTTTGAAACTGATGTTTTGATTGAGTTCTAGTAGGAAGCGGCACGCGTAGTTGCGCTCTCACAAAATTTGACGCGTCAAAATGAGGTCCCCGCGCAATTGCCCATACTTCTGCTGAACGACCCGAGCATTTGTAGCCTTCGTTCATACGGCAGGTTATACAAGCCTTTGACATTGTTACTTGCCCGGCAATGGGTTATCTCAAAGTCGGTGTGATCTCTCCTCAGCCTTGGCTGCCAGACCTGTATTGTGTATTCCACATGTGGCCGTATGTATGAGCAGAGAAGTTGTGGAAATATCGAAGGATCGAATGGTACAAATGCGCGTATTATCAGGTTCATGTGTTAGATGGCTCTCCTAGAAACCGTTTCAGCCTACTTCGAACATTCTAGGTCGACCTGAACAAATACTCACCGATCCTTTTCGCCTGTAGTACTTGGAAACTCCTGATAGCCGAGTTGTTAGGATTGCACCAAATTGCGCCGTAGATGCAGCACTCTACATTTGTCCACATTGAATCTAAGTGCATTTTGGTTTGACCACGCGTACACCCTATCCAGATCAGCTTGAAGTACAGTGATATCGTCTGGTGTTTTGATCGCCCTTCACATATTGATGTCACCGGCATACAGAAGACAGTTCGAGCTTATGATGCTTGGAATCTCGGTAATTTACGTCAAAAATAATTGTGGTCCTAGTACCGATCCCTGTGGTATCCGCATTCAAATTGGATGGGATCGGACAGTGCATCACGCACACGTAATTCCAGACGCCGGTGTAGTAGAAAATGTTTGATCTATCCTTGGAGAGGTTCACCAATACCAAAGATCTGGAGTTGGAAGTGCAGACTGTTATGGTCTTACCGGTCGAGCGGCTTTGAGAAGTCAAGGAAGACTACATGAACTCCTGTGCCGGAGTCTATTACTTCAGTGCAGCTGGATTGTGCTAGTAGTATATTTGTAGTGCAAGATCGATTTGGTCGGAAGCCATGCTGTTCTGGTGCAAGGTAGTTAAATTCTTCCAAGTAGGCGGTTAGCGCGTCAGAAATAATAGCTACCTTTGAAAGAACTGGTAGTAAGTTTATGGGACGATATTTGGCTGGATTGGAACAAATTTAATGCTAGAAGGAAGCTACCATGTGCGCGATAGAAACAGCATGCACTGTAAACGAATGAGTCTTCGACTTTCTGTGACGACTGTGTCTGGGTTTATTAGTGGTCCGGCTGAATCTTAGGCATTACGGTCAATTTGTAGAAAACCATCGGACAACTTGGAATCGGAGCGACAGCTGCTGTTTGGTGATGAAGGCTCGATGTTCGGCTCGATGTTTTGTCTTCCGGTGGCGAACATTTAACATCGAGTGGCACCAAAGCTTCTAACTTACTTTCTGACTTACAGTGCTGTTAATCACAGGTCGGCATTTGGTGAAATTGGTAGTTGTGTTTCGGTTATCTTTTCATGCAATATCGCCATCTTGCGAAGTATGTTGTGCCCTAGATCCTTGTTTAAAAATAAGGACTTTTCGATTCATTTTGTCATGCATGTGATGATCTGTTTCCGCGAGTCGACGCAACGCAGCAACGCAAATTTACTCGTTCGCTTTCCCGCTGGATGCACAAGTAAAATTTTCGGCCATAATACAAATGGAGTAACGCGAAGCTACGAATAAATTTAGTCGCTCGATAGTGAGCTCTTCCACATAGTTTATGCAGATGTCCATTGCACAAGCAAAGGCAGCACCGGCGGCTTTTTGCACTATAGAAAGCAGAAAACTAACAAATCATTCGGCTTTCCGAATACTCAGACACCATGAACGGTGTAATTCACAAGATAAATTATCGGTGCACGAGGTAGCCTCGACAGGTCGAGCAAGCTAGAAAACTATAAAACTTTTCAATGCAGCCAGATCAACTAAGCCGTCGCTGACGGCGTACTTCTGCCAACCGCATCTTAGTATGGATTTTTGAACCTTTAATTCTACGGTATAAATTTTTATACAGAAACATGGTCCTAAAATAAAAACCCTAACAGCGTTGCCAATTATATAGTAGTCTTATCCTCCAACACCTGGGAACCCTCCATAATTAACGTGCACATAGGTTAAAATAGACTTTTGTTGGTGCAAGTAAAAGCAAAAAGCGTTTGGAAACTGTAACCATAACCAGCTCATGAGTGCTAAGAGCATACAACATCGTCCCTATCTAGTTAACCGATAACGGGAGAGAAGTGCGGTATGGAGTGAAAGTAACGTGGAGGAAAATGTGTGTGCGTTGTTGTAAGGCTCAATTCACGATGGTTGTTTTGGTGTTTGTTAAATACCTCACACAGGCGGTCACTTCAAAAATCCAAATGCTTGCCGACGACATCAAGATTGGGCGCAGGTTTCAGGAGATTGCTACCGACATCTTATGCAGAGTGACTTAGACTTTGTACATGGGTAGTCAATACTGAATTTAGTGCATTTAACCGTAATTACATAGTACTCTAACTATACACGAGATCAATTCAATGGTTCAGTTATCCATATAGACTATGCATCACAGTTCTATAGAACGTGATTTGGGTGTGTTGGATTAGGATATATTAGTTTGCTACGGACAATGCAAAAAGGCATGGGAACATGTTAACCAACACGCCGAGCTGTCGAAACGCGTGTTCGCACGAACATACATCTCTAATTTTCTCCAAACGCTGAGTCCGTATTTTTGTCGTATGTCGATTGCGCAATTCAGACTTAGCATCCATGTCTGCAACACGAGATTAATGCATAGGAGCAGTCTGATATCGGGCAATCAATTGCGTCATTCGAATGCATAATCTCCCATAGAATAACAGGCTGAAACCATTGGAGGTATTTAGCGGACGATACTGTCCATTACGAGGCGAGCTGACAACGGCATATTACATTTTACATTATCTAAATCATGTGTGCCACACTTTAATACAACTCCGCAGCAATACAACTCCCAGAGATCACCCATTGTAACCCGCAGCGAACGATTGCCGTCCAGGCTGCAGCAAGAATGTATTTTCTATTCGCCTAAGTCAAGTGTTGTATGCAATCCCCAAATTTGTCATCCCTGCAACAGCACCAGTAATATTTACAAGACGGCTGGATGACGCATTCATCCACTTACATTTCGTTACTTAGCAGTGCATATCCATCCTACTCCTGACATGTGCTTTGGCTTTATTCATGTTACCTCTGAGTGTTGTGGAACTAAGCGGGTTGCAGGAGTACAGCGTAACAAACGAAAAGTCCTTCTACTCATACATAAAGTACTAAGTGTCTTTTTTGACGACTCCACTAAACCACCAAATGGGACTTGTAATGAAAATCTTATTACCCGTACAAATTCATTTGTCACTGCATTATCGTCATCAGCTCACCCATTAGTTAGAAGTTAGAAAAGTATCAGCTAATGTGATGCTGTTTAATCAAGTACGATGGGCAAAGGAAACATACACTGTAACAAATAGTATACTTACAAGGTAGATATAAATCAAAACGTGCTCTTCTATTGTTGGAGTCGGGTTGCGTTCGTTTGTGCTGTCGGCAGCAGGCAATACATCAACACCCTACTGTCACGTATGGTACATCGCAGATTGGCCTCAGTGAGGCATGCGCGTTGATTTACTACTCAGAATCCACCAGGTCTGATAACACTGCATTCATTACGACCTCCTTCGCAGCGCTGTGGAGCCAAGCTGCGTAATACCCTCGGGTGTCCACGGCCGCCTGGTCGTAGGATTAAGTTCGCTGATTGTTTGTTAGTCCATACTATTTTAAAATATTTTTTCTGACACATGATTATTTTTCATTTATTGATAATGCCACTATGTCTACATGAACTCAAATTCCTTGCGTTACAAGGAGGAGCATACCTTTTAGTTAATCACTATGGCGATTCTCCATTTATGAAGACAGACAGTACATTTTGGTTCATGATCCACGTGATAGAATTTGTTACTGCAATATTTCAGGATATTCGGACAACCTCATATACCCACTTTCGTTGCAGTGCAGCTGCGCGACGTAAGTATTACGGCTCTTGCGACGAACCACAACGATGTTGAGAGAGAGACCGTTAAGAAATGCTTCACATTTTCCGAAAGCCATTGTCGACAATCGTATTAGAGTTTCGCTCTTTGCTTAGAGGCTTGAGAATGGTCGGAATTACAAATTGTGAAGATTAGACGCAGCATTTGCCTGAAAATGTGCAATCTACCATGTGCCTCTCAAAGCTCCAGTATTTATCAAAAGTGGCTGATGTTGCCTGCATCGTAGTGGAGCTTTACGGGGCGCCACGCTGCCTTTTACATATCATCGCACGGAATGGTAACGTGCCTCACAGTACAGACAGCGTATCTGTCAAATGGTTGGCGGCATTCGGTTTCGAATTCGCATGTCACTGTGGTCAGCCACACGACGCCTGCGCCTACAGAGGGGCCATAGGTGGATTGTGCTGCACCAACAACAACTCCAACCACACACCTCATATCCAGTGTAAACCCGAAGGAATAAGACCGGGAGGCATGTGGATGTGAGCCACGTTTCTTCAATGGAGTCGGCCTACACTTCTTCACAGACAAACACAATCCCGCTGTATTTGGGGAATAAAGCGCAAACAAGGCGGTGGCTGGACCGCAGTCCGCTCCACACTGAGTGAATGGAACCAATCTTTGATCCTAACACGGCCACAAGGACCGTGCACCCCGTCCCTTCCATGAACGACCAACTGTCTTCTGGAGCCAGTATGGGCGTGGTAGTGGGTAATAAACAGGTAGGCACGTTGTCAACATGTACATCAAGCGCAGCCACACCGGGGATATCAAGCAACAGCCAATCACTTGTGGGAACTGTTGCAGATAAAATAAATCGAGAATGTATTAGGAAACGGTGACATAAATCTTAAATTAATTACCATATGAAATAAGTTGTTTACAAACGACTTCGAGATATGTTCACGAGGTCAGAAAGTATATTTTACGGAAATGCCACAAAAGCGAAAATGTTAACGAAATTAACTATAATGGGCTTAAGCGAGTTGTGCAAGTTTTTGAAGGAGAGTACAGGTAGACATTCATCTGAAAAAGAAAAGCATTAGGACAATATGAAAACACACCACCTTAAATAAATAGATTTAGCATGCAAGTACGCGGTTAGTAAATCAAATGCAGCGTACCTCCAAACGTTGCGCCGGTTCTGCTACGTTCTTTGCAGGACCCGTCGTCGCTTCGGTAGTGGTCCCGAGTGGCCTCGCTCATGGCTCACTAGGCCGACCTGACTCAGGCACTCGCGACCACGTGTTCTACAGCACCACGTGCTAGATGTCTATGGAGTACAATTCATCGGTGCTTGCCGCTTCTGCACTTGTCGCTTCTTCTCTGCATGTATGAGGTCATTCTCCCGCACTTCGGCAACTGCCCTCTTGATTAGATCGCGCCACGCGCGCCGATCAACGGCCTTCGATTCCCATGACCTGCAATCAAGATTAGAACGTGTGAGGCTCACTTTGATCATGTCCTGGTAAAATAACTTTGCTTTCCTCACATGCCACTTCCCAATACTCAGCTGACCGTATAAGAGTTGTTTCGGTATCCGCGTTGAATCCATACCGCTCACATGACTGAGCCACATCAGGTGTCGCAGTAAAAGTATGCAGTCCACTGCATAATTCTCACTTTGTCGCAACCCTTCCGTGTCAGCAACTCTGTCGCCCCAGATCGTCGCAAAATCGTCGCAAACACTGCTGATGGAACCGCTCGAGATATCGCACATCGCAAATGACATTCCAGCAAACCTACCTTACACGCAGCCTCAAGAAAATATGAATTTGTACGTCTACTTATAAACTACTAGTAGCCTAATGTTACACGCCATTCTCATATCAGTACGTGCTGTTATACGCGACGCTGTATCCTTGCCAGTTTCGGTATCGCTGCCAAATATTGTATCAAGTATTCCACCTTCACAATGACAAGAGGCAGGCAGATCAAAACGGCGACAAACATCTCCAATTCCACACTCTATTAAAGACCAAAATCACCAGTCACTCATTGCAGAACAACTGTATTTCGGATACATATGGCAGGCAAGTACAAGTAACTAACGTCGGTAACCGAAACACCACTAGTTTACGTCGTATAGTTGACCGATTGCCAGATGTTCCCAGTGGACACTGTAACGGAATTCAGGTTGATCCCACCGCACCAAGGCAAGTGGACTATGCGGTGGACATCACCTATTGGTTGAAGGAACACATAAACCGCTAGAAGTTGTCGCGTTCCACGCTGTCTGCGGTCGACAGCAAATATACCAGTGGCAAACGGAAGTCCCGCATCAGATTGCTGTGAGTGTTAGTTCGCTATCGATCTTGATCTCTGATGGACATTGCGTTGGAATTTATCGTAACTACCGCGCCTTACATTATTCCAAAAATGAATTTTTTAAAACACGTCGATATGATGGTCAAAGCGAGTGCAACGGAAGCCAGTTGAAATACAAACAGCTTGCAACATGCAAGGTGAAAACATCAACTGAAGTCATCACGATAGTGTATGCGTAATAACTATTTTCCAGCAGTTGTTGATGCTAGTTCCTCATTATAAAAGATAAAGAGCAGAAGGTGAGACTTTTCGAACCCCGTAAATCTACTTCTCCCAGTAGCAACTAACATCATGCACAGCATCTGAAAAATTGATCTACCATTTTTCGCTGGAACACCGCATAAGGTTGCTTAAGTTCAAATGGACAAAGGCGGAATTCGAGCACATGTTCAAAGTAAATAAGACTCTCCCCGCTTTACTCCTTATAAAAACAGACCGTCGACTATGCGGCAATTATCGGGCAAGGAACAAGTGCACCAGCGCAAACAGATGTCTCGTTGCGCACATCCATGTATTAGCTGATAATTTAGACTGTACTTCTGTTTTAGAACTAACCAGTGCCCATCATCAAATCTCGGTAGAGTAGTGCGAAATTGCGTTACCACTATCGTCACAAATTTCGGTTTCTGCGAGTTCATGCGGATAACTTTTGGCTTGATAAACTCCGCATAAATTCTCAAAAATTTAATGCATTGCTTCCTACGTTGCTTATATTCGTAAAGCCGAATAAGGATGACTTCTTGCTAGTTAGCCTCTTTAATTCAGAACACCTGGAGAAGGTAAGAACACGGTTTCAGAGCTTCTGCCACTGTGGAAGTAATATTAACCCGACTAAGTGCAAGCTAGATGGACCGTCGGTTGTGGTGTTAGACGAAGTTACTCCAACTGAAATAATAAACTTTATACACTTCTCCGAGCTATGCGACTAATACGCTTTATGCTGAGCCGTACAGTGTTACTCAGAGCAAGCGAACCATAACCTTTCGACCTGAGGGAAGCCGTGATTGACTGAAGGCATTGCAGTGCTATGCGAATGACGATAAGCTTTAGTGAGTGCAAAACGGTGATCCATAGTATAAACGCAATTTATTTGATTACGTTAAACATAACAAATTTTGATGAGCCAAAATAATGGTCAAACATTTCGGTTTGGCTTTCCTTGAAGGTTTTCACAAATCAGGGTAAGATACCTGCTTCATTTTTTAGATCAACGAGACAAAAGCAAGTGGGAAAGCGGCCTTTGTTTAGAAGGTTGTTCGTGGTCTTCTCAGTCGAGCGGCAGAGGGCAACCGGGTAACTTAAACATAGAAATATAAGGTGGCATATCCGTGGAATTAATATGGTCTAGAGTACGCCGCGGCCACTGCGTTCTATACGAAAACGGGTTGCGAATGGCTAGTTGTATGGAGAGCAAACAACTAACTCTGAATTTAATAATTATTGTTTGAGTTACCCGCTTTTTCAACGATACGATATTTTCTTCAAGTAATCCAAGTAGTTAAAGTACACCGGTTCGATAATTTGCAGTTAAAAGTCAATTACTTGAGTTTGCTTTCGACATCGTTGAGATAAATGGCGACCAACGAACCGGTGTTAATTAGAAAAGTATGCCGAATTCACTTTGTCAGGCATAAGAGAACTTAAAATCAGCTTTATACATATTATCTTTGTTGCACTGTTTATAGGGACATCTGCTATACCGCTGCATCGAAATCTTCCAAATACCGCCATAGTAATGTTTACCTAAACAGTTATAGTGTGGTAATTGTTTAAACGTGTTGTCTCGGGTTAGACTACCGAAGAGTTAAACTACCCGGGTAGTCAATTTGTATGTTTCGTTACCAGTTTCTTTGTACTGAGTTTACGCAATTCCATTTGCGAACAGCACAAAATGAAAAAAAATTAACACGTTCATTAAGTTGCCTTGATGCTCAGGATCAATATTCCTTTTTCAGTACTATAACCTCTTGGACTGCTGATAATTTTACATTCAAGTATTTCCGCTCTCTGGCAATATTGTGCAACTTGTAGTGCCCGTTTCAAAGGATGTAAAGCTGGTGTTTCTGTGGATTCTTGATTACATCAGCAGGATGCAGCAGTTTGTCTTACGTAATATTATTCACCTTATACTCTGCAATACGAGAATTCGTTTGTAAATTCATAGCCACCAGCAACCATTAGCTGAGTATTGAGATTTTGGGAGCTACATGAATAATAAGCAACTTACAAAGCTATTTAGGTTTATTTGTGCGGAATCCGGAGCTATGTAGACCATGTACAAAGGATTGACGCAAATTTGCAGTCCAAATTTCCATTAGCTAGAAACAATTTATAGACATTAAATAAACTGAAGGAAGGACTAATATTCTATAGAAATTCTGCTGGCGTTCGTGAAGACAATGCACCGTACCATGACTATCTAGTGCGGTCAGGACTTATGACATTATAGTCGTGGGAGTAAACAATCCCAACGAGCGCAACCAAAAACAAACACTACCGTATATTTATCAGTGTATAAGGGCATACAGCGAAAGGAAATGAGCGTTATTCGTTTATTTTACGAAAAAATCTGCGTTTCAATTTCGAAGATGATTGATACTGTTGTATTTTATTAAGTTGCTCTTGAACAGTTCGCTTGCTAAAATTTTAGCTTTGTTTTGTCTTGCAACTTTTCTGACAACAATATAAAAATTTGGCGTAGTGACTTGTCATCGTTGAAATTTAAGCTATTCTGCTAAGCAGAACTCCTGGGAAGCAGTGGATTTTTGCTTTACCAAGCTGGCTTATACTTAAGCTTTAGGAATACTGTGTTATACGTATTTGCTCTGTGTGAATTAGTCACAAATTCATTGCTTTTGGTGTATTTTTCCATCTGTGTGAATTTGATGAATATTCTTTGGCTACCGTCGGAGATCTCACTGATTGACCCAACTGCCGTCCGGGT
>OX104071.1:65864356-66079762 GCA_944474145.2 Dicrocoelium dendriticum | reverse complement strand
TTATTTTTCATTTATTGATAATGCCACTTTTTCTACATGAACTCAAATTCCTTGTGTTGCAAGGAAGAGCCTACGGTTTAATCAGTCACTATGGCGGTTCCCCATTAATGGAGAGGGACCGTACATTTTGGGTCATAATCCACTTGATGGAATTTGTAACTGCAATATTTCAGGATATTCGGACAACCTCATCTACCCATGTTTATTGCAGTGCAGCTACGCGACTTGAGTATTACGGCTCTTGAGACGAACCACAGGCATGTTCGGAAAGAGACTGTTAAGAAATGCTTCACACTTTCCGAAAACCATTGTCGACAATCGTATTAGAGTTTCGCCCATTGCTTAGAGGCTTGAGAATGGGCGGAATTACAGTTGGCGACGATTAGACGCAACATTTGCCTGAAAATGTGCAATCTACCATGTGCCTCTCAAAGCTCCAGTATTTATCAAAACTAGCTGATGTTGACTTCGTCGTCCTGGAGCTTTACGAGGCGCCACTCTGCCTTTTACATATCATCGCTCGGCCTGCTAACGCGCCTCACAGTACAGAGAACGTATCTGTCAAATGGTTGGCGGCATCCGGTTTCGGATTTGCATGTCACTGTAGCCAGCCACACGACGCCTGCGGCTACAGATGGACCATGGGTGGCTTGCGCTGCACCACCCACAGCTCCATCCACACACCCCATATCCAGTGTAAACCCGAAGGAATAAGACCGAGAGGCATGTGAATGTGAGCCACGTTTCATCAACGGAGCCGGCCCACACTCCTTCACAGGCAAACACAAGCACGTTGTAGTTGGGAAATCAAGCGAACACATGGTGGTGGCTGGACCGTAGTCCACTCCACACTGAGTGCATGGAACCAAGCTTTGATGCTAACACGGCCACAAGGACTGTGCACCCCGTTCCATCCAGCAACGACCAACTGTCTGCTGGCGCTAGTATGGACGAGGCAGTGGATAATAGACAGGTAGGCAACTTGTCAACATGTACATCAAGCGCAGCCACACCGGGGATATCAAGCAACAGCCAATCACTTGTGGGAACTGTTGCAGATAAAATAAATCGAGAATGTATTAGGAAACGGTGACATAAATCTTAAATTAATTACCATATGAAATAAGTTGTTTACAAACGACTTCGAGATATGTTCACGAGGTCAGAAAGTATATTTTACGGAAATGCCACACACGCGAAAATGTTAGCGAAATTAACTATCATTTGCTTAAGCGAGTTGTGCAAGTTTATGAAGGAGAGCGCAGGTAGACATTCATCTGAGAAAGAAAAGCTTTAGGACAAACTTGAAAACGCACCACCTGAAATAAATAGATTTAGCATGCAAGTACGCGGTTAGCAAATCGAATGCAGTGTACCTTCAAACGTTGCGCCGATTCTGCTAACTTCTTTGCAGGACCCGTCGTCGCTTCGGTAGTGGTCCCGAGCGGCCTCGCTCATGGCTCACTAAGCCCGCTTGACTCAGGCATTCGCGACCGCATGTGCTACAGCACCTTCAGCTTGATGTCGATGGCGTACAAACCATCGGTGCTTGCCGCTTCCGCACTTATCGCTTCTTCTCTGCATGTATGAGGTCATTCTCCCGCACTTCGGCAACCGCCTTCGTGATTAGATCGCGCCATGCGCGCAGATCAACCGCCTTTGATTCCCATGACCTGCAATCAAGATTAGAACGGGAGAGGCTCACTTTAATCATGTTCTGCAAAAGTAACTTTGGTTTCCCCACATGCCACTTCCCAATACTCAGCTGACAGTATAATAGTTGTTTTGGTATCCGCGTTGAATCCATACCGCTCACATGACCGAGCCACATCAGGTGTGTCAGTAAAAGTATGCAGTCCACTGCATAAATCCCACTTTGTCGCAACCCTTCCGTGTCAGCAACTCTGTCGCCCCAGATGATGCGCAAAAATCATCGCAAACACTGCTGATGGAACCGCTCGAGATATCGCACATCGCAAATGACATTCCAGCAAACCTACCTTACACGCAGCCTCAAGAAAATATGAAATTGTACGTCTACTCATAAACTACTAGTAGCCTAATGTTACACGCCATTCTCATATCAGTATGTGCAGTTACACGCGACGCTGTATCCTTGCCAGTTTCGGTATCGCTGCCAAATATTGTAGCAAGTATTCCACCTTCACAATGACAAGAGGCAGGCAGATCAAAACGGCGACAAACATCTCCAATTCCACACTCTATTAAAGACCAAAATCACCAGTCACTCATTGCAGAACAACTGTATTTCGGATACATATGGCAGGCAAGTACAAGTAACTAACGTCGGTAACCGAAACACCACTAGTTTACGTCGTATAGTTGACCGATTGCCAGATGTTCCCAGTGGACACTGTAACGGAATTCAGGTTGATCCCACCGCACCAAGGCAAGTGGACTATGCGGTGGACATCACCTATTGGTTGAAGAAACACATAACCCGCTAGAAGTTGTTGCGTTCCACGCTGTCTGCTGTCGGCAGCAAATATACCAGTCGCAAACGGAAGTCCCGCATCAGATTGCTGTGAGTGTTAGTTATCTATCGATCTTGATATCAGACTTATATTACGTTGGATTTTACCGTAGATACTGTACTGATCATGCCTGCGTTGGTGTGTCTCTATGAAACAGAGAATAAACTATTTGTTTATTTATTTATTTACAATATTCTTAAGATGAATTTTCTAAAGCACTTCGATATAATGGTCAAAGGACGTGCAACGGAATCCAGTCGAAATACAAACAGCTTGCAACATGCAAGGTGAAAACATCAACTGAAGTCATCACGATAGCGCATGCATATTAAATAGTTTCCAGCAGTTTTCGATGCTAGTTCCTCATAAAAAGGATAACGAGCAGAATCTGAGTGTTTTCGGCCCCGTAAATCTACTTCTCCCAGTAGCGACTAACGTCATGCACAGCATCTGAACAATGGATCTACTATTTTCCGCTGGAACATGGCATCATATTGCTTGAATTCAAATGCAAAAAGGCTGAAGTTGAGCAATTGTTCGAACTTAGTCTTAATTATCCTTCGGAGGTTCAATGAGACTCTTCGCTTTACTCCGAGTAAAAACAGACCGTCGAACATGCGGCGATTATTGGGCATTGAACAAGTGCACCAGCGCAGACAAATGTCTCGTTCCGCACAACCATGTATTTGCTGATCATTTAGGCGGTAATTCTGTCTTGTAACTTAGAACTAACCAGTGCACCTCACCAAATATCTGTTGAGAAGGTCGACATACCGTTACCACTGTCGTCACAAAGTTCATCTTTTGCGAGTTCTTGCCGATAACTTTTGGCTTGATAAACTCCACATAAGTCCTCAAAAGGTTAATGCATTGCTTCCTACGTTGCTTATATTCATAAAGCCTAATATAGATTGCTTATTAGCTAGCATCATTAATTCGGAACATCTGAAGAAGGTAAGAACTCGGTTCCAGTGCTTCTGCCACTGTGCAAGTAGTATTAACCCGACTAATTGCAAGATAGGTGGACCGTCGGTTGTGGTGTTAGACGAAGTCACTACAACTGAAATAATGAACTTTATACACTTATCTGAGCTATGCGACTAATACGCTTTATGCTGAGCTGTAAAATGTTACTCAAAACAAGCGAACGATAAATATTCGACGTAAGGGATGCCGGGATTGACTGAAGGCATTGCAATCCTGTGCTGACTGACGATAAGCTTTAATGAGTGCAAAACCAGTATACATATTATCAACGCACTTTATTTGATTTCGTTAAGCATACCAAATATTGATGGGCAAAAATAGTGGTTAAACCTTTCCTTTTGGCTTTTTCTGAATGATTTCCCAAGCCAGGGTAGGGTACCTGTTTCATTTCGTTAGATCAACAAGACAAAGGCAAGTAGGAAAGCGGCTTTAGTTTAGAAGGTTGTTCGTGGTCTTATAATCGAGCGACAGGGGGCAACTGGGTAACTTGAACATAGAAATATAAGATGGCATATCCGTGGAATTCATATGGTCTAGAGTACGCCGCGGTCACTGCGTTCTATACGAACCTGTGTTGCGAATGGCCAGTAGTATGAGAACAAACAACTAACTCTGAATATCCCAATTAATTTTTACGTTACGTGCTTTTTCAGTAGTATGAAATCTTCCTTCATCTAATTCAAGTATTTCAAATACACTGGTTCGACAAGTTGCAGTTAAAACGCACTTACCTGACTTTGCTTTATACATCGTTGCGATAAATGGCGACAAACGAACCGGTGTTAATTAGAAAAGTATGCCGAATTCACTTTGTCAGGCTTAAGGAAACTTCAAGTTCGCTTTATGAGTACAATTCTTGTTAAGCTGCTTATAGTGACATCTGCTAAATGGCTGAATAAAAATCTACCAAAGACCGCCATAGTAATGTTTACCTAAACAGTTATAGTATAGTAATTGTTTAAACGTGTTGTCTCGGGTTAGACAACCGAAGAGTTGAGCTACCCGGGTAGTCAGTTTGCATGTTTTGTTGCCAGCTCCTTTGTACTTGATACACAATATCCCATTTGCGAACAGCACAAAATGAAAACAATTGACATTTTCATTAAATTCGTTTGGTTCTCAGGACCAATAATCCTTTTTCAGTAATATAAACTCTTGGAATGCTGATAATTTTTCCTTTAAGTAGTTCCGCTGTCTGGCAATATTGTACAGCTAGTAATGCCCGTTTCCAAGGATGTAAAGCTGGTTTTTCTGTGGATTCCTGATTACATCATCAGGATGAAGCAGTTTGTCTTCCGTAATATTATTCACCTTATACTCTGCAATACGAGAATTCGTTTGTAAATTCATAGCCACCAGCAACCATTAGCTGAGTATTGAGATTTTGGGAGCTACATGAATAATAAGCAACTTACAAAGCTATTTAGGTTTATTTGTGCGGAATCCGGAGCTATGTAGACCATGTACAAAGAATTGACGCAAAGTTGCAGTCCAGATTTCCATTACATAGAAACAAACTTATAGACATTAAATATGCTTAAGGAAGGACTAATATTCTATAGAAATTCTGCTGGCGTTCGTGAAGACAATGCACCGTACCATGACTATCTAGTGCGGTCAGGACTTATGACATTATAGTCGTGGGAGTAAACAATCCCAACGAGCGCAACCAAAAACAAACACTACCGTATATTTATCAGTGTATAAGGGCATACAGCGAAAGGAAATAAGCGTTATTCGTATATTTTACGAAAAAATCTGCGTTTCAGTTTCGAAGATGATTGATACTGTTGTATTTTATTAAGTTGCTCTTGAACAGTTCGCTTGCTAAAATTTTAGCTTTGTTTTGTCTTGCAACCTTACTGACAACAATATAAAAATTTGGCGTAGTGACTTATCATCGTTGAAATTTAAGCCATTCTGCTAAGCAGAACTCCTGGGAAGCAGTGGATTTTTGTTTTACCAAGCTGGATTATACTTAAGCTTTAGGAATACTGTGTTATACCTATTTGCTCTGTGTGAATTATTCACAAATGCTTTGCTTTTGGTGTATTTTTCCATCTGTGTGAATTTGATGAATATTCTTTGGCTACCGTCGGAGATCTCACTGATTGACCCAACTGCCGTCCGGGTCCGCCATCTGCCATTTGTTCTACAGCAATCTAACGGGTGTCTGCATGACCAGCAGCTTGACCGACGGCCTTTGGATTAAGCAAACGAGTGTAGACATCGCAGCAAACGACTTTCGCAGATCTGACAGTCACAATGATACGTACTGCTTGACCAAGGAAAGCTAAGCCCAAAGCTTCCGAAATGAACGTTAGCTGTGGCGTAGACAGCTGTGTAAAACTTGTGCGATTTGCAATAGAATGCAGGAAATGCCGAGACTACTTGCATTCTCCATGTGCACGCTTTAGTCTCAGCCGGATGAAAAAGTTAATAGTACGCAGAATTGCGGTAGGCTGTCAAAGATTTTAGAGCAGGCAACAGTCATGAGAGCTGTCCTACATGAAGCAGACACATCAGTGTCTCAAACTTCATGCTCAACATCAAACTCTAAATCAGAACAATGTAAGAATAACGATCCAGCATCAGTCATTC
This sequence comes from Dicrocoelium dendriticum, assembly GCA_944474145.2. Lineage (NCBI taxonomy): Eukaryota > Metazoa > Platyhelminthes > Trematoda > Plagiorchiida > Dicrocoeliidae > Dicrocoelium > Dicrocoelium dendriticum. The sequence goes on along the minus strand of OX104071.1, from coordinate 66,073,679 downwards.
CAACATTAGCGGCTGCTCGTATAGATGCGTTCGCCACACATTCTTCAACAGGATCACCTACCGCACTGAACACTATTAACGGCCTGACAACATATGCGTCTGCTGTTGCTACCCCTATGACGGAGGCACCTCCCATTGTAACACAGGCATCTGCCAAAAGAGTTACTACTACCAATATCACAACGAGACTAAAGACCCCATTAATTGTCCAACCGAAGAAAGCGAGCATTGGTCCCTTCAACTAGGAGAACATGAAACTCTACCATAATTCCCTGAATATTATTTGCTCTAATGTGACTGAATCCGAGGCGAACTAAATACAAGTTAAGATACTGCACTACAAAAACAGTTGGGCATCCCTGTGTCAACTAATAGGGCCTCAAGTTATACCAGTCAATATGATGCCTCACGTCCGTCATCCCAACTCTTTACAATACGGAGAACCGCGGTTACTCCAGGTAACACTTCAGTCAGGTAATCATGCTGAGGCAATTCTCTTGTCAGCCACATGCCTCCGTACCACCACATGCACCGTTCGAATTTTCCCAAGTGTTCCTTGGAGCAAACTCCAGAAATGCAAACAAAATCAGGATGAATTCCGTTATTAACAGGACGCAAAATTTTTCTTTGTTCACGGTGTCCACCAGCCTCAAACATTAATCGAGCTAAAGGCCAAACAGCATGAGTGTGATGAACGGCTTTTTATTCGTGAAGTACTCTCGCTCAAAAACGTTACTACTATTTAGACCAGGTTCCCCTTATCACCCAACTACGTAGCGTGTGGTCATCGCGTAATGAAAACATCATTACACTCCGAACTGATGGCAGAACATGTGATCAGAATGTGGCACAAATGCGTAAAATGCTGCCATCCGAAACCCGTATAAATGCAATAGGCACAGGGCCCCATATAGATAAGTTAACACTGTACAGACAACTTACCAATCCAATTCCATCACCGTCTATCTCAGAAAGAATACAAGGCCAAAACACACCGGCTAATGAAGGAAGACATGATGGTCACCCACTTGTTGGCGTGAGTTCTTTATACAACAAACTGAACCGGCCCTAGTGCCTGCGTCATCGGTCTCACAAAAATAGGACCGACAGCCGACGCTACACGGGTCGGCATAGACCGTCACCGGCTGATGTTGCTGGGAATTTTCAGCGGACGCTATCGAAGAATGCGCGGTGATCTCATATTAGCGCATCAAATATTGAGTGACCCCAACCCCGTATACCGCCATTTGCTGAAACTTAGCCACAACAGGCAGCTCTGGGATAACTGCATAAAGTTGAAGGAACAATACAGCCATCTAGAGTGTCGACGGAATTACTTTTCCCTTCGGGTCTGCAAATCTTGGAACGCACTCCCAGATTCAGTTGTATCCTCTCCTACCTTGGATGTTTTCAAAAAACGATTAGATGTTGCTCTTAGCTCCCAACATTTTGTTACCTAAACTCCCCTACTGTGGATTACGCCAAGGATGCATTACAACAGGATTTATGTATCAAATGGACCTAAGTGAGCGACCATATTTTACTTTTCTCACTCTTTACCTCAATGATCACTGAACCCCAGTGTCTTTCTGAACGTTTACGCTTGATAATTTATTTTACTTTTACACTGATGTTACTTATCAAACTATACATCTCGGTAGACGTTCGATAGATGAGACAGACGCATTTCGATTTCATCATATTCACCGCTATCATCCTACGGGGCTTGTCAAGCACTTGCTTTTATACCGTGATAAATCATTGTTCATTGTTTATTGTTCAAAAACACCCATCTTACCACCGATGCCTTCAACTGCTTGTATACCAGTGCACAAGGTCTTCTCAGCAAGCGAACCGATCTTCGTATTCGTCAGGTCTCCACGCCTTTGGACCTCGTTATGGTCACCGAAAGATGGATGAACACAGAAATCACGGATGCTGTGATTGCATTACCCGGCATGACTTCCATAGAAAACGATCGACCAAGTACAGCAGGGGGAGTGCTCCTATATGATTGTTCCGACATGCATGTTGGTATCATTGAACACCTCGAAACGAAAGTCGTCGATTCGCTTTGGTGTCGTACGCACCTAAGATGTGGTGATGTGAGTTTACTAGCAATAGTTTACAACCCTCCAATGTCCAACTTGGAAATGGGTCGAGGCCTAGCTTCTGCGATGAAACAAGACCTTGGATGACCCTACAGTCATGTCCTTCTGGTGGGGTACTTCAGCCTACATGCAATCGAAGTTCCAGCATCAAAAACCGAACAATTCACGGCGGCTTTGCAAGAGGTGATCGCCGATGTACTTCTGTACAACCAGAATATCTCTCCAACGCGATTCCCAACAGTTGACACACCCGCTGTTTTGAACCTTGTGCTATCTAACAAGGAACCAATTGTACACACCTTGAGCATAGATGCACCACTTGGCCTTAGGGATCACGCGATGTTGCTCATTCATTAAAACTGTTCCTCGGAGTACATCAGTGAAAAGAACGTTACACATTAGGATATCCTGTCCAAACTCTTTTAAGAAAACAACTGGTCCTTCCTAGCCCAGGAGCCGTCCGATGTCACCTGGAGGTTGTTCGTCACCCAATTCATTGAGCTAGTGGCAAATGCGTCCGAAATCAGGGTCCTTCGGCCGAAGCAACTGAATTTGTTCCTGAGGAGCCGTACTAGAAAATGGCCTTAAGGAATTCAACCTGGCGCGCTTTCAAAGTCTGTCCGAGTAACTTGAACTGGAGGGCTTGTACAACTCAAGGAAACCACTGCGTGTTTGATCCGCGAAGACAAACTCGTGCATCAACAGAATTCAGCGGCGAAATTCACTATAAATCACAAGTTGTTGTATAAACAGGTCAACAAGCTCCGCACAGTGCAGGTCGCGATCCCGATTTTACGTGTAACAGACGGTCTTGCGCAAACCGCACAAGATGCAACCAACGTGCTTGGCCAACACTTCATCCATACTTTCCGGAGTGAATCATCATTTCATCCGCTTTGGACACAGGTTCCATCGCCACTAGGTTTTTACCACGTATCCTTCACGGCAGCCAATGTTATGTGAGCGCTAAGTTCATTGCGCGAGCACAGCTCACCTGGCGTTGATGATATCAGACCGAATGCAATGAAAGCAGCGGCCATGAACCTTGCCGAACAATTAGCTCGACTTTCACAGCGTTGTATCGACGAAATGCCGGTTCCCACAATGTGGAAACACGGAGTAGTCACTTCTATTCAAAAAAATGTTAATCTTTCGGAGCCCTCAAAATACTGTCCAATCACTCTCCTCCCAATTTTATCCAATGTAATTAAACGAATAATTTCAGAGGCGCACATGGGATATCTTGGGAGCAGCAACATCCTAGTGTCACATCAACACGGATTCCGCCGCAATCGCTTCTGCACTATAAAACTGCTTCTACCCCGAGCAAGCTTGACAGAGTCAGCCGATGCCAGATTGGAAATTGACGTTGTCTGTCTGGATATATTGAAAGCTTTCGATCGTTTGAACGACTGCATTCTCCGTCACAAACTTCGAACCTATAAAATCCGTGACCCTCTGTTCGGTTGCATTAGCAAATTCCTCGCTCGATGTTAGCTGAATCTGAGATTGGGCAGATCAATTCCCGACGCAATTGACTTCCAGTGTGGCGTGCCCCAAGGATCAGTTCTGGCTCCACCTTTATTCCTCACATTCATTAAAGATCTTGGCAGTGTACTGCAGTCGAATTTCTTACTATCTGCAAATGGTGTCAACATTTGGCATGACATCAGTACATCAGTTTATCACATGGCATTGCAGAGCGATCTCGACAGGGCTCATGCCTGACCATCCAACAACCGACTCCACTTCGACGAGCCCAAGTGCGAATTCGTAAGCATAGACCATCAGCTTATCTATGAATATCGACTTGGGGACCAGCAGTTACAAGGTGCTTCCCAAGAAAGCTATGTAGATGTTATGGTGCTGTGCTAACTTGGCTGCTCGAGATAGGCTAAAATGGCATCAAAATAGCCCGTCAATACCTTGGACTCTTTCGGATGGCTTTCGGAAATTTCGAGCCATTAACCTTTCCGCAAGTGCTGAACGGATACGTGACGCCTCACGTGGAATATGCGAGCTAGGCCTGGCGTTCCTGACACAAGAGCGGCGTCGATGCACTTGATGTTTCAACCCGTTGAGCCACCAATCTCGTTAGAGAACTGTTTCGTCTCTCCCACCAACGCAGACTGCAGCCCCTGAGATTGTACAGTGGTGAATATCGACGTCAGCTAGGAGACCTTATCATGGTTTACTTAATAATGACGAACCTAACTCATCCATATCGTAACCTGTTTCAGCTGAGCTAAAATACCAACCTGAGAGGCCATCAGCTCAAACTGGCTACGCACTACAGTCGACTTAATTGTTGACGAAACGTTTTCTCACCCCGTGTGTCTCAAGCCTGGAATGCCCTTTCAACTTACCTAAGCTTTACATTTACATTAAAGGTATTCAAAAACGCCTGGATGAAACGGTTTCCTAATTGCATTACTTCATATGGTCGGTTCCACTTGGAGGACGAAATAACGCAAGCCTAATCATGTGCTTAACGGCCCTATTGGCAACCTGGCTGTGAGGATACATGCAGAAGTGTTCATGTGATTTGCATGAATGTAGCTAAACTGGAGTAACATACCACATCTGTTAAATAATGCAACAGACGAGTGGGTATTTGCGTTTACCTTTTTATTACTCACTAACTTACTGTGATATAACAGCTCACAATAAGATTTGTGTGTGCATATGCCATTCACAGTTCGAACTATCGTTATGCAGTAATGTATTTAACTCGGTAAACGATTTAATTAACCTTTAATTAATCTATGATCCTTTAAACTTTACTTTTTTTCCAACCATACAACGGGAATTCTCGAGCAAACGCCTTTTACCCTTGCTAATTCATCGTTCATTGTTCATTGAAAACTGATAATTCCTGTCTGAATGACGTTGAAAGGCGACACATTAAGAAAATGCAGCTGTGCTCGATCGGATCTCCCCGGTATACTTGGTGGGTGAAATACAAAGTGATTTAGAACTAGTAAAAAGGAATAATTGACTAGTCTCGTGCGACGTTTACAGCGAAAACCACAGGATAAAAGCACAAGGTTGATAAATTGACACAGATGTTGCATGCCTCACATGTGAGTATTTCTGCCTCAAGCTTAGGGAAGTCTGATACTGTCCGCGGTTTTCTGTGGTTACCTGTTATGTCACGTGATGTGAAGGGTCAGATCGTCATCAATTCGTCTTCTGAAATGCAGTATTTTACGAGCATTCCTTGCGTGAGCAGGGAGTATGATTTAGGGGTGGGACACACGTAGGAAGAAGACATTTCGTTGATAATCCAGTTGAATGTCAGTGTGGCCCCACACAGATACGTCCTTTTTAAGTATCACTGGATAATGAAAGGAGCAGTTTAAGATTGTAGGATCAGATACAACATTGTGATGGTTCTTGGGAGCCGATAGACGTCTGCTGTATAATATGAGAATTTTCAGGCAATGGTGTTGGCCTAAGTGAGATTTGCGTTTGACTTATTTTGACCTTGCGTTGGTCACGTCTTATCTAGGAGAACCTTGTTTAGTCTGTCAGGTGTAGGTTGGCGCCAATCTCGAAATGGATAGAAGTTGACTTGGCTGTGTGAAATAAAGTCACTGACGACCAGACTGGATGCCGTTGGTTCGTCTCGCCTTCCGAGCTGAAGTCCACATAACTCGCTTTGTGCTTATCTCGAAACTTTACAGGACCTGGCTGGTAATCCACACCAGTGGCGTGTCTGCTGACGTCTCTAAGTCGGACTGCCTGTTTAAAGTGTGTTTGGTGCTGAGTCATCTGCGGGGTATTGGATGATTATTCCGCATGGCAGTGAAAGCGGCAAGGAAGCTGTTTCGCCGATGCCGGCTTATCTTTGCATGAATACCAGTTGTTTGTGGCGGCATTTTGTGGACAAGCTGTAGATGCATTGACCCTGAATCTATGCTTAAGGCATTAAGGATTTCCGGCAAGTCTACTTTTCCCCGTCTTATTTTTCTTTATTCCTTAGGTCATCGTGTTTGTATGGCAGAGAAGCAGCAGTTGAGGATGACCTTAGTCATGACAGAAGTCAATGAAAGCCGCAATCTGGCTAGTTACTAAATGCAGACTGATTCAACAGCATGTAATCAACAACAGGAAGGCAACGTTCTCCCGGATGGTTGCATACGGCGTCTAAATATTGCATCCGGATCCCGTCTTCTCACTAACCACATCCCTAAGCAGCAGGGCAATTATGGTTGTATTGTGATAAAGCATAAGCAAACTATACGGAGGTATCACTGTTACGCATGGAAATAGGGAGAAAACACTTATGGTATGAGCAGACAGCATTCAAATGGACTGATGCCGAACAGAGTAGCTGCTCCAATCACCATTAAGTAACGTTGTCAAATTTCGGTAACCGTGGACGAAATTCGTTTGGTCCATGCTTCTGAGCACTGGTTCCACAATACGAAGTACTGATGTATCTCCCTGAGGGTGGAACTTTGCCTGCAGCGTACCGAGTAGGTTCAAGAGGACAAACTATCAATGTAGGCACTGTGGGTAAAGTGGATTGCTTAGCAAATTATCGACCACATTTCGACTAATCACGGGAATCCTTAGAAGGAATGCATCTAAACGGTGAACGAGCTGGTATGGCGACAGCAAAGTCTCAACAGCAATGGCCAAGACATTTCCAGCTACCAAACTAGGACAAATTGCCGAAACAAGACAACTGATTTTTCAGCGATTAAAGGATGAACCTAGACGTTTTCATGTTATGAACTGGGCATCCTCTTAGTATCAAATGACACAGTAAAATGATATTATCTTGCAACGATTTCTTGATGCCCTCGCTGTTGCAGATGATAATCAACGGCGCCTTATCTTCTGAATCAAGTAGGGTGGAATAAAGGTGAGGGTGCTTCTGTCCACCGCCTCTCGTCTTCTTCGTTCTCTTTCATTTCATATGTATCGTCCCGTTCCTACTGAACTTTTATACTTCAATTTCGCTTTTATAGACGTTTGTCAAATTGGTTCAACTAACGCGTAATCGCAGCGCATCGCACTAGCTCAGTCGATAAGTCCATATTTAATCAGACTAAAACGGCCAGTACATCTACTTCTCTTTGCAGCGACCGACGCCAAGTACTGACGTGAACAACAGGGATGATAAGCCTCAATTCCAACTTGCTGTCCCTAGGTGTCTCCCTACCGTCCGGTTGAGGTCAAGCATAGGTTCTCGTGTATGTTATCACACGTCAAGGTGACATGCATGAAGTGCGCAGGACATAAGTACAGCCAGGAGCTGTGTGGTATGATCACAAGTTGGTGCGAATCAAATTGTACATATTTTTTGGAAAACGTATCTATGTATTGCTTGCCTGCTAGCCGTGAGTCAACGGCACCATTGAAAAGAGGATGGAGCTGGAAAATGCTAGCAATACTCGTTGTGGCGATGTCGAATCTATTGCCTCAGCCATTCACATGGGGTAACCTATAACAGACCAGGTGATGGCTGCTACTAAGGAAAGAATCGCGCGTGTAAACTGTTCGTGACCAGTTTCATCATCATGAACAGCAGTATATCAGCCACTTGAACGGATGCTTCGCACAACGGTGACGAACGGAACGAAGAACAATATGCAAGAAAGAATGGGGACTTGGCAAACATGCAGAGTAAAGACGACTACATATTGTGAACAACAAAACAACACAAACAGTTGGCTATCTTGCAAAGATAAAGTAGCATCGACCAGACAGCTTCCTTGCGGCTTGCACTGCCCGCATAGCTATGACGCATTATTAGTAGACAAATTAGCATGAAACGCACTTAAAACAGGCAGTCCGACTACGAGATGACAAAATACGTGCCACTGTTGTTGACTACGAACAATATCCTGTAGCGTCTCAATCCAATCACAAGGCGAGTCACGTGGACACTAGCCCGGAAGGCAGAGACGTACTGATGGCACCGAGTTAGACCGTCAGTGACTTCATTTCCCGCTAACAAGTTAACTATAGTCCGCCTCGAGCTTTGCGTCACGTTACATCTGGCAAATAAAACAAGACCCTCCTCAGTAAGCGATAGACAGACATATTTAGTAAGTGACCAAGCCAACGCAACGTATACAGTGCTATCAGTTGTTCTAACGAACTAACTTGATATCACTGCCAGCACTCACCTACATACATCATAGTTGCGGACAACCAGGTGCCAACCGACAAGAGCAAGGTCTCGCAGACAAGCATGATCAAAGAATTGAAGGCGCTTCATTTCTAAGTGACCAAGTTTCACCGCCACCGAGTAGAACGACACTTACCGTGGTCTTGTAAACACGGGCTTTTAGGCGGAGGGTGGTGAAGCTATCAACTAGCTCAAGTTCTTCACCATAGAGCGTCAGTGGGTTATCAAGTTGCTAGTGATGAGAGCCGCATGTCATCTGATGGAACCATTTCAGAGAGGTTATTAAGGGCATTTTGCGCCGTCCCAACACTGTTAAATGCAAGACAATTGGCTATATCATTGAAAACTGGTAGCTCAGGTTGTTCAAATGGTGGTTGAACTGTTCGCTGTGCTGGGCAATTTGGTTGCCAACGTTTCGTCACCAATCAAGGTGCCATCATCAGTGCGTAGTGGACTAGCATGCATTAGCGTAGTGTAGCCACGCTGAGAGTGCGCTGAGCGTGGTGTGCGTGTATGAAAGTGCGTGTGTACAAAACACGCGAGTGAGTTTTCGGAAGTCTAGCACACCACAACGAATTCAATCAATCGACACATGGAACTGAACGCAGTATACGCAACACTGCTGGTGAACGACCGCCAAGTCGATTGATTGAGTCCGGTGGAAAGTGCGACTCGACAACCAGAACTGACGACAGACTCGTTCACAGGAGCAAGTAGACCAACGCCAAGAAACACATGGGGTCGAGGGCAAAGACCGTCTGCCCAGCAACCAAGCCGAACGCGGATGGAAGTCCCAACCAGTAGGACTGATCGTCTCCACGAGTAACCACAACAATATTAAAACACATGCACACCACGCTCAGCGCACGCCCCCCGAGACTCCCTTACGCTACTCTACGCTACTGCACGCCACTCCACTACGCACTGATGATGTCACCACGAATGGTGACGAAAAGTTTACAACGAACTTGCCAAGCTCAGCGAACCGTTCAACCGCCAAGCAAGAGAGTATCGTCCGCATAATCAAGAGAAATGAGCTTCTTACCAGGCAGCACCTCGACGCAAAGGAACACCCCATGATGCAGTCCACGACGAAACTCAAAAATTGGGAAATTAACCAACCCTGGCGAACAACACTTGTTGTCGGAAAGGTATCCGACGAGTCACTGTTTACCCTGACGCGGACTATCCTGTCGCAGTAAACTGTTCACATATCTCATGGGAACACCTTCCACGCAAGTAGGTCGAACAGAATGCATCAATCGACGGAATCGAACGAAATCTTGAAGACCATGAACACAACGATTGTCGATCTGCGGTAAGTGTGGCGGTGCTCTAGCACATGTAAAATGAATATGTGATCTATACTGCCACGTCTTGGGCAGAAGCCTGCTTACTCTTCCCTAATCCGGGATTCGGGTTCCGCATTGAGGCGACGAAAGAGAATTGAGACCAGTACTTTCGTCCCAACTGGCGTTAGGCTAATGCCCCCGTGGCTAGCACGGTCGGTGAGGCATCACTACTTGTATCTCAACTCCATAATCACATCACTCTGCTTAGCTGAGATAACCTCTTCATTCCAGACCTGCTCGAACAGGGAGGTCAGTGCACTCTGTAGAGTACCTCATTAACCTATTTAAATAGTGTGGGCGCATGGGAAGCCGGATCATCAGCACGCAAACGCTCAACGACTGCGATCGCGTTTCGGACCTCAGTCTCAGACGAGTTCTCTAAACTAACCGACCATGGCTTGTCCTTCATCAGCAAATAGGAAGAGCTCCGGAAGCAGGCGACCAACCGAAATGATCGCGGAACTGCTCCGTCCACAGTGAAACAGGGAACCCGCGTTGTCTTTGATAGTCTCGCTGAAGTCTGGCTTCCTGAGACCAGTGGTGCGGATCAGCTGGAAGAGCTTGTGGTAATTGCCTACTGCTCCTGCTTCGGCCATTGCTTGAGCCCACCAAATTACCAGGCTTCTTTGTTAGCACGCAGACTCCGCGTTAGTTCGCTCCGAATACACTGTGCCACACTGTGTTCAAAGCCAACCGGGAGTTTGCTTTCGAAATCTAACAGGTTCACCGACGTCTCGGATATCCAGTGCACCATACTCCTGTATGGTGCATGTCGAGCGAGATTCTATTGCACTTAAGCTGAGTGAGAGAGTGAAAGTACGGTTTGCAGGATATCCTGGCAGGTTTGCATGACCAAAGGCTATGACGATTTCCCACTTGCCGATCGGGGGAGACGTTTGATGCGCCTCTGGTAAGATTCATGGAAAAACAACATTGTACCAAGACATGATCAAAGGCAATGCAAGCATTCCAGAAGGCGCAACAATCCGGGATGGAACCACTCTATCTGTGAGTTATGACAACATGATCTCATTGGGTCTATCACTGGCCAGCTACAGGAGAACACCATGTGACACTTCAACGCTCACTGTGTCTAAAAGCGGTGCGTCCGTTACACCCGGTGCTCAGCACACAGCTGTAACAGGCACTAGCCGTTGTCAGCCAGTTCGGAGTGACGCCCATAGTTACCACCTAGCTGAGATTCTGAAGAGTTCAGACGACTCACTTGAGCATTCATATCCCCTGCAAGTAATATGATATCAGAAATGGGAACCCTAATTGGTAGCGTGCTCTGTTCGTGGTAGGAGGCGTACCTAACAGCATCAGAACTGCAGTCGGTCAAAGCCTGGCGAGCGACCTTAATCCGACCAGTTTGAGTAGCAGCGACAAGCGGAGCACGTTGGAAAGCTAATTTGACGCCCTATCATCATTACTATTGGCTTACCAGTCAATGCCGTGCTAGGCAAGATAACGCCTAGACTATTCCCTCTGTGGTTGAACAACTTTAGATGACATCCAGACCTGTGATAACAACAATCTATTGGCTTAGGTCTCTGCCATCTTCATTGCTGTCCTTTTCGGTATAAAATGCCGCTTCAATTGCATACTGATTCACCTGGCCTGATAGAGCTTTTATGAGAAAATCGAAACGCTGCCCAACAAACAAGCCAGTCGGTTGTTCCTAAACCTTTCTGAACTCATGAGTTATCGATCGGTCCCAGATGTATGTAACCACTCCGGATCTATACTGCACAGTCACTGGATGACAATCTGTCTGGGGAGTAACAAATTTCGTCCCGAAGGAAAGACGAACTGCCAGTCGCTAACTAAGGTCTACCGCTGGCGAAAAAAGTTGTTACTCTCATAAAGCACCACCAAAAAATCTCGCAGCACTTTCATCCTGGTCATCCTGATGTTAATAGAAAGAAAATGGTTGCGTGAAATGGTGTTTACTGGCCAAACATTGACTCGGAATCGGAACAGGGGACAAGTTATTGTCCCAGAGGTGCGCTTGTCAGCAGGGTCCTCAGGAGAGCGGAATTGTCATTCTGCGTGTTAGTAACGAAACAGTCGGAGTGAGTACACGAGGATTTGTTTGATGATGTGATTGGACAACAGTATCTCTTCGTGGCTGATTCCTTTAGTAAGTGCACCAAAGTGCTCTGCATGGAACGTACAACAAGTGGCGCAACAGTCAGCATGTTTAGAAGACTTTTCAGGTAGTACGGAAAACTTAAGGACCTAATCAATAACAATGGCTCTCAAGTTATCTCTTCACAACTTACAGAATACCGTACGCTCAACGCTTTTCCACCTATAATCTAAATGATCAGCGGAACACTATGTTGACAGGTTTAAAGAGACGCTGCTAAAGTGGAGGAAGGAACCAGACAAAAGACGCTGGATGCTTGCATTCTGCTGAACGGATCAACCCCAACTCTTCAGGTGTCAAATCAGCTGTTAACAGCATAAGAGTTAAGATGTAAACATACTTGCTCTGGACACATTGCAATTTCAGAAGTACACCAAAGCGTCGGTAGTGCGTACCGACTTGGTGCTACGTAACCACCACCAATCATGTGTGGGCTAAGGATACTGCGATGGCAGCCAGATCCCTTACGTAGACTCGAACCCCGGGAGCTCCGAGTTACAAGGAAGGTTTGTACTCCTTTCGATCACGGGCCAGCTTCAGAAGCGTATTGCATCACAAGAGAAAAACGCGAGAATAGAACAGTGCTCCAACCAAAATCACGGAACGCAATTATGCCTAGGGCACCCAGGACAATATTTGGATCAGAGACTATTACACGAGAAGACCATGGTGGACGAAAGGCTTGATAGAAAGGAAACTTGGACACGTAATCCATGAAGCCCGAGTGGACACAGTGACTTTGGTCATACACCTAAACCAATATCCAAAGAGATAACAATGGATGCTTGATTTAATTGTCTATCCTGTTTTCGACACATCTTAGGACTCAAGCGTGACAGAATGAACTATGTCCAGGGGCCACAAAAAGCGATCTTGCAGCTGGATCCTGTAAGAAAGTTGTAAACAAATTGAGCGGGAGTGTGTTGGGGGAACCCGCTTATAGAAGCCTATCGGGCCTGGTTCTATACAGGTATTCCGGAGCAAACCAGATGAAAACCTATATGACAAGAACCAACCAATGAGAGCGCTCCTTTATCGGGGTCGGCCAATGACATTCTCTAATAGCTCAGATCATTCTTCTGGGTCACTACTATCGAGGTAACTAAACAGAGCTGTTCTGACTGGTAACAATGTAGTTTCCGGAGGACAACTGAGTTTTGGAGAGGATTTTGTCTTCTTATGTGTGAGGTAGCTGATCCTTGATCCGAGTGGCTTTATTGTTTAGTAGTCAGCAAGATCGAATCCGGATATTTTATAAATTTGGTAACTGTCACTGGCTTGAAATTACGCGACACCCCAAGCCACATGTAACATCTGGTTGTTAACTAGTAGCGAAGCGCCGGTACGAAGTTCCAGCGTACTGCCCATGGTCATAATTTAATCGCACAGGCGCCTAGTCTAAACATATGTGGTAATGAGAAAACATAATGAGGAATTCGGTCGGTAAACAAATGAAGAGGGCGGGTAGGTAAGTGGGTGTACGACTGACATTTGCCAAGTAACCCAATACAGCCCTAGAAGGTATAATGACACACCACAACAATTAAGTACCTCGTGGCTCCAATAAACTTAGTGAATGCCTGAAGTTGGAATTTTGAAGGACAGGTATTCGGTCCATTGGGAAGTGATGTGTGAGTTAGCCAATCTGCAACATCAGGACAGTTACTGTGAGCTTATTGGCAATACGTCGCGCACCAAGCAGAAGTCATGTGTTAAAATTTGCGTACTTAATCGTCAGCCCTCTGTAGCTCAGGTGGTAGAGCAGCGGACCGGAAATTCGTGGACCGGGGTTCGACTCCCCGTCGAGGCATATTATTGTGCGTGAATTTTAATCGTGACTTATACTTTCTACGAAAAAATGCCTGAAGTATCAGTTACAAATAAAAGCAGTTCAATTAGCTTGGTAGATCGGATACGAACAGTACGGTGAAGCTTCGTAGATCCAGTTGCTACGGCTCATAGCATCTGAGAAAGCAGATTATGATACAGGATAGGTGCAAAGTCATAGTCCCAATTTGCAAGAGAGGTGCCCGTTCGGAATGCGGCAGTCATAGAGAGATCAGTCCGATCTCAATTGCCTCTAAAAGGCTTGCATCCGTCATTCTCCACAGACTGACTGGCACCCGTGAAAGCCAGATTCGTGAAGAGTAAGCCGGGTTGCGTCGAGGTCGGGGCTTCATCGACCAAATCTTCACCTTACGTCAATTGTTGGAGCACCGCCATGTTTATTGGCGAGCCATCGTTGTCGTGTTTCTTGACCCAAATGGTGCCTTCGATTCAGCCGATCGATGTTCCATTTGGGACTAGCTGCTGAGGAAAGTTGGGCCTGAAAAATACTTAAACAATATCGAAGCGGTGTACGCGCATATTTCGGGCAGAGTGAGGGTTTATGACAACCTGTTGCCATCCTTCATATCACCAGCGGTGTGAGACAAGTTTGCCTACTCCCACCTTTCTATTTAACTTCGCATTTGACGAAGTCATGGAATCAGCATTCGCTGGACTCGACGTAGAAGGTGTTGTACTAATTCCTGGTGAGCAACTGCCTGACTTGAAGTACTCGGACGTTATTGCCGTAATCTGTGACAGTTCCTAAACATATTAAACAGCACTGGACCGATTAGCACTGGCTGTCTGTCGTTTTCGGCTATGCTTCACTCCATCGAAATGCAATGTACGTCTACAAGATTGGCAGGGACCCACCCCTGCGCTAAAGCTTTGTGGTGGTTTGCTAGAAGTCGTTCAGGAATTCAAGTAACTGTGCAGCTATATTAGCGCCCATGGGATCGAAGATGAGGTTGCAAAGCGTAGAGCAAAAGTTTGACGTACTTTTGTCAATCTCCGCCACCCGTGGTGCAGACGCGACATTACTTTCGCCCTGAAGGGCAGAGTTTATAACGCAGCCGTCCTTTTGACTCTCCTGTATGGTTGTGAAACCTGGCCCATCAGATGGACAGACATAAAGAGGCTCGTCATATTCGAGCATCGCTGCCTTCGCAGCTCAGCTCATGTCTGGTGGCAGCGCCGCATGAGCAATGAGCGTGTTCGGCGTCAAGTATTTGGTTCATGAAGAGCGAGTGAACCGCTCAGCACCATTATGTCATGCACTAGGCCCCGACGGATGGGCCACATGTTGTGATGCCGGCACACCTGCTCCAGCGAAGGGAATTGTTTGCGAGTCGGGGGTGAGGTTGGAAGAAGAGGAGGCGAGGCCAAGCGATGACTTGGTCAAGAGAAAGGAAAAC
This sequence comes from Dicrocoelium dendriticum, assembly GCA_944474145.2. Taxonomy (NCBI): domain Eukaryota; kingdom Metazoa; phylum Platyhelminthes; class Trematoda; order Plagiorchiida; family Dicrocoeliidae; genus Dicrocoelium; species Dicrocoelium dendriticum. Next base: position 66,058,674 of record OX104071.1, on the reverse strand, counting down.
TCTCACTTAGAAGTTGTCGTCGGTTAATGCGTTCAGACCGTCTGGTTGGGGTCCCAAGGACGATGAAGGCGTACGGTTGGACACACTTGCTGATATGGCTAGGAGCCGGCCCCATGACGTTTGTGTTGAGAGTTCCTTTGTCCACCCCCACCTGCTTAGCATTCCCCTCCAATCACGATCTCACTCGTTAGGCATTATATAACTTTTTGCGGCACAACAGTCGGCTGTAAGCTCTCCGGAACGATGTCCATCCGTTACTGGGGACTCAGCTGACGTGCCAGTGTTTTCTTCCTCTTTATTTTCTTCTTCTTATCTTTTGTATTGCGGCACAATAACCGAGGTGCTTTCCATCTACAGCTAACGTGTGTAGTGAATGAATGATAAATTTTCCACATACTTGCGTGAAAGATGTTCCCAGGAATTATGTGAACATATCAAATGGTCCATAGCCGAATACCACAGGCTGCCTTAGGGACTACAATGAGTTATAGGGTGCCTTTCCGACAACAAGTGGCATTCTTCAGAGTTGCCCAATTTCCCAATTTTGTTCAGTTCCGCCGTGGGCTGCATCGTAGAGTGTTCCTTTGCGGAGCTTCATGATGCAAGCGTCAAGGTGTTGCCTGATGAGGAGCTAATTTATCTTTATTATGCGGACCATACTGTCTTGCTCGTTAGCGATTTTGCGGAAGCATTATCCACCCTGAATATCCTGTGTAGAGTGGTCCGATTATTTGGTATGCGCTTCGCAACATTAAAGTGCAAAGTGTTGCTGCATGACCACCACCACATGATGACATACCTTGGCCCTAGATAATGAGGAACTCGAGGGAGTTGATAGCTGGTTAACTCGGTAGCTGCATAAACAACGATGGGCGCATAAGAACTGAAGTCAGTTCACGCATTGCAAAAGCCAGGACTGCATTCTTGAACCTACAGCATATTTGGCGACAGAAGGGAATTTCCTTCCGTCTGGAATGAAGTGTACAAGGCCACGGTGAGGTCCGTCCTGCTTTATAGGAATGAGATTTGGCCCCTTCAGTCTGATGATCTGAGGCGTCTTGATTTCATCGATTACCGTTGTCTACCGAGAATTGATGGTGTTGGGTAGCACCAGCGTGTCAGCAACCATGATGGGGTGGGTAAGTACTAGGCAATGATGAGCACTGATAGCACTGAAGTAGTTGCGTTCGCATAGGCACGTACTACGTATGCTTGGTCATTGCTTACCTAGGACGGTCTTGTTTAGTCTGTCAGATGTAGGGTGGTGCAAGGCCCGAGGTGGACCAGAGTTGACTTAGTGGCGTGAAATGAAGTCAATTACGACCAAACTGCGGGCCGCTGGTTCGTGTCGCCTTCCGAGCTGGCGTCCAGGAAAGTCACCTCGTGCTTAGCTCGAGACTTTACAGCATCTGGCTCGCAGTCGACACAAGTGGCGCGTCTGCTGTCGTCAAGTAGTCGGACCGCCTTTTTAATGCGTGTTTGGTGCTGGGTTATCTGCAGGGTAACGGCTAATTATGACGCGGAGATTGATAGCCGCAAGGAAGCTGTCTCGCTGATACAGCCTTACCTATGAACGATAGCCAGCTCTTTGTGACGGTATGTTGTTAACACAAGGTGTAGGCACGGGTTCCACAAATTAAACTTCGAATTCCTTTCCGTTGTGTCAAGCGTTGCCCGCGGATCTCAGTAGCCTAGTTTTCAGGGCGTCTGCCGTGAACCACTAGGCTCTGAGTTCCAAACCAACTCAGGCTATAGCCAACTGATGAGTCCAAACCAGGACGAAACCGCGGTCGTGGTGTGTCAGTTTTGGGAGGAGCAACACCCAAATAATTCCATTTCGGATACGGTCCTCACGATCAAAATGATCGAGGTTTACCTCAAAGTGAACCGACGCCGCTGCCACAAGAACCTCGTTTCGCTTCAATGTGCAACGAATCGAAAGCAAAGCAGATGACAAAACTTCCTGCTCGCTACGACTCTAATAACATTAAATCGCTCATCAGACCTTCTCCTTTGACTAAACAGGGCCCACTTCATCTATTTTGTAAATCCCAAAGGCACCACCAGATAGCATAAGTAATGTTGTTGGTTGGGGCAGATGGAAATACCGGGGCAAAAAACAAAAGCCGACTCACTTCACGAATTCCCCAACCAAAGCTCTCAGTTCGTCTAAACTCATCACTGAAGTAAACTTAGCGTACAACTCATCTCCCAGTTTTTCAGTGTCATGTGCCCGAATATGCTAGACACGTGGACAACTCTGCGGAATTGAGGTAAGTTACTCCAACGTATACCTGGTGCTCTCTGCGAGAAGAGGAAGAGATTCCAATGTGAAATCAAGGGTACAGGTAAAATTAGTGTGCACAGTAACCCTAGCTTGTTCGCCAAACGGAGCGTTGAGTCGTGCTGCAACGTGATGAGCAAACCATTGCACTTGCTTTATATACAATACCAGCATTATTAACGGCGATGTTGATCCCGTCTAGATAATGGGCTTTCATGTACGCCAGGAAACTTGTCCGGCTCTCAGCATCGGTAATATCCAGCTGATGGAACTTAACCTGGAGGCCTCTGCCTTTTACTTCCTCCCATGCTTTTTTGCCCAAATCAACATTTCGAGCTGCACATCAGTGAGATAGCAATAGGAAATTACCTGTTAGGTAGACGTCCCACTCTCCGGTGGAACCATAAGCATGTGCCAATTTGGCAACAATTCCAAATCCTATCCCTTTATTGGAACCAGTAACCTGACAGATGAGAAAACCATGGAAAACTTACAAAAGCAACTTTCATAGCCAGGTAACAAGCGGATTGCACAAGTACATCAAAGCCACAGTGCTCTTTACTTGCCTAACTCTTTGAATGCTACCTGAAAAGCATAGAGTTGAAAATACTTGAAGCCAAGTGAGCGAAAAAGGTGGAGTTTCCCACTTGCGTCTTACTCAAAAGAGATACGAAGCCTCAAATAACTCAGATACCCGGACATGCTGATTTCCTGTTCGGTATGAAGTTTTAAGCGTACGGCTCTCTCAAAGAGCCCTTAGAAGCATTTCGAAATTTGTCGATTCATCAACATCTTCATCTGTAAAATTCTTTATTAGACCGCATTGCATTAGAGGACTCTGGCGTAGTGCAAATTGGTGACAATCATTTCAGATCAGTGATACTACTGCGACGCCGTTTACTTTAGCGGATGATTCCCTGTTGTGATTCGGTGAAAGTAAATCGGTGCAACATGTATAGTGTTGCAAAGATAATGTTTGTAAATGAGCAGATAATTTATCCTTGACAATGCGAAGAACATAAAGGACCGGTAAATCTACAATAGTGTTGCAAGTTGGCTAGTAGCATACTGGATCAATGTGTGTGTATGTGTACGCACTAATGTAGAAAGCTATTGTTTGAAGTTGCAAATGCGACGCTACATTTGGAACTATGTTCGGTCGGACCGTCAGCTTGAGAAACGGTCTTTGTACATAATAACTGACGTCTGTGGAGTGCGTAGTATCATCCGGATTGGCAAAAGGCAGGGACTTTATTTAGCGGTGAGTCACATCCTCTACGTCACAGTGTGGTTTAACAGACAGCTGTGGTCTCTATAGGTCGAACGCTTGCCAGGCGGTAAGCCACCACGTCCGGGAACACTGCCGCCGAATCATTTGATGGAGATGGATCATTAACCCGAGCCACCCCGCGAGCACCACGGGGCTGTTCGGCCAGCTACTCAGACAAGAGTAGCCAAATACTTGCAGCACATTTTCCGTGAAATCGGCAAGTGTTGAATACTAATGTGTGGTATGTCACTTACATGGCAAGTTGCAAAGCTGAAAGATTCTTGTAGCATTCCAGCTGTATAATGTGTTGAAGCACAATCGGTCCAAAATAAGAAAGTAAATTAAGGGACTTTATAGCACCAGAACGTTACTATGCTTCGACAGTATCTAGTAAACACTTACTGTTTCCTAGTATTCTCGTTTACCACACGACACTTAAGCTGTGCAGGTACTGCTGTCCAGAAGGCCAGCATCAGACACAACCTCAAGACATCATCATCAATATACGCGTTGTCTAGAAGTGGATAACATTTCGGTTACTCTGCCGCAATAAATAAATGAAAAAGAGGAAAAAACCTGCAGCAGATGCATGACAGCTGAGCTACCAGTAACAGATGGACGTCGTTCCGGAAAGCTACCAGCCGGCTACTATTCAGCAGAAAAGAACTTATTATGCAAAATTATATTATGCTAAAAAATGAGACCCTGGTTAGAGGGGGAAGCTAACAGGGATAGGGAGAGACAAAGAAACGCACAGCACGAACGCCACTTAGACCGGCTCCAAGTCATGTCAGTGGGTACATCAAGGCAAACGTGTTCATCGTCCTTCAGACATTAAACAGGAAGCCGAAAAGATCGAACCGAGGTAAGTTTCGAGGTGAAGTTATATAAAGCCGCGGGAGCAGATAATCTTCCTCCAGCCCTCTTCAGATTCCGGGGACCTGCTCTTGTGTAAGCTTTACACGAGTTAATAGTGAAGCTGTGGGAGCAGGAAACTGTCCCAACCGACTGGAGGCGCTCCGTCATAGTCGTAATTCTCAAGGGATACTCAAGATCGGAATGCGGTAATCATAGAGGAATCATCGCCTCCAAATTGCTTGCCTCTGTCATCATTCACAAAGAAGTGCCAATGCTGACGAATAAACGGACTGGGTTAATCAGGTCGCAGACACAACGAAAAAGACGAGCGAAATGCGCGTGTGTATTGGCCCGAAAGCGATGAATGAGACCCTATGTAGAGAGTATCATGCGCTGCCTGCCCTAGAGGACATTTCACTGCGTTTGGCCAAGATAAGTATTTCACGAAGGTAGACCTGTCTTCCGCATTCTGGCACAGGGCTCTTAATGAAGAATACAACTTCCTTACATCTTTTTCACACCGTTCGGTCATTATCTTTATCTGCGTAAAACGTTTGGTTTCTAGGTTTCAAGTGAAAGTTTTCAAAAGTGATTGGTGCCTACGGTAGACGATTTAGTTGGTGTAACATTTGTTCACTGGAGTGGTAGATGGCAGAAGGGGGATTCCCATGTCAGCTCCTTCGCGTCCCGTCTGAAGCAGAGATTCGGGGATCATTATGATGCGCTGTTCATAGGGAACCGTCACGTTGGCAGCGAAAACGACACGATCTTGTCTTGATCAGCACGCAGCTTAGAGGTAACGAGCTTGTGTCCTAAGTTTGCTGCGCGGGGTCAAATCCGCGATGGCGTAGGCGTCCTCGCGGTTTACTGAGCCTGCGTGCGACTGGTGCTGGTCGCACGGCAGAGAAGCGCCGTCGTGGCGTACAGTTGACATATTATTTTTATTTTTATTGCTCAGCACATAAGAATCCAACAGTCGTTTGAAACTTTTCTCACTGTACGCTGACGACTGGCTCTGGTAAATCGTTCCAGTCCATCACCACACGGGATGGACTCGGAGCCTCCTTGGCTTAAACAGTTTTCAGGAGTAACCCCTCATCGAGCTACCAACTCTGAGTGGAATAAACTCCTTTAGTTCATTTCCCATCATCCCTCGCAGAATGCGTCTGGTGTAAATCAGGTCACCACGACGACGAGGATAATCGAGGGGGAACATGTTTATCTTTCGAAGTTGCTGGTCGCAAGGCAAATAGCGGAACGCAGAGGTCGAGTTTGACCCTCGTTGTTGGATTCTCTCTATGAGCACACGTTCGGTCTTTGTAAGAGGATAGACCGCGGGTGAGCCGTAATCGAGGATGGGGCTTACATGGGTAGTGAGTATGAGTCATACCAGAGAGAATGATCTCCTTATGGAACAGAACAGCCCATTGGCAGCCGCTACCCTCCTCAAGGGAGAACCCTAATCGTTCTCCTGTCTAGGCCTGGGCAACCTGACAGTATCCTGCCCAAGCAATACAATGAATCCTTCCCCAAACCGATTTCTGATGCTCTGGCCACCGCAGAGGATAATCAACGGTGCCCTATCTGCTGCATCGAGCAGGGTGGATAGGGGTTTGGATGCTACTGCTCAAGCCTTCCCATCTTCTTATTCCCCTTCTTGCGCTTTTTCACTCTTATCGTCCGGTTCCAGCTTTACTTTTATCCCCCCTGCTTTCAACCCCCAACTTCTCGGCCCTCCCCCACCTTGCTTCAATAGTTGCTTGTCTTTTAGTTTCAACTCACATGTGAACGCAGAGCATCATTCCTGCACTGTCAACAGGCCCATGTCCAAGCAAGCGGCCCATTCCAGTTCATCGGCTTCCATTTGGAGCCCTCGATCCTCCTTCAGACTGGCATGTTTCAATGTTCGCACATTGCTTCAGATCGGTCAACAGGCAGCACTTGCCCGCACACTAGAGACCCTATCGATTGATACCTGCTGCTTATCGGAAACCCGCCTGCAAGACTCGAGCTCTGTACTCACTCTGCGATCCCCTTCAGGTGACACTAGCAGCACTTTCTCATTGCACCTATCCGATGACGATGCAGCTTCGAGCACCGGCCAAGCCGGTGTTGGTATTGCCCTGAGTCCCCGGACTGAAGCTGCTCTGGTTGATTGGATTCCAATCAGTAGCCGGATGTGTGCGGTCCGATTGGCTGGCTCGTTCAAAACTTCGAAGTCGCGTGGGACTAACAGGTGTCTATTCGTTATCGCTGCCTATGCACCGACAAACTGTAGCGATGACTCGGTAAAAGACGACTTCTATCGCCAACTGAACGAACTCCTTCGCCACAGAAGAAGCTCGGACACTGTAGTGCTGGCTGGGGATCTGAACGCTCAAGTTGGAAAATTATCCACAGATGAGCTGCATCTGGGCGGCCAACATGGTATAGGCTCCCGTAATGTTAGCGGTGAGCGGTTACTTCATTTGTGTGAAGATGCTCGCTTGTTTCTTGCGAGCACTAATTTCCGACACAGCACCCGTCGGAGGGTGACTTGGCGCCCACCAGCCTCGAACCAGCTATGGACGCAAATCGAGCACATTGCTATCAGTTACCGCTGGAGAGGCTGCGTCCAGAACTGTCGCTCGGTTTGGAGCACAGGTGTTGACACCGATCATGCACTTGTATGTGCTGACCTGCGGATGCGCTTTGGTGGACGCCCGCGACGATGTTGTGAGCGCACTGACAGCGGCAGACTGGTGAAGCCAGCTGTTCTGAACGCCTATCAAATTACGCTGTCATCCGAGTTGGATAAACGCTCACTGGATGCAATTGAAGCTCACTGGTCTCATATGCAACAGGCCTTACTAGCAGCAGGCAAATCCTCATGTGGTATGCATAATCGCCAACATGAACATTGGGTCTCTACACAGTCTTTGGAACTTATAGATGCTCGCCGGCATATTCCGGCTGGGAGCGACCACAATGAAACTCGCAAAGAGCTCCGGGCAAAACTCCGTGCTAGCCTGAAGAGAGACCGCGAATCCTGGTGGTCTCGTCGTGCAGCAGAGATGGAAATGGCCGCTGTCCTCGATAACCATCGTGAGTTATTCCGTCTTATACGGGAAACGGGCAACAGGAGTCCTGGTGTTAGTGAAACTATACGTGACGAGAGTGGACAGCCTATCCACAACTTATCAAAATGCCTGGAACGTTGGGCTGAGCACTTTGAAAGACAATTTAATTGGTCGGAATTGTTAGATTTCTCGCCGACCAGTGATCGCCCCACTCCCTGGGCTGTCCCTTTGGATTCACCCTCTCGCTCAGAAGTCGAACATGAGATCAAACTGTTAAAGTTAAATAAAGCCACGGGACCTGATGACCTTCCTCCAACTCTCTTCAAATTCGGGGGACCCGCTGTTGTGGATGATTTACACGAGTTACTTGTCAAACTGTGGGAGCAGGAAACTGTCCCAACCGATTGGAGCCGATCCATCATAGTCCCAATTTTCAAAGGAGGCTCACGATCGGAATGCGGCAGCCATAGAGGAATCAGTCTGATCTCCATCGCCTCCAAATTGTTTGCCTCTGTCATCCATCACAGACTGACTGGCACTCGTGAAAGCCAGATTCGTGAAGAGCAAGCTGGATTTCGTCGAGGTCGTGGCTGCATTGACCACATCTTCACCTTGCGTCAGTTGTTGGAGCACCGTCACACATATTGGCGGCCCACCACTGTCGTGTTCCTCGATATCAAAGGTGCATTCGATTCGGTGGATAGACATGCACTTTGGGACTGTCTACTCAGGAAAGATGTGCCTGAGAAATATGTAAATATTATCCGAGCATTATATGTGCGTTGCTCGGGCAGAGTGAGGGCTTACGGCAAGTTGTCGTCGCCCTTTAATATCTCCAGCGGCGTGAGACAAGGATGCCCGCTGTCACCTTTCCTCTTCAACTTCGCTGTTAACGAAGTCATGGAAATCGCGTTTACAAGACACGACTTAGAAGGTGTGGAGCTACTCCCAGGAGAACGACTTCTTGATTTAGAGTATGCTGATGATATTGCCCTCATCTGTGACAGCTCACAAACGTGCCATGCGGCACTGGACAGAGTGGCACTAGCTGTCCGTCACTGCGGGCTTTGCTTCGCACCTTCGAAGTGCAAAGTGTTTCTCCAAGATTGGTCTGGACCGCCTCCTACGCTGACCCTTGCTGGGGATCAGCTAGAAGTCGTTCAAAACTTCAACTACCTGGGAAGTTGTATCAGCGCCCGTGGGATTGAAGAGGAAATCACGAATCGTATAGCAAAAGCTCGGGGCGCTTTTGCTAACCTTCGCCGCTTATGGCGCCGGCGCGACATCACTCTTGCCCTGAAGGGTAGAGTGTACAATGCAGCAGTATGTTCGACCCTATTGTACGGTTGTGAAACCTGGCCGCTTAGAGCAGCGGACCTGAAGAGGCTAGTTACGTTCGACCACCGTTGCCTTCGTAATGTAGCTCACATTTGGTAGGAACACCGCGTGAGCAACGAGCGTGTTCGACGCCTTGTTTATGGCACAGGAAAAGGAAATGAACCGCTAAGCACCGTTATTTCACGCATCAGGCTCCGATGGCTCGGCCACGTGTTACGCATGCCAGCCCACCGACTTCCGCGACGTGTGTTGTTTGCGCGCCGGGGGTGTGGGTGGAAGAAGAGGAGGGGTGGCCAAGCGATGAATTGGTCCAGAGGAATGAAGACCCTCACTTCTGAGCTGGCCTCGGTTGGAGCGTCTCGGCTCCCTGGTTGGGGTCCGAAAGAAGATGAACACGTTTGGTTGGACACACTTGCTGATATGGCAAGGAGCCGACCTCAACGGCGTTCGTGCTGAGTTTCTTTGTCCTACCCCATCCCTCTTAGCCTCCCCCTACAACCACGATCTCATTACTTAGCCTTATATAATTTTGCATAATAATTTTTTTTGGGTGCACAGCACCTGGCTGGTAGCTTACCGGAACGATGCCCATCCGTTACCGGTAGCTCAGCCAGCTTTCACCAGTTGTTTTTTTCTCTCTTTTTTTATTTGTATTGCGGCACAGTAGCTGAGGTGTTCCCCACCTCTAGCTAACGTGTATGATGATGATGATGACCCTCCTCAAGGTGTCCTGGGTTGTGCTCAACTCAGACGACACACGTGCACCAAGGTTCTCCTCTCAAGCAGCGTCCCTGAACAAGAAGTCACCAAAGTGATAAACAGCAAACGGGTACGGAGTACCGATTGGGGGGACTGAACACTTTTCGTAATTGATGGGCAATCGCCACTCCAGTGACCAGCTGTGCAGGCGTTCAAAGGTCTCTTATAACCAGTAAGCATTCTCAAACTCGGAGATTTCTAGCCATAGCTTTAAGTCGTCAGCACATGGCAAACAGTCCGTACAGAGCTTGGTTGGAAGGTGGTTGATGAATAGTTTGAACAATTCAGGACCGAGGACGGAGTCTTTTCGAACTCCACTGGTCATGCACACAGGTTCAGAATAAGTTTCATTCACCCTCACTGGCATACTACGGCCTTTCAAAATATCGGCGATCCAAGGGAGAACCTCCTCAGGAACATTGACACCAGGATGTTTAAGGAGGAACCGTTCGTGTGAAAGTTTATCAAATGCTTTCCTGAAGTCAACAGAAAAGACATTTCGGCGATTGCCGGGATCCACGGATTTAGCCCAATTTTCTCTGGCCACAAGCAGGTTTGAGGCACACAAGCGTGTCCTCCGGAAGGCATGCTGAGTGGGAGAGCGAATATTCACATTATTAAGGTAGCGATTCAGGGACCTCTTAAGAATTCTCTCCATGACTTTACACACTATAGAAGTTAACCAAATCGGCCGGTAGTTTCCACGATTCTGATGAGTTCCAACCTTGATGTATGGCCTTGACGGTACCTTTATTTAAATCAAGCGAATGAAGTCCTTCGTCGAGAGATAGCTGGAAAACGTGGCAGGCAGGTACAGCAATGCGTTCAGCCACTGATATAAGAAACAAAGGATCTAGACCATCAGGGCCTGGCGAGGAATTTGGATTTAGTTCAAGGAGAAGCTTGGCAACCGAATCGAGACTGTTTTTTAGGTGCTCTAAAGTGAAGTGGGGTGCAGGTACAGAATAACTGGCAAACAGAGGTTGTGTCGAAAAGACTGAAGAATACTGCATGGTGTTGAGCACTGCTTTTGCCTCATTTTCGTGAAATAGTATATGAGCTCCGTTGGAATACAAAGCAGGCATTCCATTACCAGCCTTCATACGCCTCATCAGATAGAAGAAAAGTAGTTTGGGAGGGGTTGAAGATTCCTAAGCTAAGCAGCGCTCGTACTGTCGTTTCTCACGCTTCCATAAGATACAGAAATTCCTGACCACTTTGTAATCAAGGCAGTCCAAATTAATGACGTAGTTATGAATTTACCCCACAATCTGCGTCATCGGCTCACAAGCGATTTTAACTCACGAGCAATCCACAGAGGGCCTTTGGATAAACATTTCCCTTTGGAGAGTGGAATGACCTGAGTTAGGAGTGATGTGTAGTTGGAGTGTAAGAGGGTAAAAAAGTAATATTAAAAATAAAGTGTCAACTGTGCGCCGTAACGGCGCTTTGCTGCCGCGCGACCACCACCAGTCACGCGCGGACTGAGTATACCGCGAGAACGGTATACTCAGCCCGCGCGCATCACCAACTTGTAAGTGCTGCGGGATACTCCAGTCCATAGCGCTGGCGGCAGTTTTCTAGGGGTGTGGATCAGCATGCCAGAAGTTCCGATGGCATACTCCTTGATCGTGAATGGTGAGATGCCGCATGCAACAAAAGGAAACTAAGCGGTGGTTACGTGTCCCGCTTGGTTGGAGAGCAGTCAAATCTGTAACATGTAACTCTGCCGGTGTGAGCAAAATATGGAGGATGTGTGGCGACTGACTAGGACATATTCTCGTGGATATTGCAACATGCTGAAGCAGATGGCGAGGAAGCACGGTTTCAAGGAAGATTTCGTCAAAGGAGTTCGGGGAGAGATTACAATGGAGTGATTCCAAGTCGATACTAGCAGTGTCAAAGGCTCCCAATATCAGACAATCCTTGCCACTACTATGCCTACGAAGAGTGTCCAGCCGTCTTAGTCCGGAACCGGAAAGGAGCTGTGTAATGAAATCCGACCATAAGAAACTTGCATTCGTCATGTATCCGACAACACAGAAGTTCAGATCCACCTACATTGTCATATATGGCTTCAAAAAGTTGACCCCTGAGGTCTTCTTTCCAGTGTAGAATCACATCACCTCCAGGTCTAGCATCAAAGCGATCTAATTGAAAGAGCTTAGACTCTGGAATATGTACCGCCGAGTCCAAAATGTCCTAAGGCTGCTAAATCTCATTAAAAGCCATAAGGTCTGGATGATTCTCAGAGTCAAGGTATTGAACTTCATCAAGTTTGTTTCGTAAGGTACATACATCGGCAGATATTACCTCCAAACCATTCCTCAATCTTACCGCCCGTATGCGTCAAAAATTAGCCTCCAGCGAACTCTCAGAGTTATCTGAACCACACGAACATCCACAGTGCGTAGGTTAGCCTCACTGTTTGTTCGGTGCTAATGTAACACTTCCACAGCTTTCTTCATTCGACTATGGTGTTAGATGACGTATTCATTGTAGCCTATCTCGATTAATGCCGTAGGGAATCTAATCCACAATGAGATTGCTTTGTAATGGGCGATTAATTTTTCGCAGAGATTTCTCGATTACACACTACACACAGTATACACGTTAGCTAGAGGTGAGAAACACCTTGGCTACTGTGCCGCAATACCTAAAAGAAATAAGGGAATATAATACAACAGGTGCAGATCTCTTGATTGTCTGGGAACATATCAAAATACAGGCATGACGATTCACACGAACATAGGCAACGATATACACGAAGCTTGCTCAACACAGGGAGCAAATTCCTAAGAGTTCCCTAAACTTACCAGAGCGACAGTCTAATCCGCTTAAAGATAAGCGAGTAAAGTATTGTTCAAGTTCAAGTCCAATTGGGACCGGAACAGTATCAAAAGATCATAAAATGTCCCACCTACGAAAACGTCGTTGAACTAACAGGGAAACCGAGGCATTGCTTTGCCAATGGCGAGCCAAATCAAAACACACGATTCACGTGGTTAAGCAAACAATGCACAAGTGCCCTGCGTTATCAGTGCTCGCTGTACCGGCCAAGTGCAGAATAAAAGAACATAGTAGTGTCAGTAAAGGAAAGGAGACAGAGAAGACATGCTTATCGAATTTCGTAAGCAATATTAATATGTAAGTTAAAAGGAGTTCAATATAGTGTTCAATAGTGTATGATGGGATAAAAAGCATTGGCTTTACAAGACCCATAGGATGGTAAATGCAAAATAAGTACAAATCATTAGATTCCGACATGGAACTGAAATGCCAATAGTCTAAACCTGGTACATTACACCACAATGTGTTGTTTGTCACTCAGATGAATGTCTAACAATTGTTTGAAGGCTGTAATGTTCGGAGCGTTTACCACGTGCGTTGGCAAGTCATTCCATTGTGAACAGATTCTAAGAGAGTAAAAATATTTTCTACAGTCTAATCGGGAATGTTGGATTATCAGCTTGAGGTTATGACCTCTCGATCGCTTATATGAGGCTAGGGTGAGCAGCGATTTGCACGGGTGATCGCTTTCCGTTAATATCCGGTATGCCAGAATGAGATCTCTGCGTAGTCGTCGGTATTCGGAGGAAAACATTCCGATTAAACTGAGACGCACTTCATAATTGAGACCAGATAATCCGCGTGTTGCCTTCATAGCTCTTCGTTGGGGCTGCTCTAAGCGATGAATGTCTCGTTTTAACCATGGGCACCAAGCCTGGACGGCATATTCGACGTGGGGACGGATATAGGAGTTGACAAGCATGGGTACCAGCCGTCGGTCAAAAACACCAAAAGCTCGCCTCAAAAGTCTCAGGTTCATGTTCGCCACGTTCGCTGCTTTGGAAAATTGGAGCGAATTCCCCAGACTTTCTTGCACAATGATACCTAAGTCTTTTTCTGTGGTCACGCGCCGTAAAGCGTACTGCCCCAAGAGGTACGTGTTGGCAAGATTGCTGCGCAATGACAGTAGGTGACACTTGGCAGGATTCAGGGGGAGGTGATTTATATCTGCCCATTTGTTGATTTTATCCAAATCATTCTGGAGGAGGGCACAGTCTGATGTTGAGTGAATAACTCTCCAGATTTTTGCGTCATCTGCAAAAATTTGCATCGAGGATTGAATATTATCCGGGAGGTCGTTAATGTAGACCAGAAAAAGTAGGGGACCAAGGACGGATCCTTGAGGAACACCGCTGGAGATGCAGAGGGTTTCCGAGAGGGCATCGGCGACTCTGACCTTGATCGTTCTGTCATGCAAATATACTGCTAGCCAGGTGAGTAGGGAACCATGGATACCGTAGGCACGAAGCTTATGAAGCAGAGCTAAGTGATTGACTCTGTTGAATGCCTTCGAAAAGTCTAGGTAAATCACATCAAGGGGACATCCTTCATCAAGTGCTTTGGTCCATGAATCCCGAGCAAGAAGCAGATTTGTGAGGCAAGATCGTTTGCGCCTAAAGCCGTGTTGGAGGTGAGAAATTAGCTTCAGGCTCTCAAAATATCGTGTAATTTCATCTGCAACTAACGATTCCATTACTTTTGATAACACAGGGCGGAGAGTAATGGGTCGGTAGTTGGCAGGATCCGATCGTTTACCTCCTTTGTATATCGGAGTGACTATCCCGCTTTTCCACTCAGACGGAAGTGTTTGGGAATTGAGTAGACTTTGGAAAAAGCTTGCGAGGTGTGCTGCTATGGTGGGAGCAAGAGTTTTAAGAACTTTGGGTCTGATCTTGTCGACTCCCGGAGCGCTATTTTCTCTTAGAGACCGTAGTTTGCTAGCGACAGCTGCTGAGGTAAAAGTGACAGTTGATATGCCGACCACGTTGGGTGAATGCTGGTTTGGCAAAGGTTCTATGGCGTTTGCAGTCACTGTGCCAAACTGCAGAAGTAATGCGTTCGCAGCATCCACAGCAGTAGTCATTAGGCCACCATCCGTCTTGAGTGGTGGTATTCCTGTTTTAACTTTTCTTCTGCTGTTCACGTACCTGTACAGCAGTTTTGTATTGTTCGTGAATTTAAGTACCATGTTTTTTTGTCATTCGTACTTATCGGCTCTAATCAGTGATGTGCAATAGTTCCTCACTATTTTGTAATTCTCCCAGGTGGCGTCGCAATGGTTCAGCGCGTATTGTCTCCAGATCTCGTCTCTGGTGCTAATCCATTTACGCGTTCTGCTTCGGATCCAGGTGTTGGTCCGGCGCGGCACTCGTAATGCTTTGACTTTTGATGCTGCTTGCGTGACACCGCTAATTTTGTCTTTTAGTTCGTTCCACGCGTCGTCTGCCGTGCTCTGTAGATTGAGGTCCCAGTTGACGGTTGTCGCTAGGCTGTGAAGCACGGAATAGTTGGTTATAGTTCGTCGGTTTTCATGTCTGATTTCAGTAGTATTGGCGTAACACACATAGGCAAAATTCAACACTGAGTGGTCACTGTTGCCTAATGGTGGATCGTATGAAATTGTCTCAATCATCAACTCTTCGTTGGTTAGGACTAAATCTAGAAGCGATGACTTATTTGAACCGCGGTGTCTAGTTGGGCGGTGCACGTGGTTGTACAGAGCTGCTGTATCCATAAACTCGAGAATCTTTGATTTGAAGTAAGGACCTCTAGAAGTCGCTGAGACAATTGAGGGTACGTTAAAATCGTCCATGATTAGACAATGTGAGTACTTTTGAGAAACTGCATAATGAAGCGCGTTTAACAGTATGTCATCTCGGTCTGCGGTGGAGTTCGGTGGCCTGTAGACAACTGCCAACAGACAAGCATCCCACGTCTTCTTCGAAGGTTCACCACCTCGGCCATTTAGCTGCATTCGGCAAAACAAAGCGTCGGAGACAGCAAGGTGACGTTCGTTAATAGCCTCACATCTCAGACAATTCCGATAGTACAGAGCAACGCCGCCACCGCGAGATGGACGATCATTGCGAATAAGTGACATATCACTGATTTCGATGTCCGTGTCAAGCATGTCATTGGAGAGCCAGGTTTCAGTTACAGCTATGATATCCCAATTGATTGTGTTATGTCGATGGCGCAATTCAGGTAGCTTAGAGTTGAGCCCCTGAGCGTTTGTGTAGCAGCACTGTATCTGTTGACACATTAGGAGCTCGGTTCGTTGTGATTGACCGGCACAGCTTGTGCCGGTCTGCGTACGTTTTTTGTCACAGGCGTTTGCACATTTGTCTGACCTGATTTAGGAACAACCGAGTCCGGTTCGTCTGTATCTGTAGCCCGTACTTTGTTTAGGAACGGTCTTAAACGTATTTCAGGTGGCCCACGTTTTCTGTTGTCGTGCCACGCTTGGACGGCCGTTGATACCATCTCAGGTGTAGCCACGGTGACTTTCAAAATTTTTGGCCCGTTACCCTGATAGTTTAAGGAGGCCGCTAGACGGGTGACATCGAAAGTCGCGATATTTTGTATGTTGTAGAGCTCCGTTATGTACCTCCACTCTTCGATATGGTGCTTCTGATGTTCATTTATATCGCCATGGTTAAGTTCTGGAACACCGTGGACCAGCACTACTTTCTTCGTCGCATTATGTCGTGACGCGAATGGGTCGGATTTCCATTTTTGCCTTTCTATCCATGGTTTATCTGGGAAAATGCGGGTGCTGAGAGAGGAATTTGTTAGCTTGTGGCCTGTCAGGAGCACATCCTCCAGGTCGCGTAGGCCGTAGTAGACGCCTATAAGTTTAAAATATGAACGGGAAGATTTTAAACTGCAGACCGAGTGCGTCAAGTCAATACTTGAACTATTTCACCGTCTGCAGACAGTGCGTTCCAATAAGCTATGACCCTACGCGATAACCCAAAAGCTGCCCAAATCCGGTCAGACTGGGGTTTGTGTGACTTTAATGGGTGGCCACGAAGGGTTGGCGCACAAGTTGGGCGTAACAGTCTAGTCAAATCAGGACCAATGTGCCCCATCAGTATACGATATGTGAGGACCAAGTCGTCCCGAAGCCGCCTGTAATACATGGGAAACATATCCAAGTGACGTAGCCTCTCCGGGTGGGTCAACTTCTTTAATCCGTGCACCATTTTCGTTCCGGACCACACTACTCGTTCAATTGCCATCTTATCACGAACCAGGCATGGAGGACAAGGCTGAACGCCGTATTCCAAGTGCGGCCTTACAGAAGCCGAAAATAGTCTAACGAACATTTCGGTGGTCAAGAGCCCGAATGGCCTGCGGATCATTCACAACCTGATGAAACCCCTGCTAGCGGCTGTCGTCCAGTGTACGCTGGACTTAAATTCTGATGACAGCAAACCTCTGAGCTCAGATTGGAGTTGAACTCGCGTTACCTAGTTGCCGCCAAGCAAAAAACGTGTCGGCCGGTCATTCGGCTCAGTGAGTAAAAATGAACATTTCGCTAAATTAACGGGCAACTGTCACAAAAGGGACCAGTCGCAAAGTCTATCCAGAGCCCTCTGTAGGGTCAGTAGACCAATCGGATTGTCTATTGTGAACCAGAGTTTCAAGCCATCAGCAAACATTAGGGATGGCACACTACATCGGGTAGGTCATTGACGTATAAAGAGAAGAGGAGAGGGCCAAGCACTGAACCTTGCGAAACGCCACTGAAAACATCGGCGTAAGGACAGGCTTGAAACCACCAGCACACACATTTCCCTTCCAAGTAGAAAAGCCGAAATCCATCGTAAGGCTGGTCCAGGAATATCGTAGGACTTCAGCTGGTACAAAAGGCGCGAATGTGGAACGGTGTCAAAAGAGTTGGAAAAGTCAATGAACAGCACGTCCATTGCCTTGCCGCAATCAACTGCTAAGGCCCAGTGTTCACGAGCCGTTAGCAAGGTAGCAAGGCAAGAATAACCCTTACGAAAGCCTTACTGAGAAGGATGGAGCAACTCAAACGCACTCAAGTGTCCTTCGATAGCGTCCCTCACGAGCTTTTCCAACAAATTGACCAGCACGCTCATCAAACTGATCGATCTATAGTTATCAGAGAGGTGCTTATCACCTTTCTTAAAAATTGGATAAACAATAGTCTCCTTCCAGTCAGTGGGTAGAGAGCAGCTGTGTAAAGACTTCACAAAAAGTTATGTAATCGGAGGGAAAAGTTCATCAGTCAACTTGTACAACAGTTTGGGATGAATAGCTTCCCCACCGGAAGCTTTATTAGAATTAATGCCCTCAGAAGCCGGATCAAGAGACTCCGTTATGGAAACCTCTCCAAGTGGGAGCCCTCAAGAACTTTTGCCTACAGGCTGATATGCGGCAGCCGTGATTCTCGAACGTAAACCTGCAGCGTACTATCCTCCGAGCAAACAAGCATTTCCACGATCTGTAATATCAGCAATACCGTCAAGGCCAAACAACACCGGGGTGCACGAGTTCATGTTCCTTCGCCTTTTGACACACGTGAAGAAGCATTTCGGGTTTGATGAGGTTATACGAGCAAGATCTACTTCATGCTGTATGCGAGCACCTAGTAAATGCTGCCTGCAGACAATTCCAGCCTCACGGTAGCGCTTGAAGTTGCATGACGAAGGAGCAGATAAGTAAGTACGCCAACATCTGACACGTCTGTTAAGTTGTTTGCGTACAGCAGGATCAAACCAGGCTGGCTTTGCCCTAGTTTTATTCCTGCCAGACAGTGGTGCATGGGGAACAGAGAGCTCACTCAAATATGATTTAAATCTATCCCAGGCCGTTTGAATGGCGTCACTTTCCAAAATGACACAAAGCGAATTTGCGGCATTGACTTCCATTGTCTGTAAGTCATTGCTGTCTCCTGCTTGCAACCGGATTCAATAGAAAAACGTGAATAATATCTTCCAAATGCGTGCCCTGCAGTATTTTCATCACATCTCGTTCCAAAGTTGTCCAGTGCATTTTTGTAACGGTTGACTGCACATCATTTGTTGTGGCATCAGCGCTGGACTGTACCATGAGCTTCAGCTGTGTACCTTACCGGTCATCAACTTTCAGTGTGACACGTGCCGGACTGCAGGGAACAATAAGCACCCATCCTCTGATCGCCCGAATCTCCCTTTGCGTTTCTGCTCAACTTAGGGCGGGGTCTCCAGATATGACGAGCTTAAGTCTTCCTATCCAGCTCTCTCAGATGCGGACACCTCGGGAAGGCGGAGTAGACACATTTTCGATTCTCCTGCGACAGCACAAAAGACTGAAGGACGGGACAGCTTTCCTCATCCGAGGACACATGCGACTGTGGCGAGAAATGGCGTACCAAGAATTTCGGTCACCCCAAAAACAGCTGTGCGTAGAACGACCGCTAAAAGACGCAGAAACCTAAAACAAAACAGAAGCCTTCGTCATCCCAGCTACGACTGGTTTTGGACAGAATGGCGCAGCTGGAAGTTCTGAGTAAAGGAAGCCCAGCACATCGAAACTACCTATATCTGATGGAAACAAATTTCCCTCCCGTGAGCGGTGTCTAATCATTGTAAGTGCTCTCTAGTCTAATAGGGAGACACCAGCAGAAAGAATACTGTATGATCAAGCATTCCTAAAGCGTATGGTCTCTCTTCTGCTAGATAGTAGGAAAAAGGGACTAACTTTGTCTCTGCATTTCGCCTTGGGATAAAGCGAGAAGACCCAACCAACTCCCGTCCTCTCAACTTTGTCTGTCAAAATGAGGAAGAGTGCCGCCGTATCCTCGGACGTACCTGATGTCACAAGGAAGAAAAATTCAATGCACAAAGTGAATTTTCAGGTAGTGCAGAAAGTACAGAGGTCCCGCTCGAAGCCACTGTTCGTGCTCCCCGGGACTTATAAACATGTTGATGGTTGCAAACTTTCGAAGCCCCCGGAACGAATTGGACGAGGTACACGACCTCACTTCATAGCTGCTTCCTGACCTATTGGCCTTCACTGAATCCTGGCCCAATTCAGATATCTCTGACCCCGAAATCTACATCTCAGAATACTGAATTTTCCGTGCTGACCGATCTGGAAGAAGGACTGGTGGTGGGGTAATTCTCTACTGGAGAGTGGAACTTAAATTTTATCTCGTAGAAGCTGTCAGCGATGCTTATGGTGGTGCAGAGCTATTCTGGTGCAGGATCAATAATGGCTTCAAATCTCTTATAGTTGGCGTTGTCTACAAAGCCCCTTGGGGATGTGACGTCTCTGTGCTAGCCTTTATCAAATCACATGAAAATCGCAGAGATTGTCTTATTGTGGGTGAATCCAATTCCCCGGATGTCAATTGGGACCTACTACACTGCCGCCTTCTACCCCAGTATTTTGACACTAGCCTCCTTGAAACTGCCCTCAAAACGAATCTCTCCCAGCATATAACATCACCCACTGGGCTCCTTCCTGGCCAGACTCCACAAACTCTTGATTACGTGCTCACTCCGACTCTGTCTGATGTCTTGGAATTGACCCTTCTACAGCCATTGGTAAAAGCGACCATTGCAGGATCTCCTTCTTAGGGACTAAACATCTAGCTATTCGAGCCCGGCGCGCACACCGTCGAAACTTTTGGTGGACCGAGACATCCAAGTTAAGGGCGGTAGCGGGTACTCTGGACTGGAATGTTTCATAGCACTTGGAACTCGATGCTGCTTGGAACGATCTATTCTACAAGTTGAAGCTACTCATTGAGGTCGTCCCATTCCAAAGTATCAGGTCTCTCTCTAAGGGTCCCCTGGGCCAACATAAAACAACGACGAAAACTATGGGACAAATTCAAATTTTCCCGTTTAGACTCAGACTACTCTAAATAAGGCCATCAGAAAATTCTGCTCCCTTAAGACAAGTGAAAAGAGACGACGATGCGAGCATAGCTTGCAGAATAATCCCTTTCTTGGCCAAAGCAACTATTTTCATAACTTAACAAATGTTCCAAGGCCAGCAGTGGAATTCCTGTATTGTCTACGAGTTATCCAGGTACAATACACTATGATGATGACGCTAAAGCTGACCTGTTGGCTCTACGGTTATCCTCAGTATACAGGAAGGGGGACAAATTTGCAAACAATTATATACTTGCACACACAGAACATCTGGGAAATATCATTATTGATGCAGATGCTAACTAGAACTGAACTCAGAGTCTTCACCAGGCCCAGACCGGCTACATCCCCATTTTCGCAAGATCGTAGTAGAATTCCTAGCCGTCTCACTATCTCAATACTTTCAGCTATCTCTTAAAGCTGGTCGACTACCTGTCGATTGAAAGACGGGTGTAATTATGCCGAAAAGGTTGGTTGGTGGCATCCGGTTTCGGGTTTGTTTGTCACTGTGGCCAGCCACATGAGGCCTGCGCGTACAGAGACCATGGATGGCTTGCGCTGCGCCACCCACAGCTCCAACCACCCACACCCCATATCCAGTGCAAGACCGAAGGAATAAGACCGGGAGGCATGCGGATAGGAGCCAAATTCCATCGACGAAGCCGGCTCACACTCCTTCACAGACAAGCACAGCAGGCTGTATCTGGGAAATCAAGCGCATACAAGGCGGTGGCTCGCCCGTAGTCCGCTTCACACTGACTGCATGGAACCGCTCTTCAAAAGTAGCGCGACCACAAGGACCTTGCACCCCGTCCCCTCCAGCAACGACCAAGTATCTCCTAGAGCCAGTATGGACGAGGTATTGGCTAATAGACAAGTAGACTACTTGTCCACAAGCACATCAAGCGTAGCCACACGTGGGATGTAAACAACAGCCAATCATATAAAAGATATCGAATAAAGTCAACCTATTTGACGACGTAGATCCTCGCTAAATTAGTATATGGAGTAAAGTGGTTATAAGAGAATCCGTGAAAATTACAAAAAGTCAGAAAGTTAGTTAAAGATTACCACGTGATAAATTTATGCAAGGTTATTACAATTAGCATAAGCGACGTGTGCAAGTTAGGAGAAGATTATCAAGTAGGATGAACAAACCAAATACAGTGGAATGAAGTTTATCCACATTAAAATACCTAGTTTACCAGTACGTTGATTTAGCCCAACTGCGGTGAAGAAGCATCATGAATACAATATCAGCTTCAGCATGAGGCATGTCGAGCTGTTCGTAGTCGGAGGGCACAGACGATTCGGTGTATTGGCGTCAGTGTGTTGTTGGGTAGTGGGTAATGTGTCGGGGCCGGGAGTATTCCGAGGGGAGGAAATGGGGTCTGCATTATCGACCGTAGGTTCAACGTAGGCTGATTTGAGTCGGAAGCTGCTCACGGATTCTTATTCAACATGAAATGCTTGGTTTTCCGTGATAAGACCTGGTACGGGCTTTCACAGGGCGAACTTGAATGTCTCCGGACGGAGTCATCTCGGATGAAAACAAACGGACCCTTGTGCAAATCGGTGTGGATTAGCTGTTTACGTACGTTAGGCCGCGTAGACGTTGATCGAATGGATCGAAAATGGTGTTTGAGGCTCTCAGCCTACGAGAAGGGGTCTAGCTTTCCGATGGTTCAATAGTCCAGTACCAACTCACCAGATAGTCTTTGGGTTGTGCCGAACACGAGGTCTGCATGGCAGCACCCAATGTCCTCTTTGATTGTATTGCGGACGCCAAGGAGGATCGCAGGTAGACGCTAAGAACAGCATGGATCGGATAAACTAGCCATGTTGGCAGTTTTTAATTGTCGATGAAAGCGCTCGACGAGGTCATTGACAGCGAGGTGGTACGCGGTTGTTCTTAGGTGAGTACAGCCTAATAAACGACCGAGATCACGGAACAGTGTGGTACTGAACTGAATCCGTCAGTCGGTAATGATGGTGGATGGAACACCAGAGATATCCAAGATTCGATAAAAGCACCGGAAACAGATTCAGTAGATGTATCCCGTAAAGGAACAGCTTATGGCCAACGTGTAAAGCGGTCAACACATGGTAGAAGATGAGTAAAACCGTTAGAAGAAGGTAAAAGGCCAACAATATCTACGCGAAGATGTCTAAAACGTGCACAAGGGAGTGAAAATGTACCTGAGGTAGTGACCGTGTGGAGATGAACTTTACTAGTTTTGAAACTAAGACAATGTTTAGCCCACTGTCTAATGTCTGAACACGTATTGTGCCAGAGGAAGTGGTCGATGATGAGCTTTACGTTGGAGCGAATACTCGGGTGTGGAAGACCATGAAAATGATCAAAAATGACTCGACGAAATGATCGTGGGATAAAGGGTCTAAGCTTACTGGTTGAAGCGGCACAATAAACACTTATGTCAGAGTTAACTACGGGTAACACAGTGATTTTAAATGGGGGGTTTGACCGGAGTTGCACAAGCCAAAGATCATTATTTTGAGCGGCCGCTATTCTCTCCAGATCGATGGGTGTCGATGACAAGTGATTCATGTGAGCGCGGAAAAATGTATCGACAACACCGTCGATATAACGGATATCAGCACAGAACTGCGAAAGATAGTACAGATGACGGCCCGAGACAGAAAGGAGAGCGTACGCTTGTAGCTTGTGATCTGTCAAGAGTATGAAAGGACGTCCTTCTAAAAGTTGATGGAAATGTTTCATAACCAAGTACATGGCGAGCGGTTCACGACCAAAGTTACTGTACCTGACCTGAGCAGGTCGTAGCTTTCGTAAGAAAGAAAACAATGGTTGAAATTCATTACCAAGTAACTGCTGCAAAACTGCACCGACAGCGGAACTTGAAGCATCCGTCTGAAGAACAAGTGTAGCGCCCTCGGTGGTGTTCAAGTAATGGAGAGATGTAACCTCCATAAATTTTGCTTGAAGGCAGTGAGAGCGGCTTCAACTTCTAAGGTTATCGTGAACGCGTTTGAGTTTGCCTTCGTTAAGTCAATAAGCGGATGAGGTTAGCACAGTTGGGAACGAATGTTTTGTAGTAGTTGATCATATCGAGAAATCGGCGTAGGCTTTGGACAGACTGAGGTATTTGATAGTCGAGAATGGCATGGGATTTATCCGGGAGAGGTTTAATATCTTCACCATCGATCCTGTAATCGAGAAATTCGGTGGTGGGCTGACCACATATGCATTCGTCCGGGAAGATGGTTATACCGTGGTGTTGAAAGCGTTCGAAAACCATTCGGAGGTGTGATAAATTTTCGTCAGATGTGACGCTTGCGATCAAAACATCGTCAAGACCAAAGTAGACGAAATCGAGGCCACGGAGGACCTGATCCATGAAGGGTTGGAAAGACTACGCTGCGTTTCGGAGGCCGAAAGACATACAAAGAAATTCGTAAAGGCTAAATGGAGTGATCACAGCGGGTTTGCGATGTCATTCTCCGCCATTGGGATTTCATGGTAAACTCTGACTAGGTCGAGTTTGGTAAAGATTGACTTTCCGGCTAGTCCAAGAGAGGAATCGTGGATAATGGGGATAGGATACCTATCCGTAACAGTGACGTTGTTAAGGGCACGGTAGTCACCGCATGGTCGCCATTCGCCTGACATTTTAGACACCAGATGGAGACGTGATGCAAAGTAGCTGTTTGAAGGACGAACGATGCCGAGATCAAGCATGTGTTTGAATTTCTTTTTAGCTGCCTAAAGTTTGTCAGGTTTCAAGCGTCAAGGTTTAACAGTTACTGGTGGACCGGTTGTAACGATGTGATGGCGTACATGGTGTTTAGGGTCGGTAGTATCGTTACTTGCTCGAATTAGGAACGGAGATTGTCGGAGCAATGTACAGTACTGTGGTTTGTCAAGTATGAGGATTTGAAGCCCGAGAGAAATGAGTGAAGCGAGTTTGCAGGGCATGCTTAGAGATGTAGTATCGTCTCTTAATTTGCCACAACGTAGGTCGACCAAAAGACTGAAGTTGCTGAAAAAGTCGGTTCCGATGATGGGCTTTTGCACATCGGATATGGTAAAATGAAAGGGAAGTTAGACCGTAGTTCCAGACTCAAAGTAATTTCTGGTCGTATGTCGCGATTGTAGTCAGATGAGCTGCGGTAATCAATGGACCAGATGGTTGCAGGGGAAGTGTTTCCAGAGAACGGGACAGAACGCGGACTTCTGCACCAGGAGCAACAAATAAATGAAGTCTAGTTGTGGAGTCAAATACGTACAACAGGCGACTAATAACCTGGCCATCGATAGCCGCCGTCATTACTGACTGGCCACGTGGTTTCTCGACGTAGGAGTTAAAAATTTTTTATTGTGTTTACACCCTGGACGGCAGTTACGCGCTGCGTCTCCGAAGCGGTGGTGATAATAATAACAGCAGTGTGACTGTCGTTTACAAATTGATAGGACGTCTGGATAGAGAAAAGGGGAGTCTCGAAGGAACGCCGTCCCGTCTGCGGTGGGACAAGGTGAGTTCTAATTTAGTGGGTCTCCCGTTAATTGTATCAATGATCCTGGTAACGGAAGGGTTGCCTGAGCTTGTCTCAGAGACGTGTGATACCGACGTTTTAATACAGCGTTCGTGAACTTTATCGGAAGCTTCTGCTAGTTTATCTAGCGGAAGATCGTCGGCGAGAACAGCAAACATTGCCGTCGTGTTCGCGGGAAGACCATTATTCCACAACTGGCGGAGAACGGAATCATCCAATATGGAATAACTGACGAGGGAACGTATGTGTCAGAGTAACTGAGACGGTGTTCTATCTCCAAGCTCAACACCAGAGAGCAACTGCTGAAAGTGTGTCTCGTCTGTGACTGTAGTACGCTTTAACATGGCTGCCTTAAGTTTATCATAGGGGGACCCTAGGGGCATAAGATCAAGAATATCGATGATCTCGGAGGCGATGTTGGAAGGTAAGTGAGCAGTTACATATGTAAACATAGTGGACTGGAATTTACTCTCACGAAAACGAAAAGCAGCTGCTACTTGAACGAACAAAACACATGGGTTAGAAACATCCAATGAAGGTAAAACGAGTCCAAGGGAATGTTCTGAGGCATTAATGGAGGGCGCGCGATCAGAGATTGCGAAAAAAAGCAAACACACAAAAAATAAATAAAAATACGGGGTCACCAGTTATATAGAGGAAGCGGTCAGTCAGGTTTACCTCACATATAAAATATCCTGTTGTGCCTTAGCTTCGGACGACCGTGGATGGCGAGATATGCCGCAGTGTACGTGTACGTAAATTCCGATCGTGAATCAAGCAGTCAGCGATGTGTACAATTACAACAATCTAGTGGCAACAAGGGAGAAATGTACTATTCCTGCTGTTCGTCTTTCTGAGCTCTTCCCTGTCGAAGTAGTGCGACAAGCTTCAATGCAAAATGACTATCTCTAAACGGCTGGATGCTCAACCGCCTAGGAAAAGGTAGATGGAAGGGAAGCAGCTAAGGAAGCACGGAAGATGGACGGAAAACTGCTGGAGGGGAATAAAAGTGTGAGGATACCAGGAAGAATGCTCGATCGACATCTTACCTGTTAACGTGTTACCGTGACGCCAGCGGACCGGCTACAGAATCACGGAATACGAGCTCGAAACCAATCGTTCTAAATATAGTTACTTAAAATAAAGTGGTACAATAACTGTAGCAAAATAGGTAAGCGTGAAAATAGAACAATAAGCAAATTATTTACAACCGCTACAAGATCTGAACACCACTTCGTCTACTCAGCATGGCCACCGAATGGGACGTCCCTGCAACACTAAACTGCTGGTCGCAAGAGAGATGTGGGCTATGTTGATGGACGGGGAAAACACTTAGATGTGCTCTTCATCAACTTCAGCAAAGCTTTTGACAAAGTCCCCTATCAAGAATTCTCTCTAAGCTCTGCGGAACTGGCATAACAGGGAACCTCCTACTATGAATCAGTGACTTCCTGCAAGGTAGGAACATGCAAGTCAAGATAAACGATACCCTTTTATTTCCAGTGCTTGTTTCCTTCGGCGTACCACAAGGCTCCCTTCTCGGACTGGAATTGTTCGAGATATATATCCGTGACCTACCAAGTACGGTACAAACGGATTGTCTGGTATATGCAGACGACCTAAAGCTATGGTCAGGAGTGTCCAGCCTCGAAGACGCCGACCGATTACAGGAAACCATTAATCTACTAAACACTTGGTCTATCAAGTGAGGTTTGCCGGTCAACAAATATAAGTGCTCTGTCTTTCCCATCTATGTTGCTGAACCACTGGGATTCGATCACAGTGGCGTGCACCTACTCAAGTTTGCAACACTGGAAAAGGACCTGGGGACAATGGTACCCTCTGATCTTAAAACTACCCGTGACACGTTAAAGAAAATTGCTGCGGCGAACAGAATGTGGGGCTTCATAAGAAGAGCATTCTCTAAAATGACGCCGCAGATATTTAGACGTCTCTTCCCCTCCCACATCCGTCCCATCCTTGAATTCGGACTACCGGTCATAGCCCATCTATCGAAGCATTTGATAAGTTATAAACAATTCAGCGACGACCCTAGAAATTTGTCCTTGGCCTATGCGAACTCTCGTATCCCACCCGAGTACAGAGGATGAACCTTTTTCCTTTAGACTATCACCGACGTCGCGGACACCTCATATGCACTAGGAGTATTCCTACGATGCTAACTGGGAAAGGAGCTAAGGCAGTTTTTCAGCCAAGACTTGGCAGATCAACTCGAGGTCACAGCTGGAAAATGTTTAAACCGAGGAGATGCAAAGTTCGCTTAGATCCTGCTCTCTCTAGTCGGGTAATTAAAGACTGGAACCGACTGCAGGATCCGATTGTCAATGCGCAGGCAGAAGCGATTTTCAAACGTTTGCTAGACTTTCCGACTGAGTGCTCCAGGATCCTGCAATACTGATACTACATCCTGAGCTATATCACAGCTACCACGCCTGCAATACTTGGAAGTGAAGGTGGGAAGCGAAAGAGCTGACAAAGCACCTCCCTTCTGCTCTCTACCAATCAGTTAACACAAGGAACTCAATGTTTAACTCGGTCAGGACGATCATTGGTCTGACGACTAAGGGCGCACTTAAATGAGCGATGCGTGGTTGCTAGCACCGAGGGGTGGGTTGTATACAATATGCGTGACAAAAGCGAAGAGCATGTCCAACAGACATGTTTTGACCCATTATGAATCTAGTGGGTCAATCGACAAACTGGTGCAGGGGAGCATGCAAGGCCGTGACGGATGTTTGGTGCATAAATTAATTGAGTTCATTGAGTTGTAGAGAGCAGGAAGGAAATCCGTTTTCAGCCCCGTCGATTCCGTATCATATTGGGTTTGATGCGTGTCGTTGCATTACGACGTTCCTCGTGCGTTCTTCGCAATTGCAGTGACATCCGCAAGATGCCAGTATTCAGTGAATGTTTGTCTAGCAGCCACTTGAAACTTTCCTCGGGTGGCGCGACTGCAATTTCTTCCGGTAGGCTGTTCCAATCAATCACCATCTAGTGGATAGGGTGACGTTCATGCGAATGCTGTGTTATCTTTGCTTCAATAATTTCCATGTGTGACCTCGTGTAGGATAGGCTTAGTGTAGATGAGATCACTCCGGCAACGGCGGAGCTCGAGGGAGAACAGATTTAGCTGCTGGAGTTGAATGGGTTACGGGAGATCACGAAGCCCCAGAACAGCTTTCGATGCACGTCTCTGAACCTTTCCCAGCAGAGCGCATTCAAAGTTTTAAAGCAGATGGCTAGCTGGTAGGCCATATACTAAGAGTGGACGGACGTACTAAGTGAGCAACGTTCGAAAATTTTCAGGAGTCATTCGAGAGAATGATTTTCTTAAGGCAATCACCAGTCTCCTTCCAGTGCCACCTGCTTCACCGTGTCCTGCGTCGTTCTAAGGTCAGCAGTCACGATAACCTTGAGATCTCTCTCGTGATTGTTGTTCCTGAGGAGAAACCTACCAACATAGTGTGCACCGTACGGTGCAGTGCTACCCATTGGGAGCACAACGCATTTATCTCGGTTTACTGGCATTTCCCACTTGACGGACCATTCGTGTAGCTGGTCTAGAGCCCCTTGTAATCTGTCCTCATCCTCAAGGCTGGATACTGTTGACCATAGCTTGAGGTCATCGGCGTAGATCAAGCAGTCGGTTCGATGTGCAGTCGACAGATCGTTAATGTACAGTTTGAAGAGCTCTGGTCCAAGCCCCGATTCTTGGGGAATGCCATTAGTCATAGGCACTTGAGCAAAAAGGGCTTGGTTCACTTGTACGCGCATTGTGCTACCTCTTAAGTAATCGAGAATCCAGGAGAGAAAATTTCCTGTTATGCCAGTTCCCTGGAGTTCAGGTAACAGTCGTAGGTGTGAAACCTCATTAAAGGCTTTACTGAAGTCAGTGAATATTACGTCAACCTGTTTTCGGACATCTATGGCCTCTGCGAATGTTTCCCTGGCGATGAGTAAGTTAAAGATGCATGAGCTTGCTCTCCGGAAGCTAAGTCCAGCAGGTGAGGTTCACACAGTGTAGCTGAAGGGCGCACTTGACTATTCCTTCCATGATTTTGTATACGATTGATGTCAGGCATATTAGCCGGTATTTCGCTGGGACTTGTTGGTTCCTCCCTTGTATTTGGGCATGGCGGTACCAGTTTTCCGGCCCTTGGTTAGGCAGCCGACTTCGTGGGATTGCCGATGTACTTGGCAGACAGGGGCGGCGACGTACTCAGCTATCATGTTGATGAACCTGGGATGCAATCCGTCCGGGCCTGGGGATGAGTTCGGGTCCAGCTCCAGGAGTAGTTTAGTGACTATCTGTAAGTTAATTTCAACTTGGTCCATAGGGGAGTAGCGTGAAGGAAAACAGTTGTTGAGCAGCGGAGATGCCACTGAGTAGACCGAGGAATATAGCACAGCCAGTAAGTTTGCTTTTTCAGCATCGCCGTAGAGAAGTTTACTACGTTCAAAGAGGCTAGCGCATGGATTCCACTACCCTTTTGGCATTTCGCATCAGGTAGGCAAAACTTTCTTTTGACCGCTTTTGGAATACATGACAAGCGCTTGTTCATATTGTAGCCATTTGTAAAGTTTAAGCTGGGTGCATAGGTTTCTGACAGTTTCGTACTTTAAGTAGCTTGATGTCAATCCTGTGCACTTGAAATAATCCTATAATTTCCATCGATTTTTCATTAGGGATCTTACTTCTTTATCAATCCACGGGGAGCACTTTTATGATGGACTGCTTTTGCAGGTTGGAACAGGCTGTCCAATGAGCCGCATGATTATAGATCGTAGACGTTCCCATGCATCTTTAAGCTCCAAGGGTTGTGGAACACTCCAGTCCCTGAAAATTGCAGCCCTTCTCAAACTGGGCTGGACAGTGAGCCAGATATCTCGACACAGTGTCCTCTCATCATAGATTGTGAGACATCTTGTTCACGAAAAGGAGACTGTACAGTCATCACTTTTCTCAAGAGGCTGGAGGATGGTTAGATCTTAGACATCAGATGGGGTCACCGTGAGAACCAGGTCAAGGATGTTTGGTGTCTGACCAGGGACCATCCGTGTTGGTGTCAAGATATGCTGTGTCATGTTGCATTCGTGAACGGTATCAAGGAGATCAACTTCAAAGTTGTCAGGTGGGAGATCACTGTGAAGGAGGTCCCAGATTATGTCGGGGACGTTGAAGTCACCCATAAGGATACAGTTTGTTCCTCTGCTGTGGGTTCGCACGGAGCGTAATAGGTGTGAGTCAGATTGTCACAATCGACCGTCTGTAGCTTGCCTTTATGAAAGAAACCACCTCGCCTACTTTGTCTAGTAGTGCTTTGTGCTACGTCACAACTCACCGCACCAACATTCAGCATCCTAGTTCAGTTGAACCAGACCATCCCGGTCTACAAGCATCAGCTGTCCTGACATATCTCGAATCTAGCCCGCCGCCTTCCACGACCAATCGCCGTGATCGGGAGGTGCGTAAGCCAGTTGGCTTTTCCGACTTAGTACAGTGTAAATATGTTTAGGTTGGTAGATATTGTATCCAGTTGCCCCGTTTTTGATCGAGTACCAAGTTGAAAATAAAAGCCAGAACCCTAAACACGTAGATCATTTGTTCGTATTTTCTGGCATTTTCTGCGCGTGCTTTTCTATTTTCACGTCTCTATATGCCTCAATTCTCTCCTTCGACCGACTGCTTTACACGAGCAAGCTTTTCAAAGATCGGCGCAGTCAACGTGGATCCTAACGTAAACGCTGGTCATTTTCTCCGCGGGACGAGAGTCGCTCCTTTGTGGGTCGACGGTCGTTTGTTTGTGAGACTATGGTAGGTTCTGCATAGGATGATGATCTTTTCTCCGTGGGACGAGAGTCGTTTTGGCGCGGGGTGGGGTGTGGTGGGAGGAGAGACCACTCGCAAGCGCACCGTGTGGCAGCCGCAGAGGTTGTGATCCTGTCGTCCGTTTTCTGAGCTAGCCAGGATTTGTAGTCCGACAAGCCCGCTCCAACGGCTCGCCGAAATGCACCCTGCCCTACACTGCAATCAACAAATAATAAATCAAAAACGGCACAACGGACTTCGACTTTCGGCGAACCTCTGACCCGAACGCCAAATCACTCTGCACGATGTTGCCCTACCAACTTCGATTCATCTGTCATCTTGGAATTCGAAGGCTTCTTTTGTTCAGTCTACTAGGGGGGAAATTTTAGCGCCCCAAATATAACTATTATCTTTCGTGTACAAGTCGGCTGATAAGCAGTTGTGCACTATTCTTTCTTATTTTAGTCTTCCTTATGTTACCTCCGTGTTGACCTACATCCGGCTCGACACTTGACTGTCTCGTAACTTCTCGCGATAACAATGCTCTTGTCTAGCTTCACTCGTCCGCGTCTTTTTGTAGCCCATTCAATACAGTCGGCTTTGTCCGACCGCAATTGCCTTCTGATATCTGCGTTTAATTTCGTGCAACTTCTCGAACAAATATTTACAATCCTACAAGACACCCTCTGTTGCTCTCTACAGCATCGTATTATTTCCTTCGAGGACATTCTGGGGGAATTAGATGACCCAACCCGGAACATTTTCAAAGCTGTTTTCTAATATAGCCACTGCTTTTAAAGTTAAAAATCACTAAGTAATTCATAAGCAGAGAATAAAGCTCATTACTATCTCATATTTATACAATGGAAAAGGAAACTATCTGAATGTATAAAATTGCTATTT
This sequence comes from Dicrocoelium dendriticum, assembly GCA_944474145.2. Classification (NCBI taxonomy): domain Eukaryota; kingdom Metazoa; phylum Platyhelminthes; class Trematoda; order Plagiorchiida; family Dicrocoeliidae; genus Dicrocoelium; species Dicrocoelium dendriticum. Next base: position 66,027,092 of record OX104071.1, on the reverse strand, counting down.
TAGGCTCACTTCATACGAGAGGTATTTATAAACACAATTGTTGTCAATGAACATCACTTCGCTGACCAGGTCGTCCCAAATATAACTAAGGGATCGGTCGTGTGCATTGCAAATTAATTGCACAGCAGACCATCAACGAAATGCTATAATGCAAATATGAAAGACGCTGCAATTCGGCCGAGATATGTTACGTATTTTACTGAAGCGTGAAGGAATAGTAGGTTTCAAAATAAGGAAACAGGGCGAGTCAGGCTGGTACTCCGCAGCTTCCATCTCAAAATTTTGGCTAATGCATGCTAATAACGGAGCTTCTATATGTAGCGAATGTTAGACCCTATTTTTGCGTTGGTTCATCCCATGCCATGCTTGTGACGAAATCCTGGTGAGACACTGGAGGTTCATTAATTTCGCTCTGCTAATTTTCGTGTTTGCGCAGGTTTTACATATTTTATTCGATTAAAACAATCAAAATGCCTTTTGAACTAGGACATTCTAATTGATTCATGTGTGCAAAAACTAAATGCTATGTTATTTGGGGTGTCAAGGCGATTGCTGACCGCATTTCACCAATAGTTCATCGGCCCTCAAAATGCATTATCACTCAAGCCGGTGCATTCATCGATCTGAGCCGCGTTTTGAGCAACGATAAAATATAACCAACTCCATTAAATAGTACATGATTCCGTCTGATTTTACGTCCTGTTTGTTATGTGGAATTGGATTGTGTGCAACTACTAACATACCCTTCCATATCATGTTCAGGTTTTTGACAGCTCTAATAATTTGCTGGGAAAACTGACGATGGAATGTGTCGAATAGCCTCTAAATCAAAAGCACTAAGGAAATGTTTGACCAAACCAATCTACAGTTTTTTATCAGTGCGCTTGGATACTTGGAACCGACAATATCTGCACATAATGCAACAACAAGCTCAAGAAATCATCCCTTACTTTAAATTTTGATCTGTGTTTGGCTACTAAGTTACTACGCCACGAAACATGCACAGTCTCTAAGTTAGCTGCAATTTTGAATTCCTAACCGCTGTGGCAAACGTTGCGCACGGATATTTGAGTCATAATAATCAAGGCGTCAGCATTTAACTATTAGGCCACGAGGTCCACCCCAGTTCAGGCTATCTCATCTGATGTGTCCAAACGAGGACGAAACCGGTTGTGGGTCTCAGTGTTTGGAGGAGCAACACTGAACCATCTCCAAGTAGCTGCAATGAGTTTGCTAATGAATATATTATGAGCATAGACATAAGAATGTCCACCTGCATTGTCAACATGCTTCTCTTGTGGAATTATGCTATTAGCTCCGCAGCATTCACATAGTTGTGCTTCAATCTGCATGAAAACCCTGTCAAAATCTGTTGAAGGTTCTTTATAGTAGACTCCAAATTCACTAGTATACCACATGGACAGAAAAGCGCCATAGATCAATCTCCTGCGACATTCATTAAACCCATGTCCTTTTGAGGCGAAGCCATCTGTCACTAGACCACAGGCGACGGCGATTTATCGTACTAGCCTTAGTGTTGGCAGTAAATCTGATGCAGTTTCTCACTTGATGAGAAATATGACAAGTACATCATTATTATAATTATAAATGTTTTCTGAACATCTGTCCTGCCTTCAGATATCGCACTGGACGGTACCACAAGTGTCCCTCCAAGTCTCTTATTTCCAGACTTATTGTCTCATCTTTGCCCTTTACCAGTGTTCAACACTAGGCTTGATATATCTAATTAAGTATTCTAGGCAAACTGGATCCTGCGGTTAAGGGCGGTGAGACAGCTTGCCAAACCGACCACTCATTGGAGAATTGCTCCTGATGATATTACAACGGAACTACAGCAGATTAGTGCAGAATTAGCTTCAGCATAAAATGGATCCGTGACTTTGCTTAAGTGGTACTGTTGTGAAGTCACCTAGCGCAACGTTCACCGTAAGTATGCAAATATATAGTAATTTTTAGTCAGGTACTTATTAGCTCAAATTATTCTATGTGATGGTATGACGCGTGTTCCAACGCAAGCCTCTCCAATTACGCACTTACATTTACCATCTGGTACAACGGGCTGTCATCGACAGTCAACGAATTGGCAAAAGCCGAATCCCTATCGATGGAGACCATGGTTATTGTCCCTGACCATGACCGAGGTTTAGACAACAGCGAGTGATAACACTGGTGTATAATTGCAATAACCAATGAGCAAACCTAAATAATTCAAGGGTATTAAGATAGTGCACCATGGTGATTTTCCTACCGCTTGAATCTTAAGGGATCCGCAGATTTCCCAGTGCCCTACGGTTTGGGTGAAATTCTTACAAACTCGAAAGAAAAACTTAGGCAGCGTCAACTAACTAGTATTCATTCAAACGCACATGAGCTCAAATGTCTACAAATATAGCCGTGGTAATGTAGCTATGAAACTTTTCCTCCAGTACCGTATGTGATTAGACAACCTTGTTTCCCGAGGCATTAAAGCTTAAACGCTGTCGTCAAATATAAAAAACCACATTTGCATCTGAACGCTGGCTAAAGCGTGCCCGCAATTAAAATTGACCATAAAGCAAACTATTTGTGCATCCGAAAAGCAATTCAAAATGTGTCCATTGCGAAGCTTAGTGCTCCGGATCGAAATATCACCAAATGATGGAGCTATCGTTTAATCATGTCGCATCTCCTCGAATACGGTCACGCAGGCTGTGAAAACGAGTTCAGAGGTAGATGTTCTATTCTTAAGCGATGCACGCGCAGGTCCATTGCTGAAGCTATTTACATCCGCCAACTGAAAGGAAGCTGTGATTGGAGAAACAATTCGCACGTAAGTTTTTGTTACCATGGCCCGCATCCTTCGGCACAAGCTAATTCGCCTTGATGTTTACTCATGTTAACCTTGGATTGGTTTTGAAAAAAATGTACCTGAGTACATTTCCGTCGCACGCATGCTTTGTTAAGCCTAAGCTTATTTACAAGAGACCATTGTTTGTATTGCTTTCCATGAAAAGATGCTTTTCCCTTTTGGTTTGAGACGTGTAACAGTCTATCGTTACTGGAACTAGTGCCCAGCACGTAATTGTGCTAAACGTGCAGACTACTCCTCAGGTGGTTGCAAACAAACGGTCATATCTTTTAGATATATTTTACGTATAAAGTTTAAATAAACATAACCGTGACCGCATATCCGCGGACACTTTGCCTGTAACCAACTAGAATTTCGTTTTTTGAGGTAATTCAGATGGAATTTTGAATGCATTTCTTTAGCATGGTAAGTAACACAACGAATGTGGCTTCCAAACAATGATAGGGTATTGAAAACCGGCGTTATGTGGTAACGAGAGCAGTGCTGAATCATGAGCAAAAAGCGGACTAGGACGGCTAGCATATAGATTCTTCTTACATTCCGAAAATAAGCATGTTTCTGTCTAGACAAACAAAGATCTCCACGTATTTATTCACTTATATCGGTGCAATAGTCTGTAAGCAACAATTGTAAACCCTACTCCCCGAATGGGCAACTAGAGAGCATCATGTGCCATACAGACCCAACGAAATTACTCTATCGCCCTTTGCTTACTTTTCTTCTCATCTCAAGTCGATACTTACACTCTTGAGCAAGAGGTCGTTGCTGACCCCACTGCTACTGGACGTTTTCAAAAGACGATTTGATGTTGCTCTTAGATCCCAACGTTTTGTTACATGAACTGCTCTATTGTGGAATACGCCAAGGATGTTGTCCTACAGGATTTATGTATCAAATGGACCAAAGCGAGCGACATTATCTTACTTTTCTCATGCCTAATGTCAACGGTCACTGCACCACAGTGTATTTCTGCAGGTTAACGCTTGATTATAGGAGAGTAGTAGGGAGAGTTGAATGTTATAGGTTGAATTTCGTCACATCTAGGCTCACACAGACAGCCGCCACGTCCGGAAAAGCACTGTACGCGCGTTTCATCCTTTCGCTTATAATGCCATAAGTTAATTGGCGGCTTAAGTTTGGTAAGCTCGTCGCTTGGTGAGGGCGCTACCCTGTCCTCTGCACGGCAGTAACGTGTAAGTCAGTGGATAGTGAGCGGCGCTATATCACATCTAGTAACTTATTCACGACGGTCGTTGCCGCCCCCCGTAGCTCAGTGGTCTCAACCACGGACTGGAAACAGTCGAGTTGCGGGTTCGAGCCCTACCAGGGGTTCCGATGGAATGCGCACTGCTGATGATGCCCGGAAGGGTGAAACGCGCGTACAGTGCTTTTCCGGGCGTGGCGGCTGTCTGAGTGAGCATAGATGTGACGAAATTCAACTTAACGCTCGATTATTTTAATTCTGCACTGATGTTATTTAGCAAATTATGCATCTCGGAAAAGGTTTGGTAAATGACTCAGCTATATTTTGAGTTCATTGTATACATCTCAACCATAATACGGAACGTGTCAGGCACTTGTTTTTATCCCGTGACAAACCATTGTTCCTTGCTCATTGTTCAAATATATCTTCTCTATCAAACCAAGTGTCTCCTATCATATCGCTTATTTTTATGTCTGCACTCTGATGGAATTATCATACCAGAGTGAATGGATGGACCAACCGAGCGAGCCAGATACCCGATGGGAGATGGGCATAACGGATTTGCTTACTGGACATGGATTGTCCGACATTCACTTGAGTTAGTCATCGTTGGCTTTACTGAGTCAAACAGGAACATCCTCGTCTCAGGTGGGTCGTTAGTAATGACGTGAATATGTAACGTACATCGTGGAGTTTGGCTTTCCACACTCGTTGTAATTTTCCCTGAGTTCATTTTGTCGAATAAACAATTGTCTCTGTTGGACTGAGTTCTGCAACACGCACTCTCGGTCAAAGCGTCCAACAGGCGGAAATAACTTTCACTCTTCACTCTCTTGCTCTTGAACTGTGCATTTTCTCAGAAAAACATATAACAGTGTTGCGACAAATTTTTAAATTCTTGGTTCGTAAGCTACTGACAGAGACTACACTATTTGTTCCTATAGCAATAATACGTCAATGACTCAAGGCATTTACGATGTCGGCATCTCCGTCAACCATTGCAATGAAATTACTCTATTCGACAAGATTCCGGTGCATCAGCGCATGTGTGCAGCTCGAGTGCGAAACGTTATTGGAGTTAGTAAACACAGTCTGAAGACAATGTGCCTTTTACTTGCCGCAGTTTATGCCCCTACTGAATACAGTTCAGATGGCATCAAGGTAGATTTCTATCGGGAACCTTCAACTCTTGTTGCATGGCGACCCATACTGACATACTAATTGTTGCTGGTAACGTGAGTGACTAAGTTGATCGTCTTTCAGACTCAGTACAACTCCTGGAAAGTCGCTTCAGGATCGAAGTGTACCAAAGTGATCATGGTGCTCGATTCCCGCAGCAGTGCGTCAACCACAATCTTCCCTTTACCTGTCACTGCTTCCCGGCGCGAACGCTCTCAGCACGTCACCTGGCGCCCACCAAATTCTTAGACAATCTGAAACCAAATTGCCTATATTGCCGTCAGCCATAGCTTGCGCAGATCATACAAAATCTAGAGATCATCTGCATGGATTCCGAACATGTCCGTGCACAATTGGTACTCAATCCTCCAGCTTTATAGAAACGCTTACTTTATGAACCTCTCACTTGTAACTTGAACTAGCACTATACAGTCTTAACAATATCATAATGGATAAGTCTACGTGTTTGGTCTGATTGGTCAAGTGAATTGGCGTGACTGCCATTGTTAGTCAACTAGGTTGACTCCGACCATCAAATCTATTCGCGTGACGCATTCACACCGATTTACTGTGTCCCTGGACGTTTCACACGGGCAGTCAGATGTCGCCTGCTGTCGACAGCAGAGGCGATCGCAATTCGGCTCCATAACCCGGACCTATGTGCACAGAAAAAGCTCGTCCACACTTTAGCCTTGCCTTGGCCTGAGATCAACGCGACTAACAATGGCAGTCACGCCAATTCACTTGACCAATCAGACCAAACACGTAGACTTATCGATTAGTTACTCTGTTTCAGTGACTCAATTTAAACCAACGTGTCTATTCTAACTTGCTTTATTGTGGTTGTATTAGCCTGATGATGAAGCCATGAAAACAAGCTTGTTCGCTACTTTCTGTTTCTGATGTCATCCCCGGGAATTATTTCTCAATATCATAATGAACTAGCCCACCAATAACCAATACTAAATGAAAGTGCTGTGCAGAACGCTAAATGGGATGGTCTTTTGTGTGTCGCGAAAAATGCCGTACACCCCACTTGAATGTCCTAACAGTGAATGGATCTCTGAGATATCGATCATTTTGAACAAAATTCGTAAATATATTTCAGTGGGCACTGGCATTTGGTCTTTCTCTAATTTGCTGAAACGACGACTGACAAATCATCTGAGTCCACCTAGAAACTTAATGTCATACCTCATACTTGAAAGAACTTCGACACAAACTTTCTGTGTTGAAATGAAACAAGGTTTCGGACTCGACATCCTTCCTCTACCTTTGATGAACGATGGAAGTGACGCTAGTTGATTGAATTAACTTTTCAAGTTAACGGTATTCGAGACAACGATGAGATGCCTTCAGCCTGCCGACTGAAAGCCATCATGCTCATCTGCAAATGGTCAACGGTCTTTGTGTGAAACCATCGGGACATTTTCCTTATTTCCATTGCATGTAAACTTCTAAGGGATATCATTGTTGGAGGAATTCCTGGTCCTTGTTAGAGTCGAACCATTGAAAGCCCAGCTAGTTTCTCACATGGCCGTGATTTACTCGACCGCATATTTACCATTCTGTTAAATTTTGGTGCAGAGGCATGTCCACAGTCTTGAATGCTACCTTGTACTCTAATGTTGCCGTCAGATTGTGGCAGTTCTTATCCGAAGAAAGAGTGAGTAGAAAACTCCTTTTCACTTTGAATACCCTCTACCCTGAATCCTAAAATCGGATAGGGGTCCACGGGAAGCTGAGGGCTGAGTTAAATACGACAAGTGGGATTCGCCAGTGTTGACCTATATGACTTTTGCTTTACAAATTTTGGATCGAAATGACCAAAAATGACTCGGATCTTCCATACTCTAATAAGTGAAACTTTTGTCATTTGACTGACTGGAAGCTTGGGTTATGCGGACGGCACAGCGCTCTTTGGGTCCGATGCGGTTAATATGCAAACGTTGCTGAACTGACAGATACTTCGCGCTACACGCTTAGGAATATGCTTTACAGCTTCAAATTTCAGCGTACTGTTGCGGGACTGGGCCGATACAGCCAAGCTTTTAGCTATACTCGAACAGGCACTGGAATTGGTGGATCGCTTTAATTACCCTAGTGGCCACGTAACCGATGAATTTACTTTATTCGTCAGCAAGCCCACTGTGGCTTTCCGATGACTCAGTCGGATATAGAGATGGCTGGATGTCAATCTGGCAGTGAAAGATAGGGTGTATAATGCTACGACAAGGCCGGTGTCGCTGGATGAATCAGACTTGGTCAGCTTACAGTGAAGTCATTAAATGCTTGGGCGTTCCTAACCACCAGAGCTCACGTTTGCTTTGAATATCGTGTGATCAATGCTGAGGTTCGCCAGTTGGTCTTGTATAAAGAAGCCTTGAGCTGCCTCACATTGAGCTGCCTTTCATTAGCTGGGTCAGGTCTTCCGCATGCCAATTTACAGCCTTTCTCGGCGTAGATAATGCGCCGTGGCTGCACTAAGTCTTGGGAACCGCGAAATGGCCAATCGACGACGTGATATAAGATCATGAACAAACAGACCGAACAAAGTGTGCAGGCTGAGTGTTGCCATCTTCGTCGATTGTGATTCTGGGTCGATTCACGCAAGTGGTTAGAAACCCCATCGGACATGTCACAGTGCCTTAGTCGGTGAGGTTCTCGCATTCGCTTACTTACATTTAGCTCCCAATTTCCAATCCAGCCAGTTTAAGTTAACCTACCTTCTTCATCACAGTCTGTTTGCAATCAACCTCATTTCCTTGCGATTATATCTTATTAACAATCTGGCGATGAGTTTATTGGCAGCTGAATCCATCGGAATTCAGTGCTCAAGTCGTGGTTGCTAAAAGCAACCGAACTAACTAACAGTAAATTGAATGGTAGATAAATTTGTTCATACCGATGCTAGATGATGAGAAGAGTTAATGTAACGACCAGCACATTATCGAGGAAAGGCGCACCCGTGTTTATGGGTCCTGCACTCTTACGCTCCTTCACTTTATATCATTTTAAGGCCAATAATTGTCTAAAGCCTCTGTATCTTTAAATACATGCTTCAGGAGAATAGGTTGCTGTGTGCGAGAAACCCACTTGGAGAGGATGTCGGTCATGCATTGTCACTGGTTGTGACAACAAGCGAATTGATTGAGTCATATTCTCCGTTCTAGCATTGATCTTTTAATTGGAAACGTGCTCAACACGTAAAACCTAAAATGCACGGTTTCGATTCTAATAGTGTAATTAGACCATATCTGAATCACTATTGAGAATGCTACCTTTATCATGCTGTTCATATTGTATTAATTAGTATACGCCTTGGAAAAGTGTAACTTTAATACTACGATCAGATACTTTAAGATAAGTGCAATAATGTATCTTCTAACTTCCGTCAATGCCACATTTGTGTTGAACTGAGACAGTTGCATCAAAGAAGGCATTCTAAGGCCAGAACCATGGAATACATTCATCAAACCACTATCGTTACAACGACGGCAAAAATTGTTGGGACGCACAGCCACTAAGCCAGTTCAGTCTTAATTTACGGTGTAACATATAATTGACCGCAGTGCTTAGTGTTATGACAAGACTATGTTTATTACTTATACATGGCTTGTTGCAAGCAAATTTGAAAAACTGGGGAATTGTAAAGCATATCGATCAGGATCTACACCTTTCCAGAGCCTAATAGCAGCACAAACATAAGCGACAACGCCCTGAGTTGGTCGCAACTGCAATCTGCTTAGTTGCATGGTAGAAGATCGTTTTCTATTCATGAATACCATCCACAAAAAGCACTCGTTATTTCATTTTCTCTATTCCTATAATATTAATGTCTATGTAAATAAGTATGTGGCACTTAACAAGTAATATCACACGGGTGAATATTTGTTCATCTCACTCTAAAGATAAAGCATTGTCGTCAATAACCAAGCCAGGAGTATGAATGAAACTTAAGTTTTGTAAAACTACCAGCAAAACAAAATGCCAATACTTTTGATACTTTTACCAAGGTTCAACGTAGAAAAGTAAACAAGACTAGTGACGCATGGGCAATTATTACAAGGCGACTACTCATTCCTCCTATGTACCGACCTGTGCAATGCCTGTCACTTTACACCACTCTCGGATTCATGGTTTGTTTCACAACACATGTAAGTGCTATATGAATGTCAACTGTATGTGGGTGCTTACATACAACAAGATGTAGACTGCTCCTCGGTTCAATAGTCTTCAAGGCACTATGCTTCGATTTTGGGCTGACAACTCTAAAACCTCCAGTCGAATCACGGAATGATTTGTAGTTTCAAAACATTTTTCTGCAACATACGATTTGGTGCTGAAATGACAACTAGTTCTATTACACGAACTTCCAATCCTATATTCTTATAAACATAATATTAATTTTAAACAAATAAATGTACGGTTTCTTAACATTCTATACACACCTTTAAGCTAAAGTATGCGATTTTAATTTGGATTCTAAAACCCAGCGAATTTGCTGGATTCCGTTTACCTTTTAGACGACGGATTTAGCAAATTGTTGCCTTTCTATTCTTCGCTTCTCGTTCTTCATGTTTTATATGTGCCATATGCGTAGCTCACTTCCACCTAATTTGGGTTTATTTATCATTCCTTAATATCAGAAACAAAAAGAAACAAAGGCGCTAAATATATCTACTTACACTTTAACTAGCTACCGGAGAATATCAATTAATGTAGCACCAATCTTACTTCGTTTTAAAATTTATAAATGTTATACTCACAACGAATCTCGATTACGCTAAGAATAAAGTGGCACGATTCACTAGCTTATGTGTCAAAATTATCTGCTTATAAGTGACAATGTGGAACACCGTGTGTGCGGTGTACTTTTGTTGTCTACCGTGATTGGTCATCACAAGATTGGCTTCGTTAGTTCACCTTTACGCTGCACATAACTGGACTCCTTTGCTGGCTTTTCGGTTCCTGCGCCAGTCATTGAGGACATCAATGAACTTTTCAGAATATCAGCTACACACAGTGGCACCACTGATTTTACTACTTGGTAGAAAAAGTACATATTTTGTTGAATGTAAAACCTTCACAGTTGGTTCTGCCTTCATGTAAGTCCACAATGTTAGTGATAGGTTTCTTAAAATTGCAAATCATTCATGACGGTCATGAAACGTACTAATGGTTACTTTTGATGTTATTCAGTTTCGCATGTAGGCATCCGTGATATTCAAGCTGGGTGAGTTAGATTATGGAAATTACAAGAGGAAGATACCTAGTCCCACAGCGATGGCAGGTCGCTACTTAACCAAAGCTCCAATCAATATTTTTCTAACGCTGGCCGCTACTACTACTACTATATAAAGAAGAGACGTATAGCCAACGTAAAATGAAATATAATTTTAGTTAATCATTTGTTACCTTTACAGTAAACAGGTCAGTGACTTTCGTCGAAAGTTGTTGGGTGGCACCTCCGTAATCAGTGACACGTATGAGTCGTGTCAAATACAGGACAGTATAGCGGTTGGAGGCCCATGAACCCAGAGAGTGAAACGGTGCAGCAAGGTACTCATCAAAACAATTTGTGTCAACGGAATCGCGGTCAGTAAAACAAGGACGATAAAATCCAATTTTGCTAAATACTGAAAGAGCGTGTTTTCCGGTACACCACAAGGGCTTCACCCTAGAAGACTGAAGGATGGAAGCCTTCAATGGAATTGTTAGTGGAGGAAAACGGAAGTGAGGATGGGTGCGGATAGTTGCATGGGCTTGAACACGGGCTTCCAAGAGGGTGTGTGTAGCAGAGTTCTTTGGGTCCAGGCTTTTGTTATTAATTATTCATAATGATCGGGTGGACCAGTGCCTTATCGGTTGGCCGTCGGGCGGGCTGATCGGACTGCAAAGACTGGCTAGTCCAGAAAAATTCAGATAGGACTTTCCTTTCTCTGTAGACGTGACGGTGCGCTTGGGATGTGTCACTCCTTCCACCGAACTTCAGTCCACGATCGTCGTCCCATGAATGAATTCGGGTGCCTTCATCGGCAGCACGAAGCCAGGAATTTGGTTACCTCTTCGGTCCTGGCCGTGTGGTCAAGGGCGACTGACTGTTCCTTGGGTCAGGAAGGAGTGTTGTGCTGGCTAGAGAGTCACTCGGGCGTTGCCTTGGCAATTTCGGTGGTTGAGTTTCTGGGAGGAAGGACTTAGAAGGAGTGGGGAAGGGTCGGTGGAAGTGGCTGGACGCCGGAGAGGGTATATGGCGTGCACGATAAAAGCAAATACCTTTTATAACTTTTCAAAATATTTTGGGTTTTTTGTCTGTTTTGCATAACGTTTATGGACGAGACGCACGATTAGCACTGAAGACGTTAAAGGCATGTTAATGGAAATATCAAACGTTTACAAAATCATTAAATTGCACTGAAGGTTTGATCTGCTACCGCGTCGGTCGGTTGTCTGGATTGAGGCGGAGTAGGTTGAGAATCAAGGGAAACGGATGGTTTCAGGATGTCTAGTCTCGGGAATTTATCGCAGGCGCAGGTGCATGCGTAATAGCATCAGGATGGGGTGCAAGTGATTCGTCAAAGGAAGCCACTTTGATGCGGTGGATGGACACCGTTGTTTAGTGACCCTATTGGCCTAAACTGAAAAGTTTCGGAGACGATTGCAAGAGTCTGAAAAGGGCAGTGTACGGAGACTGGAGAGGGTCCCGCACTGCGTCGGTGTGGAGGAAGACGTGAGTGCAGGTAGAGAGTCTGCTGTGCATAGACAAATCTCTAGTCTGTTCACGGGGCGGAGTCGGGCGTAGTGAACGCATGCGTTGAGCTAGGGAGGACGCAAAGTTAGGTGGAGGCATACCCGACGATGCGGGAGGTGAAACGAATTCTCCTGGTAACTTTAGCGTTGTGCCGTAAACCAGCTGTGCTGGTGCACATTGCAAGTCAGCTTTGATGCTGCTGCGAATGCCTAGGAGTACGAGCGAAATGTTTTCGCTCCAGCTAGGGTCGGAGGAGGCGCAGAGCGAGGCTTTAAGCTGTCTATGGAAGCGTTCAACTAACCCGTTGGCTGCTGGGTGATACGCTGTGGTATGGATGCGGCGACAACCTAAAAAGTTGCAGAACCTATCGAATTGCGAAGATTCGAAAGGCGTTCCTCGGTCAGTTGTGATGGTGTATGGGCATCCGTAGTGCGAGAAACACCTATTAAAGAAGGGCCGGATAACAGTTTCAGCTGTGCAGCCTGTGACAAGAACGGCTTCTGGTCATCTGGTGAAGCGGTCGACACATGTAAGAATGTGTACGAATCCGCTTGAAGGAGGTAATGGACCTATCAGGTCTAAGTGTACATGCGAGAACCGAGAGTCCGGGGCAGGAAATGAACCAAAAGGACTGCGGGTGTGACCATGTACTTTAGAGCGCTGGCATTGAAGGCAGGCGCGAGCCCAGGTACGAACCTCTTTGTTTACGCGTGGCAAAACGAAACTTTCGGTCACCAGTTTCAAAGATGCACGGATACCAAGATGTGATAGTGAGTGCAGTGCGTCAAAGACTGTGCATCTGAAGGATACGGGCACGAGGGGTCTAGGACAACCTGTAGAAGTGTCAGAGAGGATGCTTCCTTCCGTGGTTTGGAGCGGAACAGGTTGCACATGCAATGAAGTGGACTGCAGAGTGCGCTGCATATCTTCATCTTGAGCTTGAGCCGCTGCCATGGCGACAAGATCGACGATAGGCAAAGACTGGTGAGTGTGGTTGACGCGTGAGAGAACGTCGGCGACGGGATTGTCGACACCTGAGACATGACGTATGCCAGCAGTGAACTGCGTGACAAAGTATAGGTGTCTTGTTTCCCTTGGTGAGTATTTGTCGTAAGCGGAGTTGAGGACGAAGATGAGGGGCTTGTGGTCAGTGTAGCCCGTGAAAGCGCTGCCTTCGAGTATGTGTCGGAAGTGACGAATCGCTAGGTAAATGGCGAGCAGTTATCTGCCACACCTACTGTAGCGGAACTCCACTGGCTGCAGGTGCTAGAAGAAGAAGAACCAAACGGGTTGCAATTACCCACCAATTTGTTGTTGGAGGAGGGCTCTTACCGCGACTACTGAGGTGTCAGTCGTAATAAAAAGGGGTGAGGTCAATTCGTAATGACAGAGAAGAGCTATGTTGGAGATAGCATTCTTGAGCTCGGCGAAGACTGCCTGTGCTGGGTTATGGAAAGCGAACTTACGTTCATTCCATCTGAGTAAATCAGTCTGAGGCTGCATGAGCTGAGCGCAGCGAGGACTGAGGCGTCGATAGTAGTTGACCAAACCACAAGATCGACGGAGGTGTTTGAACGAACCCGGAGCTGGGTACTCCTTGATTCGCTGGATCTTATCAAGAAGGACTTCGCTACCAGATAACGAAACGAAGTGGCATAGGAATTCTACGGTTGATTTGCCGAGTTCGCACTTAGTCGAGTTTATTGTGCCACCGTGTTTGGTCAAACCCAGGAAGAGAGTTCGGAGGTGGTCGATGTGCTCTTGTTCTGATGAACCGGCTAATAAAATTCCATCGAGGTAGGAATAAGCGGAGTCTTGGCTACGAGTGACATCGTGGATGAAGCGTAGCAAGGTATTTCGGTGTTGCACAGTCCAAAATACATTCTTAAGAATTCAGACAAGCCGAAAGGAGTGAGAACGGACGCTTTAGGAATGTTATTTTCTTCTACAAGTATCTGGTAATAGGCGTGAACCAGGTCGAGTTTGCTGAAGATTGTCTTCCCTCTGCGGCTGCATTAAGGTCCTGCATGTGTAAGATGGGATACCTAGCTGGGAAGGTTTGGTGATTGAGTGCGCGTTAATCACCGCAAGGGCGTCATTCATTAGATTTCTTGGGGACCATCTGCAGGGCCGAGGACCAAGGGCTGTCGGAAGGGCGGATTATTCCAAGTTCAAGCATGTGCTCAAACTGCGCCCTAGCTACCTTGAGTTTCTCGGGCGATAGTCGGCGTGGATGGCATGACACCGGTGGGCCATTCATCCGTATGTGGTGCGTGAATTGGGCTTCCACGGGCAAAGCTGCATTCATTGGCTGGACGAGCTTCGAATAATAAGAAAAGAGGCCAGTGTATTCTAGCGTGGTCTGGGGAAATGATTGGATGAGATACCGGAGGTGATTCCAGGTACACTGAATTTCGTTGAAGTATCGATTATCATCTGGCTTGCGTATCGATCAAGATGTCGAAGTGTGTAAAAATGTCAATGCTTGTGTTTGCGAAGGGACCTGCAGCGCCGGGGAATACCCAGCGGAATGTGCACCGAAGAACTAGGTACAGAGTAAGCGACAGATGACCGTAGGTGGCTATTGGCGTATCATTGGTGGCACTTAGGCCTGTTGACAAAGCAGCGGTAGGCTCAGGTTACATACGAGGAATGACCCTGACTTCCGCCCCGGTATCAACTAAGATCCTGGTCTCGGAATCATAATCTCTAATGTAGATGAGACGGCTTTAAGTTTTTCGACGTCGTTCGTGGCAATTACAGGCCGGCGGGGCGCCTCGTCTATAGCGGAGTTCTTACATGGCTGTACGCCACGCCGAAATGCCGAGTGGTAAAAGCAGCAACTTAATGCACCAGCTTTTGCGCGACGGGGCGATGATCCAGAGCGGCTGCGGTTTTTGCGCTTTAAAGTGAACTTTCCGTTATGGCACTGAAGCGACGCTATCTGCGTCTATTACAGACGGCTGGCTAGTTGCAAGTGTCTGTGTGGTTGCGCCAGCACAAACCTGCTTAAGTGCTTCGGTTGAAGTCTCTTGCTGGTTCCGTTTGATGACGCGGCCTGCAAGGTCTGAAGTTGCTGTGATTGGCAGAGCACCTGCTACGGAAAATATGGCGTGAGTGCTTTCAGTAAGGCGTTGCATTTACAGTTCTCGGAGAATGCCTACGTACACAATGGACATGCCAATGAACTGTTGCATTCGGTGCAACAAGGCTGGGGGCATCTGATCTCTTAGTTCCAGATCAATACATATCTGTTGCAGACGGACCTTGACAGAAAGCGTGATTCGCTGAATAATAGCCTCTTTAAGAGTCTGGTATTTCATTACAAAAGGGTGACAAAATATGATGTCTGGCACCTACGAGGTTATACTCAGAGGAACGTGAGATATTAGCTGATTATACATGGCGAACACAGAAGAAATCCACCAGATGTAAAATATAGAGTCTAGGTGCAAAACTCTTAACTAAGGATCATTCTCCCAAAAAGGCGGAGGAGCTAAAGCAACAGTATTTACCTTTTAATGGTCTACGGCGCTAACCGCTAATGGAGATGGATTATACACTATATAATCCATTGAAAAAACAGATAAGAAATATGAGAGGCGAGAAAACAATGTGATCACAAATAACAAATCACAAAATCACTGAAATGAGCTCACCAGAATGCAAATGCAAAATGGCGGACGTCGTGTTCTTGATCGGAGTCACCAATTGTTGGCTGACGACAGGGACACTAGCCGGTAATCATTGACACGTAAGAGCCTTATCAAATAAGGGAGTGTATGGAAGTTGGGGCCGACTGAACCCAACGTGTCTTGTGCAGGATACAAAAATAGGAACCGAATCAACCAGGACGAGAAACGGTGCAGCAAGATACTGACCAAAACAATTCGTGTCGACGGAAGTGCCGTCAATAAAACAAGTGGACGTTTTGAAGGTAAAACAACGGTAAAGTCCAATGTTGCAAAATACTGAAAGACAGTGTTGTTGGCACATTACAAGGTATTTCTAGGGATTTCGCTTTTCCTGTTTCACAACAGCACAGGTTAAGCACGTAACTTTCATTATAAAGGAGATCATATTTCATGCACTTTGAGTAATTCATAGAATTATGCTATGTTCGAATCTCGAGCTCTCATTCTATCGCCTTCCTGTACCGTGATTTCACTCGACTGTTTGAGTTTTGCAAACGCCTCATTTGTTTTGCTGGTAACCTGCGCCGTTGGGTCGCTTTCAATGCATTGGTAGATTGTAGCAGCTGCTTTGCTTTCTCGAAGTATTCTGCTTTGTAAACAAATACTCTCATCCGTTAGTTGTCAGCAGGTGGGATAACAATTGTTTCGTCCGATTTCAGAGTTTCTATTACTTCTTCCTCTTATCAGGATAGAGGGTGCATTGTTGTATGTGCGTCATAGGTGGGGGAAGTGTACGGATTGTTTAGTTCGCATGCATTGTCTAGTCTATTGGATTGCTGGGCGCTTCTTAATCGCGCATGAAACTCAATAGTTGTCGCGGCTTTGCAGTCATATTTTAGGCCTTTGAGAATTTTTTGTTCGGCATCAGTGAATAGCCGATTTGAAAGATTCCTGATCCAACCGTTGCTAGAATGTCTGGATAGAGAAACGGGTCGTCGTGAAGGAACGCCATCCCGTCTGCGGTGGGACAAGGTGAGTTCTAATTTAGCGGGTCTCCCGTTGATTGTATCAAGTATCCTGGTAACGGAAGGGTTGCCTGAGCTTGTCTCAGAGACGTGTGATGCCGACGTTTTAATGAAGCGTTTCTGGAGTTTATCGGCAGCTTCTGCTAGTTTATCTAGCGGAAGATCGTCAGCGAGAACAGTAAAAATTGCCGTCGTGTTCGCGGGAAGATCATTAATCCACAATTGGCAGAGAACGGAATCATCCAATATGCAATAACTGATGAGGGAACGCATGTGTCAGAGTAACTGAGACGGTGTTCTATCTCCAAGCTCAACGCCAGAGAGTAACTGCTGTATGTGTGTCTCGTCTGTGACTGTAGTGCGCTTTAACATGGCTGCCTTAAGTTTATCATAGGGGAATCTAGGGGCATAGGATCAAGAATATCGATGACCTCGGAGGCGATGTTAGACGGTAAGTGAGCAGTCACATACGAAAATATTCTGGACTGGGATGTAATCTTACGAAAACGAAAAACTGCTGCTACTTGAACGAACCAAACGCACGGGTTAGAAAAGCAAACAGAAGGTAAAATGAGTCTGAGGGAATGTTCCGAGGCATCAACAGCTGGCGCCTGATCAGACATTGTGAAAAAATATGAAAAATATACACAAAAAATAAATCAAAATGAGAGGTCACCAGTTATATGGAGGAACTGGTCAAGAAGAATACCCAAATACTCAGGTTTACCTTACATGTAAAATATCCTGATGCGCTTTAGCTTCGAACGACCGTAGATCGCAAGTTATGCCGAAGTGTAGGTGTACGTAGAATCCGATCGTGAATCAAGCAGTCAGCGATGTGTACCATCACAACAATCCAGCGGCAGCCAAGGAAGAAGCACGGAAGACGAGCTCGACCCAAGCGTTCCTTTATATAGTTAATTGGAACAAAGTTGTACAAAAACTGCAGCGAAATAGGTAGGCATGAAAATGAAAAACAAGCAACTTATTTTCAATCACTACTGGCCTATGATGAGAATTAGTTGTTCGTCATCAGTGAGTGGCCGATTTGATAGATTCCTGATCCAACCGTTATTTAAACATTCTTCCTTGCTGCTAGTCACTTTGGTCAACTTCTGATGAAGCGCAGTCCGCAATTATTCTCTTATGTTCTTAGCTCTGTTTTCTATTGCCAGTTGCACTTGTTCATGCAGGTGTTGTCCAATCAATTGTAAACAAATAGATCGTTATCCGTGTAGACAGCGTACACACTTTCTGATTCCCTTTTAACCGTTTGTGATCAGCATCCGTACCATACGTTTTCCGAATTGTCTAGAAATTCCCCAGGAATTCAACAAAATAGGTAAGGTATTCCTGAGCCAAAGTGAATGAAACAGATATTATACTTGCAAATAAACCTTGATAGATAGGTTGAAGTCGGACCGGATCATATATGAAACACAAAAAGCGCAGAAGCCCTAAGTTGAAAAGCGAAAATGCTTCAACAACAAGAAAGGAAGAAAGCAAGCTGATGAAAAAAGGAAAAACAAACATTGAAGTTAAGTATTTGGCTTATTTTGAGTTCTTTTGCGTAAACATTTTATGTACTCCGCTCTCGGGTCATGGGATGTTCAAATTATTATTCCATATCTACCTTTTATTTCCGGTATCCCTCCAAACGTTCTCTCCGTTAGGTTTCTGCACTCATCACTTGCTTCATTACGTTATTCTCATGTTTCGCTTTGATCGATAATGTCCCTTTGCTTTGTGATCGACCGCTTGGAATAAATTAACTCCCCCATTTTTATGTATTGCATTTGGATAATGTTTACTGATCTATAATCCTTTCAAAACTCTAACCAAAGTCGAAAACTTCTTTCTCAAATTCCCTTTACTATCGTCGTTATTCGCCAAGACACTCGATCAAATTGGCCAACTAGAAAAGGATCATCAATGTAAATATTATTTTTAATTTACCTCCATCAAATTCTCTGTAGTTTCAACTCGAAAATTATACCCAGCTATGAGAATGCATTCCGCAAAAGTAAGCTCATAACGACTACCTTCAATCGTCACTGAAGCGAACAAGTCTCACGGAGTCGCATTTCTCAACATAGAGAGCAAAAATGACAATGGGGAGTGTTATCAATGTTACTGCTTCAAGTAATGCGCGAAAAATGTATCTGTACATCTTATTCACGAGCACTGTAACGATAAAAATTCCTGAAATTACGGCTGAATTGTATATGTGGATCATTGCCTGTTGTCATATGTAACAAAGTACTTAAGGGCTGTCCGAAATGATGGGGATTACGGATGTAAAACCGACAGAGGGGAGGCAAGTTTACTTCCGCAGCGGGCGGTAACAATAGTTGCTACGGAACCGCAAGCACTGGTAACTTTAGGTACAATGACGCTGGCTACCGGCTGTGATGGAATGCGAAACAACTATCAGCTATTTGCGCCAACAGGAGTTGTTAAATTGATAACCTGGTGCATGCTCCGACCACTTGTCCTACAGTGTCTCAACTTCATCCTACTACGCAGCTGCTGACCCAACGCTTTATTAGTCTCACCAGTGTCCTGCCATCGGTCATCGCTCTGGAGATGAATTGCACTCGATCATCTGCGTTCGGCACCCTTTTGCCTCTCCATGATTATATTTTTCCTCCATAACTGATTCTGACCGCGTATTGGCGGACGGCGCCTGACCCATGAGACAGTTAGGTGACAGCGAGCACCAAAGCAACTACCGAAGCATGGACGGGAGAATTTGTAAGAGTTTTCGATGAAGTCAAAATCCATACGGCTGAAGCTAATTGCCCTATAGCTTAAATTGTCTAGGAACTGGTATAGACCAGCCATCATGCGTGCTGGGTTTATACATATGTCACCTGCCTGCTTAATCCTGTAATGCGTCGAAACCATATGTCTTCGTTTGTCTTCGTTCTCGGCCACACCTGTGGAACTGCATGCTGTGCGTAATTTTCTCCGTGAATGTTGGTGGCAAATGCTCTGCTCGTCTGCTTCTTATGATTAACCACCGTGCTTTGACTGGGGGTCATCTTTCAGCCTGTCATTGTCTGGTCCACAAGCGCATGTTGTTCCTATTGGCTCTGATAAAGTGCACTGTTCTTTTAGGCATCTTTTATCTTCACTGTATAAAATTTCTGGGATGGAGCGGAGTTCTATGCTTCCGGTCTATGATCTGATATCGACGGCGATTATCTAAGTCTTTGGAATTATTAGTTGCAGGAATCGGGAATGCGGCATTTAACTTTGTCGGAAGCGGACGCCTAACCAAGAGTTCAGCTGGCCTTTTGTCTGTGGCTCAGTAAGAATATAGTGTTCGAAGAACTGAATCCTCCCAATCTGTACCAGATAAGCGAATAGTTTGTATACTCTTTTTAAATGATTGCTTGAAATGCTCTACCTTGCCTTTTGCTGCTGGATTATACGGAGTTGTACGTCAGTGTCGAACGGCGTGAAGTTGAAAAAACGAACGAATATTTTGGCTTGTAAACAGCGTGTCGTTATCCGTCGCAATATACTTTAGTATTCCGAAATGGGAGAACATGTATTTTAACCATTGAATAATGCAGACGGTAGTCAACTCTCCACAGAAAGGGACTTCTGGACATTTCTTGTAGCTGTATATTCACCCTTCATGGGTGCAAAAATCGCGTTCTTGACTTGACTTGCTTTGACTATCTTAGAAACACGTCGCCATCAAACAGTTCATTTGATGCTGATAGTTTTAGCTAGATGGACCAAACGATGTCAAGAGCTATCTTGGCCGACGGTCACATAGTAGAGTCAATGGGATGTGTAGGGGAGGAAACCGGCCTTGAACTCTTGTCTGCCCTTTGATATGAACAGCAGTTATGAACAAGTTTCGTGTGACTTTCTGAGCTATCGTAAGAATGTATCAATCTCGCTTTTCCTACAAAGGATACCAGGGTGGCCTTTGTGTGCACGTAGCATGATCCTTTGCATCAAGCTCCGATGAGCTACAAATCTTTCGCCGCACATTAAACATCCATCTAAAATTACAACTTTGTGCCTTAACACGGACGAAACTCGTCTGTGATCTTGTTATTTTGTGACCAGCTGTTTAGCAGAAATCGCTGAACGCGGCAGAGTGTGTCATGATTTTGAGTCGCATTCTGGAGTTCTTCCTTTTTCAGTGCCGAGCTTGATTCGATGTCCAGGGAAGACACCAATAACCTCTCAGTACCATCCTCATTATCTGCAGTTCCGTTGACTGGCAGTCGTGAGAGCCCATCTGCTTCCTTGTTTTCACGCCCGGGACGGAGTTTAATTTGAAAATCGTATGTTAACTAGCATGCGTACTAGCGATGTATCTGATGTGGCCTGATGCCATTTCCTCCCCGAGTAAGTATACTAGTTAGCTCTACATGGTTGGTACGAAGATTGAAGGGTCTTCAGAACATGAACAAATTCCATTTCTCAATGCCGAAACGCAGGCAAGAGTAACTTTTTCCCCGGTACAGTAAGAAAGCTCTGCCACCGACAATTTTTTGGAAGCGTATACAATAACTCTTTCATGCTCATTCTGAATTTGCGATAGTATAGCACCAAATGCAATGTTGGAGATATCAGTAGAGAAAATTGTAGGGCACTTCTCGGCAAACATCGCCATGACTGTTATGAAAGCAATGCGGCGTTTTATCTCGTCAAATGCCTTTTGTTGGAGGTGATGCCAAACAAACACACTTTTCCCTTAGTCACTTCGCCCAGTGACTCAACAATGTTCGTGAAATCCTGCAGATAACGTATGTTGTAAGAACACATACCTAGAAAGTGCTTTATTTCAGTAGGGTTCTGTGGACGAGGAGCCTTGGTGACGGCACGCGCATTGTCAACACTCGGCTTCATACCGTCAGTTGTTAGAATGAATTCCAAGAACTCGATTGCACTAGCATTAAATTTGCACCTCCTGTGGTTTAAGCAAAGGTTAAGCTCATGTAATCGAGGCAACACAGCATGCAAACTTTAATCATGTGCTTCTGGAATCCTACCGAATACCCAGATGTCGTTAACGTACACTATCTGACCTTAAACATTCGCAGAGCTGCTGGGGCTGAACTTAAGCCCATTAGCAAGACTTTGTACAGAAAGAGCCCGTCCATTATAAAAAAGGTGTTCAACTGTCTTGACTCCTGAATTAGAGGTATGTGATACAACGCCTTCCTTAGGTCCCGTTTTTGAGAAATATCGGGCGCCGGCTAGTTTGACTAATAGTTCATCCGCGGTTAGAAGCAAAATCTTTTTGACCAAGATTTGACGATTTAGGGCCTGCAGGTCATTGCATAATTGCACTGTAACCTTCTTCTTGAGCATTGTAACCATAGGCTGGACCCATACAGAACAGTTAACGGCTTCAATGGGATCACTCGCAATCATTTGTCATAATGCTGACGAAACAGCCTCCCTTCTGGCCAAAGGAATTGAACTTGCCTGAGCAATAGCTACCGGTTTATAATTCTGCTTCAGAAATACGCAGTGAACAGAGAAGCGCGCGCGTCCTATTATTGTTCACGCAGTTTCGGGTACTGTATCTGTAGGTCTGGTAAGTTAACGGCCACGGTAGGCATACGAGATAGGGACGGTTATTTCCGGGGGTGACGTACACAGCAACTGATGATTTCACGACTCCAGGTTGAAAAGATTCACCACAAATATTTGTATTTTTACCGGGGCCTTTGTATAATTGTCAAGTCTGAAGGATGTATAGAGATGTCATGTAGGTGACAATCATAAAACTACTTGGTACTACAGTAATAGAAGAGGCTGAACCAAGTTCCATATCTACAAGTGTTGTTCTATCGCGCGATAGGGTTTTTAAGCTCTGTACAAATGGAACGACAGCAGGAAACAGTACCACTGTTATCAAGGAAAAATGTATTTTCTGATGACTGTAATCGCTGATTCAAAACGAAATCTGTAGGATGCAAAAGAGAAATGCGTACTGAACGACAACAGTGGGCAAAATGTCCACGCTTATCACACATTCCGCAATCCATTTCTAAGGTAGGGCACTTGGGAAAATCGACTTTTTGCTGTCGGCTGCAGCGGCGGAAGCATTTCTGTAGGGATTGGGATTCAGTTGACAAATGATGGATCTTGACAATCTCCTGCTTCTCTGTGTGGTAGTGAAACATCGCAACTGTTTGGTCGCACAAGTTTTGAGGCTACCTAATTTCACAGCCTTATCCCAAGTCAATTTACTATCGACTTCGGAAAGTATGCATTTCCGAATTTGGTTATTGGTGATTCCACTAATCAACTGTTGCACTAGCACGACACCCACATTTCTATTTTTTAGTATGGTTGAATACTCGTAGGGCCGTACACCGCGAACGAAACGATTAACAAAACTGTCTAGAGTTTTAGATGGCTGATGTATAAGTCGGCTGAATTTGAGGCGAACCATAAATAGTTTTGTACGCTGGCCACATGACTTGTCCAGCACATCTAGTGATTTTGTTAAGGTATCTTGAGACTGGAGCTCCAAGGCATCAAATAGATGTTGTCCCTCATCACCGAGAAGCTTCAGTTTCTCGGCTTCTATGTAAGTAGAAGCCGCACATATGAGGTTAAGTTAGTCTGCAGACGATATTTTCCACTGGACTCATGCATTTTCGGTAGAAGGTTAGGTCGAATTAGACCAGTAGACGGTACGATGCAATTCCATGGTGTAGGCTCGCAAGTTGAGATGCCCGTGTTGTGTGCAAAAAGGCACGTGAACGAGCCGAAGGAAGAAGGTGCGCGCCGGTCAACAAACTACTGTAATCCAAAATGCATTTATCTACGTGAGCACGTTAGGTGTCGGAAGTAGAAGCATGAGCCATTAGGGAAGCGGATACTTACGTACTTATGTGTTTGTCTGAGGTTGTTTGCACGTGTCGCTCTAGACCAGCCTTCACATGCTGTAGATAATCATAAGAGGGACACGCTAGAAATAATCTTTAATCTTCTCTGAATTAAAACTTAAGCTAGCAATGGATTTCAGGAGGTCAGTCAATGGCAGGTGTAAGAGAATTTACCACCGCTACTGTTCCCCTATAACTTTTAAGTAATATGTATCTAGAGCGAGAGTCCAGATCTCGTAGCAGAGCACTCAGACATACTGAGGCTGGGCAACAAATAGTGTGTCTAACCAAAAAAATACAACAGGCGAATAAGCAACAATGTAATCAGGAATGAATCGCATACGTCCTTAAAAATCGCATAATGGGACCCCAAGCCTAAAGCAAACATCCATTTACAATGACGGGCACTAGCCAATCAGAATAACGAAAGGTAGCGTTTAAAAATGTCACGAAACAAACGAGGATAAGCAGTGCAGACCGAATTAATTAACAACCAGTACAATAATTGAGTGACAATTAAATATTCCTTTAACATAATCAAGTAGGAAAGTGATGCGGAGGAAAACAAATGGAATGTGTTCTTGCAAATGCCACTGCTGAAGATGCAAGGAGATCAGCGTCCATTAACAATGACGGTTGTGTACCAATCGGGTTAACACAGTGGAGTGTTTAAACAACAGCCAAGTTGTGCAAAGTAGAAGAATAATGTATGGCTATTAAGCTCTATCACCCAAAATGAATGTCAACTAGCTGTTCACATAAGAGTTTAACGGGTTGTTGGCCTGATAAAGTGGAGTCTAGAATAACTAACACAAGCTCAGTTGCCTCGCTTAAGCGATTAACAGTGGATCTATCGGATAGGTATTAATCCAATCTGTATTTGTCAATAGTTTTACTGAGGTAAGCTCAGGTTTTGGAACATGTGATGCGCGCATATTCATTGTGGATGCGGGATCAGTTACCCACGTATGAAGAAAACGGGTTCAAAGCGACGTTGCGTGGCGTTCATACTCACCCTTAGTTACTTGTTCAAGTACACTAGTCAGCAATCTCAAATGAAGTTATACATAGATCTCACTTCCTTTGTTGGAACCCAACTGGTACAAATTTGTATACGTTTTACATTTTCTACATGTCACGGAGTACTCAGTATCGATCTGACTGAGGTATTTCTTGTTTATCCAAATGAGTTATAGGTATCCATTAGTTCGTGTCGCAAGTAGGGAGAAGCTTTCCGGTTTTTAAACAAATTGATAACTCGCTAGAAGATCTTATCGAGTAGATTTATTTTTGCGATATTATCGACCACACTGAAGAAATTGTGTGCGGTGGGTCTGTGTGTCGTTTTTTTTCCGAGTTTGTCTATCAAATCTTTCTGCTGCGAAAAACGTCGTTGTTAGGTATAACATAAATCGGTCAGCATGCAGCAATGGATACGACAAGCTGTTATTTGATACATTGAGATGCCTTCATGCGTTTGTTTGGTATCTCCTGTGACAAAGTAAAACGATTATTCTTTGAAAATATTGTGGTCCCAACGTGACAAGCCGAAAAATCGGTGGTTGCAAAATAACACATGCGTCGTTGAATGTTTGTATTATATAGAACTCTGTTACTGATCAGGAGTGACGAATTGCTTTTCCTCTCTAGCTCCATAAAACTCATATCACGAACTAGGTATGCAGACTGCTTGATTTGCGAAGGAACATAAAGTCTCTTGTAAGCTTGCTTAACTCGGCCAGTTGTCAACACCGATCCCACCATATTTTGTAAACCCGAAAAATTAGTAAACAAATGTTGAGCAACGTTTGGCTAGCAGGAGGTGGAATCTTTCAGTTCAGTATACTTCATGTCAGCGCGGTCGCAGACAAGTTGCTAGAATCGGACATGAATGCAGCGCGAAGACATACATTAGGTTTCGCTGATGCTTCGGCTTTCTGAACGGATAAATATCTCAAAGTAAGCAAACGCTTGCAAGAATTGATCTATTCAAGTAGGAAATTCGTGCTGACTGAGATGCGATTGAGTATTTGTCGTGACACGCTGTTATGTGCATGAATGTTCTCAGACCTTGAACATGTCGCTCCATTTCAACGCATTAGGTAGTTTATACAAGCTCGAGTTGCTGCAAATAAAAAGTAAGAATGGCTTCGCTTATTTGCGTGCCTCGTCAATGATACATACCAGGTTGTTGTTAATTTGGGCAGTATCACACGAATGCTTGTGGTGAAGCATAAACAGGTTGCTTGCCAGTTTGCATCTATGATAGGATTATTAGGTTAACCATGTGAAAAGATGGACGTTTTCATTTGTTAGTTTTTATGAAGCTATATACCTTGTATTCTGTCTAAGAAAAACGATATCTGCTCGTAGGTATGTGGTGCGCATATGGCTTACTCACAACCAAACATCATGGGGGTCTGAAACTAGTACTCATTCCTTGGAATAGTAGTAGAATTAAAAAACCAATTTAAGCTGCGTGTATTTCTGTGGTATGTGGGTAGAATTTTGTTGAATACGTGCGGGTTTAAGGCTCAGCAGCACCGGCTGGATTTCGGGTTCCCGTGTGGCACGTTGCATTTGGGCTACGACGCCTTGCCCAATATCTGCTAACATGCAGTATATAATATATGGTAAAAAGATTTTTCTAGCTTGTGCTATACAAGTGACGGATGCAAGACCGTAGCGTAGTTTCATGCTGGTTAAGTACATCCTTTACTCGAGTGTAGTGTTGAGCAACACATAAAAATCGAGAGGCTTACTCACAGTTGCGTATGCGAATGCGATAAACTACACTGCAGGAGGAGTAAACGTAACATAATCCAAATTAACAGGTTTTTTAATGTTCACCATTACTATTATCAATATTTATAACGTATATTCGCCAATCACGTGCAACAAAGCAGGCTGCAATGTGATCCATCATAACAAGCTTTCCATGGTGTTAATAACGTAGATGCAAAGATTTTAATGGAAAAATTCCAGTTTAGATGCAACAGAGCTTTCGCCAGCCATGTAAACCTTCATACCTAGGACATCAAGCAAAAATAGATTCAAATGGTTTGTCGTTGACTAGTTTACCCGTTCGCATCTATCTAGATTACTTACTCGGCGTTTGCGCAATATAGCATCGCGGTGGTGGAATTTTCGTATACTTACGTTTCTTTTTCCAGCGATCACACCGACGAGCAATTCGATGCAAATATTTAAAAAAATTGGTAGGATTACGAGGTTGGATATGTATCAAATTAAAATTGACAAAACTATATTAATAATTTGAAGCACGCCACGGTGACACTTGAAACCAAATTCTGTGTATATTTTTATCGCTACGCGGCATCCCTACGACTGCACATCTTTGTGGTAGGCAAATATTGTCCCAGCATACACTGTCGTATAGGGCAATTTACCTGTGAAGGAAGTAGAGGAATAACCAGCGAAATAAGACGGAGCAGAACAACATTTTTCCGTGGGTTACAAATATTTTGCATCATTTAGGGAACCATGTGCATACATATTAATCATTTCAAGGAATGTTAGCGGGAGCTCCGCAATGCTGGTTTATTATAGATGAGCATACATGAAGGCAAGGCGGTTGAATTCACGTTATCTGTTTTGGTCAAACTATGAGCAGACGGAAATGAATGACCAACATTCCTCCCTTTAGTGCGGCTGACGGGGTTTTCCAAGTTCCATCACACAACTCTTCATATGGAGCAGCCTATGGGAGCAGTAAATATTCTCGGCTATATGCACCTATTATTAGTGCAATTTCCTCAGCTGATCCGATCTGTTCATTGCCCAGTCAACCGCAATGTGGACTTACTAATTTAACTCCCACTTTCTTCGGATATACTAACGCTCACAGATGGCACACTGTCTCTAACTACCTGATTACTAGTAAGGGATTCGCTCCCCCTGATCCCATCCATATCTACCGCGCCGATAATGCACGGTTACAATAACTCACACATTAGTGACGCAGAGTGCACGGACCCATCATTCACGGTAATTTGTTAGTACTTTTGACTAACGCCAGATCTATTAATATTAAGCTGTACTTCTTAAGCAAGCTTACACAATTCAACGAGCTGCAAGCAATTCTCGTTACTGGAAGGTGGGGCCCTCAAATACATTATACTCTACTCCAGTGATTCATAATTACACCTTTTGTGTAAAACTAACGGTAAAAGAGCAGGCATGAGAATGCACGATGTGTATACATCACACATGTACAGCCGCACTGCATGAGCAATCCCGATTAGTGGATGCCCTTGAATTTCTCTGCTTATACATCTCAGAGGCCTCAGTTCACATTTTTCTTGGAAATATCGACTGCTTGTTAAACTTCTCAACCTCATCAGGTCAGCTTTCGAATTTGCGTTTGCCGTTTTCCACGGACAAAATAATTGCAGCTAGATGGAGCGACATTTGGAGCAGCGGTTGTGTGATTGAATTGCGACGCAAAATCTCAATTTGGACAGCGATTCACATTGAAGTGAACTTTGGTTACTTCGATCACGAAGACCGGAGCCGAAGCAGATGGAAATTGGGTATTGCATGCTCGAAAACACCGCACAACCACGACGCGTACTGATATCAATTCTTGGCATTAAGTGGAGAGAGAAGCCTTGAATCCGCGACCATTGGATAATAGCCGAATCCTCCCACTGATCGCAGTAACCAAGGTTCACTTCAATGTGAATCGCGGTTTACATTGAGATTGCGCTTCGCAGTCCAATCACGCAAAGTGAACTCCAAATGATTCTTCATTCAGTCGCTAACCGTTGCGTCAAGCGTTGCCTCCCGTGACCCAGAAGCCAAAGCGGTAGATATTTCGGCTACTATAACTGCAGGTTATTCAACCTCCCAAAGTTCACTGGTTTTCCAAGTCATCCTCGTCTATTTACGCAGCCCTTCTTTCCTCTGTCGGCGGTGTTGGTTGAACGCAGTCCATTGTGATGCCAACTAGGTAACCCAACACATTAAACGATTGTTACATTCGGTATAGCCAACGCAGTTACACACATTTTAAAAAACCTCCTAGATAACAAGGACAAAATGATACGCTCTAGCGCCACCCTTAAAATAGCCACCAAATGTGTCTTATTTTTCCTACTATCCCATCCACAGGATTAACTAGGAAAAATTCTTTTAAACATTCCACTCTTCTGATTGGGTTACCTATTGAGCCCAAACAATGCATCCACAGCAGTGGGGCAATTATATCTTTTGACTCAGCAAGAAATAACCATTCTTGGTACAAATGAAAAGAGGATCGATCGTATTCAAAAAGATGCAGCCAATTGTTCAAGTATTCAGAAATTCGAAAATTGATCGCGCGCTACAAATAGGTAGGGTACTTCATAATGATTCTAAAGTTGTGCTGAAGTCAAACACTTTTAGTTGACAAAGAGAACGCATGAAAGGCAAACAACTCAACGAATGAGATGTAACGCAAAAAAGCTTGCTAAAATTTGCCGCTGAAGAACAAACGACAGCTCCTCATTGATCGCTGGACAGGTCGATGTGGAAAATAACACACTCCAAGACCCAATCATCATCTGTGAAAGAAATAGCTCATGCTATCCCACCTCCATATACCTGGAGAGCGATCCCATGAAAACACACGTTGATGTCTCCATAAATAGCGCTCTAGCTGCAACTGATATTTTTGGAATATCGATTACGCAAATAATTCCATTAATCGGTGCTCCATTTTGGAAGTCAAGGCATTACGCATCCGCCATGAAACCGAAAGGGACTGACATGCCTGTGCGCCATTTGAATAGATTTATCATTACACCGTGATCGAGCCACCTTCTAGGTCAATAGAAAATGTAATTTAACACCTTTCGCCACAAAAACACCGCAAAAGAGAAAACTGACAATTACAAACCAATCTTTCGTGTTCCTATGATCACCAGTTTATTCCAAAATTTGGTAAGAATGGGTGTGGTAAATTTCATCAAGATTGTGTAGCTAATAGGCAAGTACCAATATGATTTCCTTGACAAACGATCGGATGCAAACTTCCAGCTTCATTGTTTAGACTACATATCAGACCCCATTGACTCGAACTGTGCAATCATAATTCTATCCTTTGACATCTAAAAGGCATTCGGTCGGGTGCTTCACAAACACTTCCTGGTAAACATTCTTTCTTTTCGAAATCCATGACGCACTATCCGGTTAGCTCTCATTTACCTGAAGGGTCGGTCTCATATAGTCAACTTAAGCAAACATCTCTCCCACACGAGCTCTTTACCAGCGGAGCTATACAAGGAATTCTGCTCTGCCCAGTACTCTTCCTGCTTTATTCCATTGACGTAAGTTTGGCTATCAAACAAGGCGTGCCGTTCTTGTTGCGGTTGATAGAAAAATTGTTTCAAATTCCAACGAGTTTATTTTCGGCATGTACTGCTACTCAAGCAGGATGACATTCATTCGTTGGACACATGGTGCAACAAGCAAGCAACAAAATTCTCATTTAAATAGTAGGTTTTACCTGTCACGGTTGTTTGACACTCGAAGGCTTTAGCAAATTTAGCAGCGAGTGCATCTGCGTACAACGGCTTACGTGAGACTTTGGAATCAGATTTCCTATACCTTTATCTTTTCTGGAGCGATTGAGTACCTTACTGCACGAGTCACATAATCCGTCGCTAAGATGTCTCAAAAGGAGCATGCAATCTCAGCCAGATTTGAACATTTTAAAATACTCACTCCTTCCCTACTGGAGTATTACAGCATAATCTATGTCAATTTGAGGAAATCTGCAAAACATTGAGAGAAAGCTTTCAAAGGTTTTCTACTAAACACCCATTAGGCAAACATCCACTAAGAACTATCGAATACGGTGCCAGCAATTCCATCTCGATCTGTTTTGGCTGCAAAGATTAAGGCATACTTTGCTACTGTTGTGCAATCTGATTCCTGGCAATGCCCATTGCAATCTACCCTTATTAACAGTGCAGCACAGTTTCACACGGCACCCATGTAACAAAGAGTATATGATTATACTACATTGCAGGACAAAGTTGCGGTTTAATTTCGTTCGCACCAGATACCCTGCTTCGTTGAATTGGCTTCTAAGCACAATTAGGTAGGGTGAAATTACGTTGTCATATCGTAATAAGCTCGGGACTTACTTCGACCTGGGCACCGTTATGACAATTATTTCGTGGGGAAGAGCAATGATGATTCAGTTAATGAAGGCCCAGATAACATCTAGTAGGCGAACTAACAGAAGTGCCTCTCTCATTGGCATGAAACATAAACCTTAGAAACATGCGGATACAAGAGCACATGTTAAGATTGCACATGCAAGAGCCTAATATTACCTGTACATATATGATCTGTGCCAAGGGTGGACGCAGCTTCTCATTCGATGAGAAATATAGCCATATAAATTAATATCATTTTTAAATAGCTGAGGAGTAGCTTTTGGGAACTGGAAACGTCGTTGTCCGATTGATAATCATACGATACCCACGTTGAACCACCCAAATGTAGAAACAGACTTAAACACCACAAGTTCCCTATTAGTGGATTTATCACGAAGCTCAACACACAACGGATCATAACTATAACCACATAGATATAATCGACTTAACAGAATATGATTTTACAATTATAGTTATGCAGTAAGTTATATAAAGTAATCATTTATGCTGTTCTAATGCGCAGGTCCTTTGTGCTTAAAAGGATTTTCTATCAGATCCCAGATCGCCTTGGTCAAGATTCGATCCACTGCGTTTCTTGTTGACATGTCTTTGAGGGAACTTGATGAACTGCTGCTTTCAGCATTTATGTGCACTAAAGGAGGAAAAATACCACGCAAGACATGTGCAGAGTACCTCTGGACGTTGCGACGCCGATTCCCCTCCATCGTCAATTCTCGTTCCAAACATTCCCATATGTCTTCCCATTTCTTCCTGAAACCCAACTCGTTCCCTCCTACCATCCCTAAAATGTCATTGCCCCACGATCTCACGATTCCAGCTATCACCAACACATTGTTTTCACATTGTTTATGATTGTCTGTCAGCGCTATGTTCTGCACCGATGGAACTTGTTTGGTGACCTTCGCTCCCCACCGATCACGTCTGCCGGCTAAACTTTCGGCCCCATCTAGTATGGCTGTCAACATTTCTTCCTGTGTGTCTGTGCATATGTGCCTCAAATGGTGAATGTTCCAAACAGGCGGAATTCATCCCCCTTGGGGGTTACGTAACCAGCATTCCATTTGCACGATCCATAAATATCATTGCTTCATCTGTCCTATAAACACACTGTGTATTTTCGTTTCGTGACTTCGTACACTGAGCGCTCTGTAGCTAGCCATGTTCATTCGGACCGAAACGATTGTCCTTGCAATTGTTCTGGGTTTGCAAGCATTATGGTTGAGGCGTTTATTGCATACGGTCATTAAATCATTTGTACATAGTACCGTCCCCCTGTTCCGAAATGGTTTTTCCATTGATCCTGGTGGAAACACGTCACTCCAACTTTTCAAGCAAATTTTGTCGCTTACGCCGACACTTTTACGAACTTCGGTACATCACTTTTATAACAGCATCAGTTAGCGAGCACCGGAAATGCTCTCCAATGAAGCTGAATAAAGCAATTCCATTTGAAGTTTGTTGAAGCAGTTTTCTAGTCACATGATCTTTCCCTTTTCAAGGAAATTACTAGGCTGAATTTTGCCTTAATGGAGTTTATTCCTTGCACCTATTCCCAGGCGTTTTCGGCTGAACTTGAGTTTGCTCTTCAGCTATGGACAATGCACATGTCTCTGGTCCCCTGCAGCCTGATATATACCACAGCACTTCAACGCAGTTCAACCTTTGCCAGATCCCGGCAAACGTTAAAGTTGACGCAATTTACTAGTTCAAGGGTTGCTTGCAGATGCGTTCGCAGTAAAGTTGCTAGGAACAAAACATATCAATAGGCAGTACAAAGTCTTTGATATCATGCCATTCACGAGTAAGAAAATGGGCTGCTTGTGTTATTTAGTGAAATGCAATTCCAGCCAGTTTGCATTTTCCTGAAACTTACAACCAATATTGTTAAATGGATTCCAGCTATTTTATAGGCGCCATATTAGTTTGAATCAATGTACTTTTCGTCTATGCAACCACGTTTACATTTCAAAATGTTGGAATTATTGCAATGCCGCGCACAAGTGTTCTGCATCCATGACAACACACAGATAGTTAATGACATGTCCAGCGATATCAGAGTTGCGTTTTGGCAGATGAATCTGTACACAACTGCATCCTCTTACACTATTTCGACTTCGTTTTCATACAAGCTTGCGTGGATGAACTGCTGGTACGTAGCACAACCTACGCGTTACTCAGACCTGCTTTTGCAGCCCTGATGCTCCTCTTGGGTTTAGGTTACCAAAAGATAAACATTGCCCATTGACAGTATTAGAATAACAAAGCATTAGTGTACCGACTAGGATGATACAAGAGCAAGTGTTATGGCGGCATCCGAAATCAAGCGGATGATTGCTTTAAATAAATAAGTAAATGGACGTATTGCCCGTGGAGCAGAATGCGTTCCCTTTTGGGGAACGAGCATTTATGTAAAGGAAAACAGATGATGAGAACCCTATGGTTGCAATCAAATATAAAGAAAACATCTTCAGTTGGGTGTAATTCATTAATGCCCAAACTTGTTAGAGTGCGTGGGTAAAACATTAGCTTACCGTATTCGGATTTTTAGAAATTAGTTGACCAAACGGCAGGACACGATCATGTGCAAATTCAACTATCAATACAACTCTTCATAAGAGTAAGAGCTTTATTCTCGCTTTCTCCGGTGAATGATTGAATAGAACTTACATCCGTACTGACCATACTTAACGGCACCAAACCTGCCGGACCTGACGGGCTTTACCCAATGGTTCTCAAGTCACATACGGCCATCATCTCCCCTGTCGTGACTGGGCTTTTCAACAGGTTGTTGTCTGAATGGTTCGTTGCAGATTCACTGGAAATGTTCGGTGATGAAACCTATTCCGAAAGGTAGCGACCCTAGCCAAGTAGACAATCACAGTTCAATTTGTCTGACACCTGTTATGGCAAAGGTTGTTGCGAAAATCGTGAAATGGGATTGCTTCAATTGCTACAGTAAAAATAGGTCTTAAAGCCCGCACAGCCAGGGTTTTCTGCAAGGCCGCTCATACATTACCAACTTACATTTGACTAGGCATAAGTGGCTGAAGGCAATAAGCAAGGGGAAGTCCGTCGACGTTATATTCATCGATTTCAGTAAAGCGTTCTACAAGGTCAGCCATGAGGTTCTCCTTCACAAAATCAGGATGTACGGTGTCAGTTAGTCACTGCACCGGTTGATCTGTGACTTCCTTGTTTAAGGAAAGTGGAGGGTACAGGTCGAAGAACATCTAACTGACTATTACCCCTCTACAAGTGGCATGTCTTAAGGTACTGTGATGGGGCCCACTCTGTTCCTGATCCACATCAACGATCTACCGCTGCTTCTCTGGTTGCCGTGTGCCTTGTTTGTAGACGACATGCAGATTTGGAGAGAAATTGACGCTCCCGACGGCTGTGGTCTACTTCAGCAAGACCTCAACCGCCCATCCACATGATCGGCAACAATTTATCTCCCGGTCAACCCAGCCAAGTTTGTATTTATGAGCCTGGGTGACAGTGCTGACAGTCAAACCTACACACTTGATGGGCAACCGCTATATCCAACACCCTCCGTGAAAGACCTAGGTGTACTCTCACGCTACGATTTGATGTCCGTGGACAGCACAAACAGGCTCTATCGTAACGGACTGCGCATGCTTTGGGCACTCAAACGTAGTTTCGGCACATGGTCTGAAGAGGTTGCCACTCGCCTCCTCTCTTCCATAATTAGACCAATGCTAGAGTACGGTTCGCCCGGCTACTTTCCGATTACCCGAGGCAAGGCACAAAAGATCGAACGGGTCCAACACGCTGTTACCAGGCTCATCCCGAGCTAATGTGGTTTGGGGTATGAAGGACTATGCGAGAAACTAGGACTCTACACCTTTTTCTACTGTCGGATCCGAGTCGATCTCATTATGACCTACCGTATTATACATCCCGGTGACTTCGCAACACTGAGACAATGCTGCACTTATGAGGGCCATGTAGCGTACTCGGACACAGATACAAACTAGTCGTGAACCGAATTCCCCACCAACTGTGCTTCGAACGGAGAGTGGTAAATATGTGGAACTGTTTGTTTGAACATGTGATGTAAGCAACATCGGTGCAGCAGTTCAAAACGTTGTTAGCTTTATGTTTTACCGCTATTCGATACAGAAAACGGTTGCACACTTAAGATGACATGTCACATTTGTGAGTCCGGCAATTCAGGGAGTCAGATATTTTAAATGTTCCATGAAAGCGATAACGATATCCACGGTTGATAATTTTATAATGCTTTTTACTATATTTTGGAAGAGTTATACATAATCCATTTCTACTGGCTTTATACTACAGGATTCAGTATTCAGTACATTGCTAAGTGACAGCTAACGGGTCCATCAATATCCATCAACCATGTGCCAGTATCATTTTAACCACTTATGTAATGAAAGGCAGAAAAGCTATAAAATAATAGAATAACAATTATAATAACGGATATAATTCTCATCAAGTGAGATGCAGTGTCCATATATGGCACAGATCCATTTTTATAGCAAATGTCATGCTCATGCATGAGTGAAAACAGTTAGGTGATTTTCGTTCTTATTGATGGTTCATTTACTCACAGGTGTGTTTCACTAGTTCTATTAGAGGATAGTAGCAAAACTAAGGGTGTACCACACTGCGTAAATTTCTCTGTTTCACCCATCAGATGTTGTCTGGCCTTTGTTGGAACAACTCATCAAGTAATCTCTCCCAAGAGAACAGGGTCATAATCGTGTTCAGGTCTAGGTACTTGGTGAGCTCAACTCTAATGGCCATTGCGTTGTCACACAATTTCATTGTGACTGGGAGTTAATTCCACAGGGCAACAGAACTGATGAGAAAAATGATGGATCACAGATTTGTTCTTCATCTGGATACACTCCGGTGAAACACTTTATTACGTATCTCCTTTCTCAAATGGTGTTGTAATTCTAGGGAAAGCAATTAGCAGTTGGGGTTTGGATGAATCATGTTGTACAGTAGCATCAGATTATGCCTCAATCTTTGTAGCCAAAGCGGATCACGCTGGAATTATTGACAGCGTGCCCGATAGTTCTTAACGATAGTTTTGTTCAACAGACGTTTGGTAAATGATCACTGTAGACTTTGCAGAGATACTCTGTCAGATTTCTTCATGCTGCCACAACTGACAACGCAATATTCCAAAATGGAGTAAGTGAGGATTTTGAAGAGTTCAGCTCTGACTGGTGTTATGTGGATTTCAAACAGTATATTAGCCCTTGCTTTTCTGGCCGTGGACAACTGGTTTTCAACTTATTCGGAAAAGTTGATACTGTAAGAATACCAGATTACTTGGTTGAAGGTAGATAGCTGTACGCAAAAATGTTCGTCGTTGAATGCATTTGATTCCTCGGGTATGGAACAACCTCGATAGTTGATGCCAGATCTTTTGGCCTAGAACTTCATTGTCCACACGTCACACAACTTCTCAAGGGAGTGGGGGCCTTCAAGTATGAGCACCAGTGGATCTTGAATTGCAGGTCGTCGGAACTCGAAGACTAGCTTTAAGTCATCTGCAAATAGGAAAGACATACCATTCTACTAACCGCACTGACGCCATTGACGTAATGCAAAAAAAAAACAACGAACCAACTACACACCCTTGAATAACACCACTAGTGATTGGACGTGGTGAAGGGTGGTGGTCGTCTATGTTAATTACCTGAGACCCGCCGCTCAGGTATGACGATAGCAAGCCTAGTAGTGGGTCCTGGATTCCGAACGAAGCAAACTTTTCAGTCGCCGTTTGTGTAGCAATTGATTGACCTAATCTGTCTGTTATCACGCCACATTCAGCATTTGTTTGGACAAGTTTCCTTCCGTAGCTTTGTTAAAAGTCTGCTTAAATGAAGAGGAAGAACATTTGAGCTGGTCAGAAGTGTGATGGCTTTTCTGATTACTGATGCTTCAATATGCCTAGTCTTCATTTGAGGGGAAATTTATGATTGAATACTAATTAAAATTAGTAATTTCATTTTTAATTCCAAACAGGAAAATAAGAAGACGTGGATTGTGTCATAACGTCGCCACTTTTTGAATTTTTATTAAGCACGAAAATGCAGCATTGATAGATGCATACAGTGTTATGCGAGATTTTAGTTATACAATTGTTTGCACAAACAAGCGAGGTTTAGAGCCACAGTCAACTGTTTTTGCTCATACAACGATGGTCCCTCGCGATCGATAACGGTGGCCTGCAACCTAAGCATGGGAGATTGCTGAGGGGCATTAATACAATGAAAGTCTCATCGGGATTGACTCGGTTGCCGGTGGTCAACGAGTGCTTTCTGACAGCCAAGACAGTTATGTTCCCGATTCAACAGAGTCCATCTTTAAACAAACTATCCGGCTGCGTAACCACTTTGGAAAATTCATGGCGGGTTCTTGGAGTACCCATCATGTGTCTAGATTGTGGCATGCACTATCTATTGAGGTCACGGTGAGCACGTTGGAAAGGTCACCGTGAACTAGATATCCAGATGAATTATACCGTATCTGTTGTACGAAGCCTCAGTATTATATAGATGTAATGAATTCGTTATGGTCTATGAAATAATAGATACAATTATGTGCTCATTTTGGATGACACACTTCGCACGTGGGAGTCTGCCGATGCACATAAGATTACAGCACGATGCTGAACAAGTACTGCGTGTATCTTCGACGATCCTTGGACTGTATACCAAGTGGTAAGAACAGTTGTAACAATAATGTATAAAACAAACGATTAAAGAAAGCCGCTTAATCACAAGATTGATGAAGTCCGTAAATGCAGCTAGAAAGGATATGCCCCACCCGTTTTGATTAATTTCGTGCATCAAGTATAGGTTGCTTTGCTGGAAGTTATGTGAGCACTCACGTTTAAGAAATATGTGTGCTGGATTGCATATGGTGCAGAGGTAGCTGTGGCATAAACTTTCTTGTTGACCATATCATGAA
The DNA here is from genome assembly GCA_944474145.2 of Dicrocoelium dendriticum. Taxonomy (NCBI): domain Eukaryota; kingdom Metazoa; phylum Platyhelminthes; class Trematoda; order Plagiorchiida; family Dicrocoeliidae; genus Dicrocoelium; species Dicrocoelium dendriticum. The sequence goes on along the minus strand of OX104071.1, from coordinate 65,989,392 downwards.
ATCAATCGCACCGTGTCAGAATATTTCATACATTTAAGGCTGCTTTGAATTTTCGAGTACATTTTTGTAGTTTATCCGTCGCACATGGTTGAAATAAACGTCCAGGTCGCTTGTTAACTGCATAATAAGCACATCTGTTCTTGGTTTGTTAGTCAGCACATTTTCCTAGCAAATAGATGAAAAGTAGTCGAGGTAGCAAACGCGGACGTACACTATCGGAATAACGAACGTGACACGTGAATACTGCCAACAAAATAGCGAATAAAGCTTTGTTCCGTTAGTCTGTTTGTCGATGTTAGAAACGTTTAGCACTGCTAGTTTATATCTTGCGATGCACCATATTCTAGCATGCTTGGTCTCGTGCAGCGGTGCATTTAAAATGTATTGTCTCCTTGAAAACTTGATCACAACCGATGTATTGACCAGCCATATTGCGTTGTCAGCGTGCTGTTTTCCGGCCTGAATTCACATACCAGATGTGAACTAATTGCTTCTATTTGTTTAATAGCCAGATGTTGATAAACTGTTAGTGTTGGGAGGCGTAACCCCCAAATACTTCCATTACAAAATGTCAATAACTTTAGCGAATAAGGAAAACCTATTTCAGTTGCTCGAAACGTGCCGAAACCGAGCGATGCATTAGCATTTTACCGGAGACATTAGTAAGCAGAAGTGCAAATACTTGATCCATCTTATGTGCGACGGCCTAAGGTTGATTACAAACGACACGAATGATCGGATTTACATGTGGTGAGGACCGCTAGCTATACCTTGTTTATCACGCGCTTTTACTTTGAGTAATCCACCGTACACAAAATTAAGCTTGTTGAATTACGTAATGTTTGGCGGCATCCGGTTCCGTATTTGTCTGTCCCTGCGACCTCCATAAAACAAGCGCAGGACCCCTGCGTTTACAGAGGGACCATAAGTGGTTTGCACTTAACCGCCCACAGCTCCATCCACACACCCCATATCTAGCGTATGCCAGAAACAATAAGACCGGAAGGCGTATGGGTGAAGGCCACGTTTCATTAACGAAGCTGGCACACAAGCCCTCAACAAGCACATTTAGTGACAGTAACGTTGGTTGCTACGGTTCACGGTGTTCAGTGGTTCCAACCACAGACTGGCGACAGTTGTTGCGATTTGGAGCTCTACAACGGTCAGATGGAATGTGGACCGTTGAAGATTCCCAAAATGATGTTACGGCCGTGCAGTGCTTTTCCGGGCGTGTGATATCTGTCTAAACGTGTCTAGATATCATGGATTCACACCTATTCCATACAACTGCAACGACGAAGCTCTTGTAATACGCAGGTATTTGTTCATCTTCCATGAACAAATACCTGGCATTGAACTTTATTTTTAGTGTATGAGCTCCCTCCGAATGAGAGAATCGTCGAAACTTATAAAGTGGTATATTAGGTGGATGAGCTAAGTGTACGTGGAAACTAATTGGAAGATTAGTATGAATCATCCGTATGTGATCCCTTAGATTTTTCAGTGGCGTTCCTGACTGAATCAAACTCAGCACCCAAAGGAGTCATAAAGGCAGAAAATCTGCTATGAACAAACTATCGCTACCAACAGTTTGTATAACCTCTTTGTCCGATGCTAAAACAAACCATATATTACGACAAAGTTTGTAGCCGCCAAGTACACATATGAACTAACCTCATACAAGCGCATATGAGGCGATATCCTGTAACAGTTTAAACTAAGGCTGCGATGGCAGGAGGAAATGTTTTAAGTAGTAAGCCCTATTTCCAAATTCACCTTCCAGATTCGCGGCCTGTCGTACGGCACTGTAATTCTAACGTTTGTTCGCAGAGACTCTATGGAAATCGTAAGCATTTCACGCTTGACAGCCGACAGAACCCAATTATGAGCTCCCACAGGTTCCAAAGTTTGTTTATTGAACTCCAGTACGTCAGTGCCAATTCAGCCAAATTTTAACCTTGATGCCTCAGACCGCCGGTGTCATCAGTATGCCCATAGTCACACATGACTCAGTGTCCCCAAATGCAAGCCCGCTAGTGGTAGATCAGAACGTTCCATTGGTGTTCATACTTGCTGTGAACGTTTTACCATTATGCAAACGTTCGCAAAGTATAAGCACACGATGCATACCGCAACGTTCAGAATGTGCCTTCAGACTTCTGAGTAAAGCCAGATCCAATAAAACGAGGTACAATTTCTAGGCACTTTCGTATAATTCGACGACGGTAAGCAACCTTTTTTAACTAAACACAGAGTTGCTTCGGTAAGTCAACATCCACTACTATCTTACAATTCACTCAAAGGTATCGGTATACAAACAAAAGTGGATGCGTTATACCAATTTACCACAGATTAACAGCATCCATTTAATAACACCTACGAATAACGCTTTTTCCAGAATCAAGGTAGTTGTTCGTTGCAAGAGGCTCTTTTACATGAGTCTAACAGCAACCTGATGAACGCATCAAATTTGTGTGGCTAACGCGACGTCATCCTTCAATCTTACGTACGAGATACTACACAGCTGTAAAGAAATTGCCGGTGACCTAAACGTGTCAATGAACAACTGCTTTTCTCAACCTCTGTCGACTGTCGTGCCATCTTCTTTACCTCATTTAATGTGTGGGGTTGGGCACACCGGTTTAGTTAACCAACTAGGTCTGCATATGTGCAGACTTGTGGTCTGCTTTGGGTGCCCTTAATGCAGAAACCGAGGTCTTAATTAAATTCCCCGGTAGCATGCACAAAGTGACACGACTCCCCAACTAGGTTAAATCGACTATGAAACACATATTTCTCCAATTTTACAGTCAATAGGACTAAGGAGCTATACTTTCAGAAGTTAGCCGATCTGAAGATCAGTAAGTATGCTTTTCAACAAGAATATTTGCATTACCACGAAACATTTCTGTTCTCAAATCCATCAGGCTTGAACCATCATTGCGCTACAAGTCTAGCAAAACATTTATGTCAAATTGTAGAAACAGAATACTTCGTGGGCTATAATTAGGGATACTAACAGCGCAAAAATTTTAACTTGAGTCAAACATTCACTATTAGTAGGGAGAATAAATGTGGAGAAGAGAGCTCTAAAGACGACTGGATGACTAGACGGTCCGTCATTTCACTGCCCAAACTTCATCTGTGAGGCAGTTATATCAATTTTCACTTCTGTGTAGGTGTATGAATGTTGACTCACATTTACAAAGAATTGGGGTAAAATGACGAAAGTTTCTTGTTGACTCAATTTTCTGTGTATAACTTATCCACGCTGCAATAAATTCGATTTAACCGTTTTTCGATCTGGATATCGATGACATACATCCATCTACCTAACCCTGGGAAAGCCTGACATACTGCTGTTTTTGTTGACGAAGTTAAGTTTATTGCTCAAGTCAAATCACTTCACCGATTAATAGAAGGATTTAGTTAGTAATACTGGTCAAAAGAATAGTTTTAAACAGAATACCGATAAATGCCAAATGAATCCGCTTAGTCCAGTAACAGCCAACCTATTCGAAAAAGCGGCTATGTTGTTCTGAAATGCATTACCTTGTGGAGCTAATAGACAAACTCTATCTTTGTGAGCCAGCCTTGTCCTCTGCACATACATTATTACATGACAGTGCACGATGAACCGCGCCAATGTATAGCCATGGCGGTCTGCTTTAGTTACCCATGGCTAGGTGGATTACATCGCTGACTCGTGGGAATAAGGTCATGGTTTCGAATGCGGCAAGATTCAGCGGTTGCGTATTACTGAGGTGAATCAGTGGAATAAAATGTCTGCCCAGCGCTTTCTCAACTGCGTGGTGGTTGTCTGAGTCCAGCTGAGATGAACCTTCTCAAGAACGTTGCCTAAAGGGTTTCGCAATGAAACATCTCGCACAACCATTTAGTGGTTTGACATAAAATACTGTTTCTAGCTGTGTACTTATAGATATACTTATATATATACTTATAGATATACATCTGGCATATGATCTGTTGTTCATATACAGTTACTGGAACACGCAGTCATCCTTTGCAGTGCTAACACACCAGCATACTGATTGTTTCTATAACTGGACACAGGCTCTTTGATGAACAATTTTATGGGACGTGGTATTTCCATACGTGCAATTTCCATTCGTTTATTCAATGAATTGCGTTTTCTCCCTCTACGTCAACGTAAGCTCTCTGATCGATAAGCATAACTCGTCATTCTCATTCCTTGCTGATAAGACGACTGGAGAACAAGTTCCGACGAGCTAAGATTCAAAACAGGTTATTACGCATTCAAGATGAACATTACTCCATTGAGACCTAGTCTAACGGACGAGTGATTGATCACTTAAAAAAGAATGAAACGCCACTGTACTGTATCCCCACATAAAATTACGCTGCATGTGCCTACCATTTATGAAGACAAGGTTCAATCGGTATGTTATTTTACCTAGTTTAGTTTCGAGATTGTGTCTCACAAACACGCTTACTTAGACTGCTTATCTTTGTCGTGTATTTTCTAATTCTATGCTGTACTGATGTCCTGTTTGATGTGAATGGCTGCCATCAAAGTTCCGCGTAACACATGTTGGATGCCTCGCGCTGTCTTCTGTCTAGGCTTCTTCTGATGTGCTAAACTGCATTTTAGCTCTGTTGTGTCATCGGAGCCGATTTTCTAGCAATCCGTTAGTCACTACGCCTTGTCTCGCGGTTATTCTATACCTGACGGCTACATTCCTCCAAGTACTGAATGACGTGTTCCCATGTTTACCTGTGGTTTTGAAATCAGATATACATATACTTTCGCCGCTATTGTGTACACCGAACACCAGCTGCGCAGGTTAACCTATCCAACAAGATCAACACAATTCCAGCCACAGTTGCACTTCTTAACATGTACAGCCATCTCGTCATCGACTGTTGCAGACCAGGTTGTTGTAGAATGAGGGAAACTAACAAGACAGTTGTGTAAAATTCACATACCATGTTTGCCAAAAGTAATCAGGCAAAATAATCCGCCAAGAACCTTCGGAATTTGAGCTGGTAACCTCAGTTTGAACCGGTTTATCTATACGCATTGAGACGTAATTTGTGCTTCGGTACACAATGATCCATTGAAAAACACTTTCAGCTTTTTTACGCCGTAAATGCAGGAAATCAAGACACAAAACCTACTCTGTTTACAGCATGTTGCAGGAGGAATATGCGTTTGATTTCTTTCTAACCACGTAATTAATCTTGTGAAATAGAACTCCGATCACAATGAGGTCATGCGAGGATATAATTCAGTAAGATATTGGCCATCTACCCAGAAAAAGACATGATTTTAACCTCGATTGCATGAGAGAAAGCGCCTAATGAGCTGTTTAATAGTGGCCATTTGAAATGTTGTTGGAGAAATAAAAGAAATTCACACTTTTTAGGAAACCCTTAGCGGTTACAGACTGTGACGCTGACCAGTACACCACTAGACAGCTCCGTGGAGAATACTTATTACCTTAAGTACCATGAATATATCAACCGATAGTAAACTAATATCTTCAATTGACAGATCACCACTTACTTGGTGGGGAGCAGACAACGAAAACATAAGTGTCTTCCCACGCGTTTACTTGAAAGTGAAATACCACTCTGTGAGTGCTGCGAAGTATCAAAGACACTTGCGGGCAAAACGATCACGTAGCTGTGCATCACGAATGCGAGTGCATAATACCGATTGTACAAAATTATATATGGCACGTATAGACACAGCTTCTTACAAAATGAATAATAAATGGGTTGTCATTATTGCCCAATCAGCAGGCACGTAAGATGACGCAGTCAGTTAGCAGAAATGAAAATATTGCAAGCCGCTAATACTCGTCAGTGACTCATGGTCCACTCAGGTTCCGTCCACAGCGATAGTCAATTACAGGTATTATCACTACAAGTGCTCTCCAATCTCAGCTCAGCTCTCTCTGTCTGATGAGTCTAAACCAAGATGAAACCGTCAGTCGTAGAGTGCGGAGATGGGAGGGAGCCACACCGAAAATCCTTCACTTGGGTGACTGTCGCAGTGACCGTATTGGCAAAGGCTGACTTCAATTCAACTGAGGCCACGATCGAGATTGCTTGTCACAATCCAAGATACACGGCAGGTGCTCCAAAACTCAAAAATCTACTTCTAACCGCAGTGTCAAACACTGCTCGCGGAGCTCAATAGCCTAGTGATCATGGCGATAGCTGCCAAGCACTATGCACCGAGTTCCACTCTCAGCTCGGATATCGTTACCTGGTGAGTCTAAACAAAGACGGAACCGTCTGTCGTGGAGTACAGGGATGGGAGAGAGTCACAAAGAAACGAACAGTTGCTCTCATATAATGGAAATTACTCTTCCGTAAATTTGGCCGTGTAACCGACCCCGTCATCCACACGACCGTGCTTAACTATATAGAGCATTCCAATATTTTGACCTGGAAGCATGTGCAAAACAGGACATACGAAAGTGTAAGCCAGGTATATTGCGCTTCCTACTTTGCAGTCAAATGTCAGTTTCGTGTTACTCTACTCTGTGACGTGAGGGCAATTCAAGGCAAGAATCAGAATTGCGCAACAAAACCTATCGGCAAGAGAATGTGAACATTTTGCATTGAATGAACGAGGATTTACTGAAGGTTAGGAAGCAAGTGTTTTACAAGCTGCGCTGATAAGTTAAAAGAAAAGCCAGGTGTCATAAATGATGCGTTATTTAAAATTGTCGGTGCGCTTGCTTTGTCTGAGGCCCAAGTAGGGGACAGCTGTGAAAATCAGTGCTTTTGTCCAGGAAGCGGAACGGATGCAGAAGGTTGAGTTGCAAAATATAGGTGTCGAGGTGCACCGTTTAACCGTCTTTCATACGTGGCCATGTTCGACGCGAAATTGTTTGATCCTGCGGTGTTCCAGTGGTGACGTGAGGAAAATGAAGAGAAATGTCTGGCTGCTGCACCGCAATGAACAATGGACCAAGATTTTATACGATAAAGGTATCACTGCTATACCAGCCCCGTTGCGTGGTCTAATGGGTCATAGAAATAGGTTAACGAAAAAATGCGTGTAGTTGTTCTACTGACAAAGGATGTAATCTAATAGGCGAGAAAAACGGAACCAAGTTATTTTCCGAGGGTAGGATGGTGAGTAGTGTTGCGCAATGAAATGTAAGTGTCGGAACTCGTCATCCAACTGAGTTTTAAATTTGGCTAGTGTAGTTGCAAAAACAACCGATTCCGGGGGGGGGGGGGAAAGATCCATTTTTGACACATGCGAATGTGTTACGGAAAGAAAGCTTGCAGACAGCGATCAAGCCGATGGTAGTGGCGCGAGAGTGGATCGATCTACAATTAGAGATCAAATTCGACTAGAGATCAAAACGCGAATCTATGTGGGTTCAGCGGCAATTTGTACCATGAGCATGAACGGTTTGAGTGGCATTAACTACTATTAATTAGCAACTTCAGTATTGTTGTGTTGGTACTTGCGTATAACCTGTTTATTGGTTATGCTCTCATACAATACGAATCCTAATCCATCGGTCTGGTTGTTTTCTTGGTGTTCTCTTTCGTTGCGATATGACTGGATGGGTGCGGCACAACGGATACAAGCAGGTTATCCAGTGCGTTCACCGGAAACCGCAACATAATGAAAAGGAAATTTCTATGGCAAGCGATACGCCTGTAATCTTCTGCTAGTTCCCTAGAGTGAACACTTAGTTTGATGTTATTGTTGGGTTGCGGTTAATAGCGGCGCACATGAATTGGTCTGTATAAAATCAAGCTTACCGTCATCAAGTCGCATTGAAGTCGGCTGTACCGCCCGCTGAATACCCCAAGTGTTTCAACCTCTGCTCGCATGAAAAGTAACTCATTTCAGTGATGTATTTAGAATCCCGAATTTGATGGTGGTCTACTGCAATAAGGTTTGCTTCAGCCATGGCTGCCAGGCTTGGAATGTATATTTTCCATGGAGGCAAACATCCGCATTGGACGACTGTCCGAAAATGGACGGGGTCTATCTGTGCAAAGGCCTGCGTAACAAGGCGACATGTTGGTTGTTAGTTCCCGATGCCTTTGCGGATTGCTGGGAACTACCCAAGTTATCCCAAACAAGCATGTCAACGTTGCGTTCGACGAGTGCTCGCTGCAGTACATGTACTCATAGCCCGTAGCAATAAGTACTCTAGTGTCTTATGGAAATTTTCACACATTTGCTCACGTGAATTTTGGCAGGTTTTGGGTTGACCACTCATGTATCATATCTAATTCACACTGAATAAATTCCGATCGACAACTGCATGAACCTGGCGCTATATCATGAAATTATCAAAAACAGTAGGACGTTTGAAGGGTTGTCCGTGCAAGGTCATTGATAAATACCAAAAACAATCGTGGACCTAGAACGGAGCTCGGGAGCACACCAGACTACAGTGGCATGGATACAGCTATGTAGCCCGGGGTTCTGATCACTAATTGTCGCTGCAAGAGAACGTTGACAATCCAGCTCAAGAGAGGCTCACAAACCTCATAATAGTGGAGCTTGGAAAGAATAATCCGATGATCTAAACGATTGAATGACTTTGACAGGTTCAAGTAGATAACATCAACAGCCTGTCAAGAGTCCGCTGACTCAGTCTAACCACTCCGTGTAACTAATAAATTCCTTGTACACGATTGCTAATCGGGAACAATAAAGTTACCAATTTCTATATAAAACCCTAGCTCATCGGCAACCATGTATTCCATGACCTTGGGTAGTACAATGAGAGGCGATATAGGGTGGCAAATTGAGGGCTTAGTCCTGCTTCCGCCTTCGTGTATCTGGGTTATTATTCCAGGATTCCACACCATAGGAATCATTTTCTGAACAAAGCAACGCTGAACGAACTGGGTAAATTGTATTTTAGCTGTTTTGTCGCTACTCCCAGTGATTCTGGGCGTATGGTGGCGACTCCCGGGGAGCTGTGGTTGCGCAGCGGCGTCAGATTCTGCAATAAATCTTCGGTAGAAAAAGTGGCGTAGGTGAATACTGTTGGCGAGAAAACAAAAGCTGGGAGATTGTCTGATTGTTAGAACTTCTAAAATGTGGGAGGATATTCTGTCCGCAGATTGCTTGCTACCTCTATAGCTCTTCTAGTTGGACCAACATCCGTCCGGATTGGAGGAATTACTTGCCTCATCTTACCAAGGTCATTGATATGCGTGTACAAAGTTTGCGTTGTGATAAAATATTTTCACCATGTTCTGTTGATTTATAGCTTGGACTTGCCTGTGCCGTTGAGTAGGGTTAATGCATTGGGCTACGTATGTGTCCTACTTATCTGGCATTGGTGGTGATCTGTACTATAGCCAGGCTGTTTTGGGAGCAGTCATCAATTTTCACATTTTGCTTCTTATGAAAGTAAGCGTTTTAGGCCCAGTGCATTCACTTGCCACCGAAATACATGTAATTAGTTGAATGGATTTGCATACAAAACATCCTCAGTTCCTCAGCCATTCCGCCCTTATCCAAAGCCTCGGTAAAAACCAGACTTCCGACCGACCAACAAAGCCTGAGTATCTCTAAAGGCCAAGCAAATTACGCAGCGACTATTGCTAGAGATACTGTAAACAAGACTTTAAGCACAATATCTGCGACATGTGTAAAAGACCAAGCACGAAATTCAGAGACTTGTTTTAGTCCATCCATCACGACGTCTCCCACATTACCGAACACCAGGAGGAACTACGGTGCTCTAACACTCATATGCACCAACGTTCCTGAATCCAAAGCAAATTCTCTGAGACGTAAGCAACAGGACGATCTGAACCAGTGGAATCTCATTTGCGATCGCATAGGTGCTAGGGTCAAGCCGACTAACATCACGCGTGTGACGAGACATCCAAACTCCGCTCACTATGGTGAGCCCAGAATTCTGCGGATAACACTGGCATCCACTGACGATGTAGAGGTGGTGCTCTTATCGGCATACCACCTCCGAGGTAAAGACAGTAAGATCCGCATCTTTCCTGATGTTCTATGGAGCGAACGTCAGCGAGAAAAAAATAATTTAGACGATCGCAACACGGCCAGCTGGCGAAAACCATTTTAGTTCATGGTGTGCCCGAGCTACCAACAGCTAGGGACGAGGAGGCTCATGCTCACGATCTGGAAGAATGGCGGTACATCCGTGAAACTCTATCTGCAGCCGACGTCATCCTTCAGTCGATTTCTAGGCTGCCCGTTTCACCTCATTACAAAGGTAATGGTCCAAGGATACTGAGACTTGTGGTTCAGTCCCAGCAGATGGCGGTGAACTTAACGCGTAACTGGCATAAAATGCACAATGCACTGCCATCGGAACTACGATTTAAGGTACCATTTATTGAATCGAAGCCACCGGAGGATGTGACACCATCTGTGGCTCAATGTGATAAAATAAACGGAGCCGAAGACACTGCATCAAAATTATCAACCACTGAAAACGACGCTATTGAAGAGCGATCTACGTGTGCAGGAACGACGTTAGGCGGGCTGCAGGCCCGTGCAAAATGTTCATCGATAAACTGCGCAAAAAACGATCAGGTGCCGGCCTTTCATCGGCCGGCTTAAATCCAACTTCGTGTAATCCTCCACAAGCTCTTTTGGTGTTCAAGCAGCTGTCCTGTATGTACACTAATGCTCAAAGTCTACTTAACAAAATGCCCGAACTGCGACTACGTCAAAGGTCCAAATCCTGTGACCTCGTCGCTATAACGGAGACGTGGTTGCGCCCGGATATCACAGACACGGAGGTCGAGCTACCAGGCATGTCTGTCGTTCGGCGCGATCGATCCAGTAAAGGGGGCAGGGTGGCTCTCTACTACCGCAGTGACCTCCAATGTGAGCCCATAGAAGACGTGTACAGTAACGTGAGGATACCCTTTGGTGTCGGTTGCGTTTAACAGGCAACGACGTCTGTCTGGTGGCGGTCATTTATCGACCTCCATCCTCTACACCCGAGATGGACTTCAATCTCGCGTCTGCGCTGAGGCTTGTGATCAGCAGGAGATACAGCCATATTCTTATCGCTAGTGACTTCAATATCCACGCTCTGGATGCCCAAGCAACACCTACGGAACAGTTCAAAGCTGACCTACAAGAACTTGTCTCCAGTTTTCCGCTTTATGGCCATATCGACAATCCCACCAGATTCAGAGCAGCAGAAAGGCCGTCCATCCTGGACCGGATATTTACCAACGAAGAACTCATGGTCGAGAAAGTAATCATCGACGCTCCTTTGGGTTGCAGCGATCATGTAGTTTTACTCTTCGATTATATATGCTACGCAGAATACCCTGCGGATACTACACGGGAAAGCCGAGTTATCATACGGTACGATGAGCTGGCTCGACTTGCAGAGACAGCCAACTGGAACTTTCTGACAGACGAAGTACCGACAATCGCATGGCCACATTTCGTCAACCAATTTAGCACTCTCGTCGCAAAGGCATCCGAAACTAAGGTTGTCCACTCGAAGAAGACTGTTTCATTTGTGCGAAATAGGACACGGAAATGTATGGCAGTGAGGAACTCGGCCTGGCGTATCTATAAGGAACTCCCGAGCACGGAGAGCTGGACGGCCTATGCAATTCAACGTAATCATTGCACTCAACTCGTTTGTGAGGATAAACTGACATACCAGCAGCATCTGACGGAGCGCATGGTTTCGAATCATAAGCTGCTCTACCAACATGTAAACAACCTGCGCAAGGTGAAACGAGGAATCCCTCCTCTTCAAACGCCAGATGGCATGACGCTGACTACGGAGGATGCGGCGAACGCCTTGCGGCTACAATATGCGTCGAAGTTTCAATGCATTCTTTGGTCATCTGTTCCTTTGTCAGCAGCTGTTATACAACCAAAACTTACGCACATAACTTTCACGGCGGGGATGATATTAAAGAAGTTGTTGTGCATGCGTAAGCACAGCTCTCCTGGAATCGACAACATTCACCCTAAGCCCTTGCGGTAATGGGAGAAAGTTTAGCAGAGCCTATGGCACGATTCTTCCAACGCTGTTTTGATCAGATGTATGTACCCGAGATGTGGAAATGTGGGATCATAACCCCAATTTACAAGGGCGGTAGCCGTTCTGATCCAGCCAACTACCGTCCTGTAACCCTTCTCCCGGTCCTGTCGAAGGTTATGGAAGCTATTGTTGCTGACGTATTAACAGCCTATCTAGAAGAGTCTGCCTTCCTTGCACATGAACAGCATGGTTTTCGACGGAATCGATCGTGCACCACAAATCTGCTGCTAGCAAGATCGAGTTGGACCAAATTAATTGACAGCGTTGCAGGAGTGGACGTGGTCTACCTAGATTTTTCAAAGGTCTTCGATCGACTAGACCATGTAATCCTGATCTGCAAACTTCAGAGCTTCGGCATTGGTGATCCGCTCCTAGGATGGATCACAAGCTTTCTTCTCCACCGGAGCTTAGAGGTAAAAGTGCGTGAGTCCCTGTCCCACCCAATCCAAGTCGAATGTGGTGTACCACAAGGATCGGTACTGGGGCCACGATTGTTTTTGATGTATATTGACGACATAGCGGCCCTCCTTCATTCCAACTACCTACTCTATGCAGACGACATCAAGGTCTGGAGAGCGATCAATACACCAAACGACTCCGCAATACTTCAAGAGGACCTGGATAAGGTGTATGTGTGGTCAGTTCAGAACCAACTCCCATTCAACACAGAAAAGTGCAGAGTATTACACTTACGTCACCAATCAGCATTTTTCTATAAACTGGGTGACCATGTGCTTCACACAACTGCTGAGGAAATGGATTTAGGAGTCTTGATTCAGTCCGACCTTGGTTGTTCAGCCCAGGCAAAGAAAGCATCGAACGCGAGCATTCGAAATTTAGGCCTTCTCAGGCGCACATTTGGACGCTTCGATCCATCCGTTTTTCACCAACTTCTAGGTTCATACATACGACCACACGTGGAGTATGCAATACAAGTCTGGCAGCCGTGGCTGAGGAAAGACCTCTCTGATTTAGAGAAACCTCAACGACGCGCAACGAAGAACGTGAAAGGTTTAGGCCAGTTACGCTACGAAGACAGACTGAGATCACTCGGGATATTTAGTGGTCAATATCGAAGACTACGGGGAGATTTGATTTTGGCTTATCAGATTCTGACAGACCCCAATCATATCTGCCGCCATCTGCTGGAGCTCAGTAACAACAACAACAACCTGAAAGGCCATCATCTGAAGCTGGCAGTGCAGTACAGCCGTTTGGAATGTCGACGGAATTTCTTTTCCGTGCGTGTTTGCCAAGCCTGGAATGCTCTCCCAGAATCTGTAGTCAGTGCAACAAACCTGATCGAGTTCAAAAATCGAGTTGATAGTGCACTCACTTCATTGCACTATCTCCCATAGCACAGTCTAATTTTGAGAGATCCAAAATCCATACTTTAAAAATAATTTTCCCCCACGCTTATTTCAACAGTGGATTTATATTTTGACGCTTCAAACTCAAGGGGCGGTGACTCTTAACCCAATACTCCATACCTCATGATCCCCCCCGGAGTTATAGTGGATTATTATTTTGACACTTCAAACTCGGTGAGTCCACAGGCTTGTAGTGACTCGTTGTTAAACGATTTTACTGAATTGCTTTCTATTGAATTTTTCACACTTCTATGATTTTCGCACTGATCACCCTACGGGATTTGTCAAGCTTTAGCTTTTATACCCGCATAAATCCATTGTTCCATTGTTCCATTGTTCCATTGCATACGAATTGCAGCAAAGCGACTTCCAAGTGACCGACAGTGTGGAACAACTACGTTTTACTATTAACGGGCTGGGCTAAGCGATCCCCCGTGTAATCGTGCGCACTATCTCAGGGTTCTCGTGGCCATATTCTGCATAGTAGAGGAAGTCGAAACTGTTGACTGTTTAATCACTTTGACCCAAAGAGCAGTCTAATACAAGTACATCCATCGTTTGTTCATTGTTGGGAAACCAGGATCCATCTAAATGGTCCATTACCCGTTCTGTAGCAAGTTGACATGACGTGATTGTAAACTAAACGCTGATTTCGAGCTCTTGCATATCGGACTTTAATGGTTCTTCGCTTGTAGCAGTGGTTTCTAAACATTGTACGTTGAAATCATTTATGATAAATATGTAAATATGCTTCGCTTTGGACTGCGTTTTAAAGCTGCGTAAACCAGCAGCCTATATCCGGTGTAGAGTTTGGGAGCAAGGTACCAAATCTATAAGGCAAGTGTCACTGCCATGTAATTTCAGACGGCACCAAGGATAATCGACAAACTGTGAGTTTGACTTCTCAACGGCGTCGCACTCTAGGTTGCTTCGGCAATATGGTATTACCCCACTCTTTTCCTGAGCTACTCTTTACAATAAAGTGACATGCCCGGCTTGGAAATTTCAGCGTCCGGCATTCCAGCGTGTATCCATGTCTCCGTGATAACGATGATATCGCATTGCTTCAAATGTTGGCGATTTTTCTGTTCGGCCAGCTTATTGTAAAAGACCTTGAGTATTGGTAGAAAGGCAGGGTAGTTTTTCCGTCTTTAGGTGACCACGAGAAGCTAAAGGATTCAAATGTGGTAGAATGTCAATCGATGTGAAGTCAGCTGGTATTCGTTTTCTTGAAGGGATGAGGATGATACCTTGTCCGCTACTCGCATTGTCCAAGTAATATCCCATTCCTTGCCTAGACATACCACATAACCGCTGACCGAGCAGTAATGTGATGTTACTGCATAATCCCCGGTAGGTATGCTTTTTCAGGTAGGCTCATGTCTTGTCTTCGCAAGGCTTCCGCAGCTTCTAACCGAAGTTCAGCTATAAGACATTTATGATGTCGCTGCTAACGTTTTAACACATCCGTTGCTATCTGCTCTGATTGAAGCAAGAGTTTTAGGCTTCTTTTCCGCTTCCTATACAATTTCCTGTGAGGTAGTTTTTTGATCAAACGTGCCACATATTCGTCCGAGGAAGTTTTTTGACTAGTGTACCAATACTGTATCAAATCATAATTACCGGATTCAATGTTATGGGGGAAAGGAGTCTGTGATACCCTATAAATTGGAATTGTGACTATACATTCCAGTTTGCTGGGTCCTTCTGTGATGTTTCTTGCAGTTTGTCACGTGCTCCAACCGACTCCAGGATCGATGCGTACCCTACAAACGGCGTATGTTGGCGCATTGGCTGGAAATGAAAACATTTTCACATCGGTCATGGATTCTGGGTCCGTCATAAGGCGCAGGGTTCGGATGACGAGTAATTCTCACTAGATTTATCTAGTGAGAATTACTCGTCATCCGAAATCGGCTGATTGGCTGATTGGCTCCTAGGTTCATCAAAATACACGGGGTGTTCCACTGGTCTTGGTACTCAGACTACTTATCCCGCAATGCGTCGGCGTTAGATTCGGGGATATTTATACATGCGAAAGTTAGAGCGGTATTGTTAAAGCCCTATTTTGTTGAGTTACAAGGTCGGCCGATCGTTGGTCGTGAATTTATGACAAGTGAAAATGGTTTACTATATATCTCTCTACCTGAGATAACGCTATATGCCACAGAGGCAATACTAAATATAGCATTCCCAAGGACGTTTGCATTAATCGTTGCATATGTGACTGAAGTCCTGGGTATTTGAACTCAGGCAAAAAACGTGCTTTAAAGATGCAGTGGACTCTTGTTCGACTCTCCCACCCTAGTTGCTGACATAAATTAATAAGCAATTAATCACAATTTTCAAATGCTGCTTAATTTTCGTGGTTCTAAGTGCGTTTGAATATCAAAGTCACTGTCTGTTTTCACCTGAGGTTCTTCCAAAATTGTAAGACAACAAGGCAATCAAACCCTGTCGATCGCGGTTTCAGCGAAGCAAATTTTGCACCGTTGCTTCTCTTAGAAGTCGCTGTGTTTTCCTGGCAACTCCTCCCTTACAGTGCTATAATTTTAATGTTCACTCTCTTTTCAACTGCTTTTGCTAACCAGTCGCACTTTGGACTATGAGGAGTGAATATGTGACTAATAGGTTGGCGAGCACGCAATTCAAAACCAGAGGTCGTCTTGAGAGCTATTTCAATCTCACACGTGTCGTTGGGTAATGTGTGTACAATTTGGATGGTGCCAGCTTAAACATTGTGAGCAAGGTAAACCAAATTTTACCAATTTGTTACACTCTGCCAACCCACATTTATTATTTGACAAGCGTCCTTTTGCATTCGCATCCACTTGCTTACTGCTACTAGGTATAGTATCACTACCTTACACCGTGAGCTAGTTGACGTTGTGTACTTATCCCACTTGTCAATTGCGCATTCCATTCAGACGAGCAATGTGGTTAAGTAGATCACTTAAGGACTAGATGACAATGTGTCTGCTCTGGCCAGTGTGATTGGTTACGTCGGTGCACTTGTGGACAAGTCATGAAGGGTGAGAATAGGCTTTTGGTTATCGACAAATCCCAACTGGATGTTGGGCTAGCAGCATGGGAGTTGGAAATATGAAGTATGTGCTGCAAATGTTGTTAGACAAGAGAGATTTTTCTTTGACTTGATCGCCTCAATAAATATCGTTCGAACGAGCGTAAAAACTCTACAAAGTGCTTAAAACTGGATTATGGCAGTGATGAGTTTCACCAACAAAATCCATGACAAACACATGTAAATCAGTGTTTTAAACTATAAGAATAACTTGGACGATAAGTAAGCACTATGAAAAATTGCCAAATCCGAGTCGAATGAATGTAAGCTTAATGCCGTGCAGCAAATTGTTAAAGAATGGCCTGCAAAAGGTCAAGAGTGTCGAAACCGATAAACAGTGCGCAAGAACAAACAGAATAGTGTTTTAATCTATTCCAGCGGAATTTATGTTTTACCGAAGTTAAAAAAATTAATTAGTTGTGGTCCCACTAACCGGTAGATGATAAACTGGGTGAAGCTAGTTAATTTGATTACCAAAAATATCATGGATATTTATTTATATTCGAGACAAACTAGTGACATTTGTTAAAATTAGCAAAAGTGCTACTGAACTAATTTTCCTGCTTCAGTTATGTACTTGTTTTATTTATGCGACAAATAGACAATTCCTCCCGTCCAACATCCAAACAACCACAAATAGTTCGTAGAAATCAAGGAAGGTTATATAAGGAGAAATAGTGTTACTCGTGAAATTTCCTAAAGAATTTCTTCCTAATGAGTCAAAAGTGAGCAGTGCACTTGATACACTTGATTATCAAGCACTAGCCAATGACCCAAGGACTTTAACACGATTATCAGGAATGAAATAGCTCTAGCTAAAATCAGGCGTATGTTCCATTTGAATTCCCTTTCAACTGGTAATTAAGACCGTCGCCAATTCCTTTTTGACAAAACACTGCATTGCAAAAGGAGTTCATACGCAATTGATAACCTGAAAACTGGCGGATTTTCGGTTTCTGTAGAGGCCCTGCAATTAAGTCACAATCAAGCAGATAGATTAGCCAGCAGTTAACTAATACCATGTATACCAAATACGAAAAATGCCTGCGGTAGTATGTTTGTTAAATGTTATGGATTTGATGAAAAGTAATCAGTGCCATCCAAAGTCCAACGCCGCCCATGAAATTAGTAAACAGGGTGGTGATCGCTGTACCTGCCACAGATAACTCCAGAGCTCTACTGAAGTGTCTGATGTCTCTGCGCAAACTCAGCTCTCCGGGTGCGGACTGCAATGGCCGGAAGGCGTTGAAAGTTGCTGCAATGAGCTTGGCAGCACCATTAGGAACTTTCTTTCAACGGTGTCTGAAAGAGATGCAAGAACACACGATGTGGAAGCACGAAATCATCACACCAATCAACAAATTGGTAGCCGAGCTGAACCAACAAACTATCGCACGTTAGCACTAATTCCTGTGATCTCCAAAGTTATGGAGTACTTTGTTGCTGAGGCTTTGACAGGGTAACTAGAAAACAAACAAATTCTCCTTCCAGAGCAGCACGGATTTCGCCAAAATCGCTCCTGTATCATTAATCTGTTGATTGCTCGTGCAAGCTGGACGGAATCTGTGGACGCTAGTGTAGGACTCGACGCGGCCTAATTGGATTTCTCAGACATTCAACCATATAGACCATCACATACTCCTCAAGAAACCACAGAAATATAGCATTGGCAAATTTGTTCTGCGCTGGATATGACACTTTCTCGTGTAACGTCACTTGAATGTGAAGGTTAGAAGCAACCTGTCGGAATCCATCGAAGTTCAGTGCGGCGTACCTCAAGGTTCGGTACTTGGAAAACCAGTCTGCTCCTGGTTTTCATAAATGACCTCGCGAGCGTGCTATCTTCTAACTTTTTGCTATTTGCTAATGACTTAAAGGTCTGGCGTACTATAGTTGCAGTGGAGGTTCACATGATGTTACAGGAGGACCTGGACAAAGCGTAGCCATGGTCCATCGAGTAATGTTACATTTCAACGTCACCAAGTGCAAAGTTCTCAGAATACTGCACAAGAGTATGCACAAGCACCGCCTAGGACCACAAATTCTACAGCGGGCTTCTCACGAGTGCGATCTCAGCGTGATAGTTCAAGAAGCCGTTGGTTGTTTGAGGCAGACTGAAAACGCAGCTAAGAAAGCAAACTAGCAGCTCGGCCTTCTTTGCATAGCTTTCGAAAAGTTTGACCCTTCATTCTTTCCAAAAATATTTAGTGCTTACGTGAGGCCGCACGCGGAATACGTTATTCAAGCGTGGCAACCCTGGCTCAAACACCATCTCACCGCGCTCGATACTGCACAACGTAGGGCAACGAGGAGCGTCAGAGGTTGGACCAGTCTCCTCTACCCACTCCGGCTGAAGACCCTCAAAATATAAAGTGGACGTTATCCGCGTCTAAGGGGCGATCTCATAATGGCGCACTAGATCCTGAGAAACCCCAACCACCCATACCATTCCTTTCTGATACTCAGTCAAAACACTCCGCTAAGAGGTCACCAGTTTAAGCTGGTCACGCAGTACAGCCGCGTGGAATGTCGGCGAAACTACTTCTCCCTTCGAGTGTCACAGCCTTGGAACGTCCTCCAGAAACATGTAATTAATGCACCCACCCCATCTCTTTTCAAAAACGCCTTGACGATACTCTGTCACATTTACACTACATGCTATAGCCCATGACCACTAGTTGCTGGCACTAATGCACAACAGGCAGTGGGTACTGGCATAACCCTACTCGAGAATGAGTCAATCCAAACCTCTTGCATGAAATTTGATAAACGCTATTACTATAGAAACTGGATTTCTGTATCCTGTTGACCCAAGATAGTTGCACACGAGTAAGCGTTGTCCTTGCTATCTTTTTATTTTTCTCGCCTATGACGTGAACAATTACTACTCTTCTGTTGCTTTGTATGCGTACATTCTCATTTCAAACTCCCTTTATACGACGTTGCAGTTACATCTGTAATCGCTCGGAATGAAGACTCCATTATTCCTTCGCTATCTTTTGTTGTCACGCTATACCGCCTGCGGGATATGTAAAACTGCTGCTTTTTTACCCGTTGTAAATCAGTATTCATAGTTCATCTAATGCAATACCTTTAATTAGTTGAAAATGCATTTAAAACTCTTATAGAATGAAATAAAAGAATAGGTAATAAGTTCTCCTTACCACACTAAGTAATACGAAATTTTTACCACTTAAGTTCGCACAGAACGACATTAGGATATATGAAACCCAAGCACAGGAATTCTATGTTTTGGATGAATCAGCATTAACTTTATTATGCCACGAAAAATGTCGAACATAGCAAAAAATACACATCATTCTATTACTACTAACTTTTAAACTCTCCACTTTAGACAATGCATTCTGGTAAATTATTAGTTGCAAGAAACAATAATCGCGTTAATATTTTTGATTTTTCAAAAAGTACCTGCAATTTTGCAAGTTCTTGAAGAATGAGCCAAATTTCGTGTGGTGGTTGTAATATGAAATCAACCGTCATGCGTATTGAACCGTGATACTGAAAGAATTAAATGTAGGTTATGAAAATGCCACAACCGTTGCTAAAAGAAAATGTGTGCACTGGATGTTACATATGCGATAGAAACGGTTTGATAATTCTTTGTCGCATACGATGTTAAGTGGTTAGTCTCAGTTTGACTGTGTTTTTGAACGCCCATATTTAATTTGGTTACAGCTTGCAGCATGATGCTACTTGTAGTACTGCTGGTAATTTGCACGTCACCTTACTGATATATATATATAGCAAGAAATACAACAGGATTTGCAATTCCACGAACATTTAATCAGAACAGAATAGAACCTCGAAATGAGAGAAAGCGCATTTCAGTAGCCCATGTTTACAGTCCACAGTAACACTTCCTACCCACCTCCCATGCATAAGATTTAGTATTTCAACAAAAAGGGAAGTACTACGATACATAGCGTTCTGCAGTATTATTTTGCATACTCTCAAATGCCACTAGGATAAAACAGAAAATTTAAGATGAACAATTTTAGTAGCTTTTGTAATCCATACGAAAGTGAGGCCAAATAACCGGTACCACTGTAGCGCCTTACACACATCCTGACTGCATCGTAAATCGCCACATTATCTTCTGAATATATTTAGCTTCAATGCTCTCCGTTTACCGCAACTTTTACATGCGTATATCATCCTAGTACTACAGCGTTAGAACTCTGAGACGTAGTAAGATAAATGGTAAGAGTTGTAGGGGCTGAGATAAAGGATGACGTAGCGATGATTAGAAACATATATTGAAGACTTCCCCCTATGTTCACTGTTTTGAAAACCTGTTTGAATCCTAAACTCGGCCTTTTTACGGAACTGATAAATTTTCTTTTCAGAAGACCACAATCACTGAAAAGTATGGGGACATGTTAATGTTTGAATGAGGTGGTCATAAGCAAATGATGATATGTTATGGTGAGCGCAAGCGATTTGCATAAGCTGTGCATATTTAACTAACTTTTTTGTTAGTGTGGTGTGGGGCTGCAGAGTGCCCAATTTGGTGAAGCGTATAATTTAGGTGAGCTTGAAAAATCTTTCCTGGATAAGGAGTCAGTTCGCAAAATTCTAATTCTAAAACAGAGAAGTTGCCAATAAGTTAAAACCAAGGGAAGTGTCCACATAAGCTGCAAAAGACAAAGTAGGCAACAATATGCTCTACCCGGGAAGACACTGCCACGCACAAGTTTAGCAACGTGACCACTGTGTAAATATGACTGCCGAATTCAAACATATATAGTACAGTTCGTTTTCTGTCAACTGATTGACAATGGGAGACAGTGATTCGCATCGAAAATCTCACAACATTTGGGCGGCTTTTGACAATGTGATTTTTAACGTGCATCAAACCCCCGAAAGTTTACCCCCATCCTAATTTGACCGTTTTTCTCATTGCCTTAATGTCTACCATGTGAAATTCATGGAACCAGGCCTCTGTATATTGACCACTTTCCTCCAGTCCCGGCAGGTGCAAGTCGTAAATTATTTATAAATTTCTACAAACTTTACCCTACTCACAAACCTCCAACATTAATCTACCATCGCCCCTTGGACATTTGAAGGACAGGTACTTCGGTCCATTGGGGAGTGACGTGTGAGTGAGCCAATCTGCAACATCAGGACAGGTACTGTGAGCCCATTGGCAATACGTCGCGCACCAAGCAGAAGTCTTGTGTTAAAATTTGCGCACCTAATCGTCAGCCCTCGGTAGTTCAGGTGGTAGAGCAGCGGACCTGAAATTTGTGGACCGGGGTTCGACTCCCCGTCGAGGCATATCATTGTGAGTGAATTTTAATCGTGTCTTCTACTTTCTACAAACTTTACCCTACTCACAAACCTCCAAAATTTATAAATATGTTGTGATACGCAATGAAAATTCATGAAAATTAGATGGTTTAAGTAAAGTGCACCAGAAACTTTTGGTTTATATAGTTGGGTGGCCAAATTCACAATGATGAGCATCAAGAAGTGTTGCCCGTCCACCGGGTTTGCATGTATCCGTAGAGGGTGAGCTAGAAAAGCTTAAGGGAGCCAAAAGACACAGACGGAATGGAAAGCACCATGAGTTACGGTGCTCCTTTATTGAGTGCGCAGCAAATTTCGACGTATTAAAATCAAAGAATATAGGATGTAGTGTTTCTCATCCGTCGGATATAATTCTAAAGTTCGAAACCGCCTACAATGATTACACTTAATTGTGACTCCTAGCCGGTTTTTGTATGTTTACTAACGCTATATGGAACAATGGAACAATGGTTTGTTACGGGTAAAAAAGCATTGCTTAACAAGTTGTGTGGGATGGAAATTATTGCGAAAATCAATTGCATAATAAAATGAAAAACATTGTGGTGGACCCACCATAGACTTATGTGAAATAGCGAAGATATTCACATATTAAACGGATTAATCCATAAATCCATTGGTCTGGCATTTGAAAAGACACCGTTTGATTGCGTTTTGTAGCCCCTGGCTAACAAGTCATAAAATGAAATATAAGTGACACAGTGCATCGTCAACACGCTTTTTTAAATATCAACAGATTGGGAGCAGAGACGCCATAATTAGGGCGGGCGTTCCAAGGCTGGCACACACGGAGGGAAAAGAAATATCTGCGGCATTCACGCCGGCTATAATGAATTGTCAGTTTCAGAGGGTGACCTCTTAGTTTAGTGTTTTGGTTCAATTCCAGCAGCGGACGGCAAATGTTGTTTGGGTTCTTCAGAATCTGGTAAACCATTATGAGATCCCCCGCAAAAGCCG
The DNA here is from genome assembly GCA_944474145.2 of Dicrocoelium dendriticum. Taxonomy (NCBI): domain Eukaryota; kingdom Metazoa; phylum Platyhelminthes; class Trematoda; order Plagiorchiida; family Dicrocoeliidae; genus Dicrocoelium; species Dicrocoelium dendriticum. Next base: position 65,966,608 of record OX104071.1, on the reverse strand, counting down.
ATATCGACTGCTGTACACTCTTAGAGATTTCAGTCTAAGCTGATAGGGCAGATGAAAGAGGCACCGGACGTTCTTAGTTGCCCTTCATTGAGGAGTCTCGAGAGCAACGAAACCCTCTTTCTGCCACGGCTGCCACACCTGAATAGCATACTCCACTGCAGTCGCACATAGACGTTAAGAATTTGGGGAAAGATTGCGGGTTCAAACCGACCGAAAGATCTGCGAATCATGCCGCAGTGTTGATTGCAGTTTATCGTCGCCTTCTCTGCTTGTTTAAACCCCCCAAGCTCTTCCTGTACCAATACGCAGAGGTCAAGCTCCTGAGAAAACTTCGTCAGGGTGTGGTTTCCAATCTTGTAAGCTCTCACCGGCTAGTGACGCACATGTATCACTGCAAGTAGCTACGTTCAAGTGAAGCTTGTTCCTCTTTGACCATTCGTAAATGCACTCTAGGTCATGTTGGAGCAGATCCTGATCTGGCTTGTTACTAATCGCCCCCCATATCTTGACGTCATCGACGAAAAACAGGTAATTTAAGTAGATGACTCTTGCCAGGTTGTTGATAAACACCAGGAATTAGCGCGGTCCCAGCACTGAGCCCTGTGGGACACCACCTTTTACCTTAGTTAGGTTAGAGCGTGATCCCCTTACACGTATTTGAAGCTTCCGTTGGTAAACGAAGTTGCCAATGCAACCAAGTACAGGATCTCCGACTGCGTAACTCTGAAGCCTTTGAAGTAGGATACGGTGATCGAGGCGGTCGAAAGCTTTGGAGAAGTCCAGATAGATGACGTCGACTCCGACCCCATCATCGGCCACTTTCGTCCAACTACCCCGTGCAATCAGTAGGTTGGTGTTGCATAACCGGTGTTAACGGAAGCCATGCTGTTCCGGTACCAAGATGTTGCATTTTTCCAGTTGGTCCATTAAAGCCTCAGCAACGACCGATTCCATCACCTTCTCGAGTACAGGGAGGAGAGTAACTGGAGGTTGATTTGCAGGATCTGAACGGCTACCGCCCTTGAAATTAGGGGTGATTGTGCCACACTTCTACATAGTGGGGACTTGTTGTTCATCAAAGCACCTTTGCAAGAACTGTGATAGTGGTTTAGCTAGCTTGTTGGCCGCAGCCTTCAGTGCCTTCGGGCGGATGTTGTTTGCTCTCAGAGAACTGTGCTTACGCAGTGAGAGTAACTTCCTTAGCACAATTGATGGGTTGAAAATTATGTATAAACAGTGGAGTCGGTAATGTTTATGATAATATGGGCAGGTAGAGGCTGCGAGTTCAAAAATTGGGGTGTATTGCAGCCGCAGGGCATTAGTTGCTCCTTCGGCAATTTGTACTCTACTGCCCATCGTGAAAAGTGAAAGGATGCCATGCTTCACTTCAACTGCCTATGGAGCAGTTTGTTGTTTGCCAGAAATTTTTGGAAAGGCACTGTTGATAAGTTACCTTGTCCTCACGGACATTTGCAGTTCAATGGTTGCGATGGGTCAGGAAATTGCCCCAAGTTTCTGAGTCGGGGTTCACTTTGTAGGCATGCCATGCTGCATCCTTTATCACCAGGCATTTTCGAGTCCTGCTACGTAGCATTGAGGACATTTTTGCTGGACGAAGGAGCTTGGACTCTGATTCTATGTTAACGATGTCGCTGAGTCTCTTAACGAACTCTGCCCAAAGGTTGTCAAGGGGACTTTTGTTTGAAAATTTCCAAGCAGCTGCGCCGGCGAGTTCTTTCAATAAGTGGTAGCGTGTGATTGTATGAGTTAGTTCAGATGGATACTCTGCATAACCCACATAGTTGAAAGTTCTTACTACATGGTCACTGAGACCTAACGGAATATCCATCATTAACTTGTCAACCATGAGCTCTTCATTCGTGAGCACAAGGTCCAATATGGACGGTTTGCTTGCTGTCCTGAATCTAGTGGGCGTGGTGACATGATTGTACGTGGGAATATTAGCAATCAGTGCACGCAAGACTGCTTTGAACTGCTCACTGGGCGATGCCGAAACCTCCAGATTGTGTATATTGAAGTCCCCGGAGATGAGAATGTGGCTGTACCTTGTGCGTGTTACTCTGTTCAGGTCATGGATCAAGCGGGAATCCATTTCCAGAGTGGACGTTGGGGGCGGTAAACGATAGCTATGAGATATGTGTTGTTGTGTCTTAGTCGGAGACGGCACCAGAGTGAGTCGGTAACCTGTGTCTCCAGATCATCAACTATTGTACATTGTATACCGCTGCGGTAGTAGAGTAGGACACCACCTCCTCTGCTGGGGTGGTCGTTCCGGATGAGTGACATTCCGGCTATCTCAACCTTAGCAACAGTCACCTCTTGGTGTAACCAAGTTTCGGTAATAGAAATTAGTTCCCAAGCATTCGCAACCTAACGTAGTCGGAATTCGGTAATTTTAATGGAAAGCCCTTGGGTGCTACTGTACATAGATGAAAGTTTCTCAGATTTAAGCAATGTTTCAGAAGTTGTACAACTCATCTGTGAAGTTTTGCCGACCAGTGCGTGGCCGGCGACTAATCGTTTTTTCGATGTGTACTTGGTGAAGGGTTAAACGTCTTATTTATCGTCCGTGTAGTTAGCACCGTGTCTAATCTTCGACATACAGTGTAAGGTGTCTGATCAATATCATTTTCTACAGGTTGTATGGGATAATTCGACACACTACTGGTGCACTGTTCCTTCATAGATCCCATCGCGTTTGGTTCTTTGAGCAACATATCATTTCTAGGAGGCATATCACTGATTGTCTTCAGCCGAATTTCAGATGGTAGCTTGCAACGGAACATGTACCAGCTTTTTAGCATCCGTACCACCATACGTTTTGACTGAAGGACCACCTTCAACACTCTCGGGCCACTTCCTTCGTAATTCGGTGAGGTACGCAGTCGTGACACGGATTTCCCTAACGCATCATCCAAGCAGAGTGTTTCACGAAGATAACACCACTGTTTATATCAGGGATTGTTATTTCATGCTCATCACATGTTTCAGTTTGAGGAACCCCGTGAAGAAGGATGGTTCTGCTTGACGTTTCCTTCCAGTAGTCCTCTAAGGTTCGGTTAAATCGTTAGCGCTCTCCCCATGGGTTGTCTTGAAAGGTACGATGGAACAGTGTTCATTTCTGAGACTACATGTCGACAGTAGTACTGATTCTACTTCAGTGATGGAGTTCAGCACCATACGCAGAAGTCTTGGCTCTCCAAAATGCTTAGAGTTGGAGTGTCGTGTGATACGCACTAGGTGTATAAGTTTCAGTACAACTCCGATTAGGTTACTTATATTGTCCCACTGGTTGAGGTAATCCAACTGCCTGCCTCCTATTGATGTCGAATTTTATTCTGGGATATTGGAGCACAGTACACTCAGTACAGGTAGTTGTTTCTTTACACCTTTCGACATGTCGAGGATAGTGATTGAAGTACTCGAAGATGTACCGCAGGAAACCGGTGGTGCGTGCATTAAGAATACTCCGCTACGCCCCTCAGTTTCAGATCCAGTTGGGGTGATGTTACTTTTAAATGACGGCTCTTCTTGGAGGCAACCGTAACCCAACTTTGGCTCGTAAAGGCTTGCTCTTTTTCTACGCACTCCGTCGGGAGTTTGGAAGTAGCCTTATGTGTAGTTACTCCGATCGAACTGGGAACCGCTTTAGTCAAATGTGAGCTACGTGTGGTATTGGGACAGCTGTTGATGATCTGGACTCTAGGTGTCGTGTTGCTTACGGTGTTATTAACAGTTCTTCGCGGGTTAGGAGAAGCACTTACGGGAGAGGATTGGGTAGTACAGTCTGCAATGATAATTCCACCCGTAGTGATTTTGGTGGTCACCATTTCCTCAAACTTGGCTAGTAACTTGTCATAATTTTGAGATAATAGAAGCATGCATGCAACATTTTGGACACAAATATTTACGTGGCACTTCAATTTTGATAAGAAAGTAACGAAATGTTGATAACAATGTGGTTCGGTACAAACACAAACGTCTCTGAAGTTCATGTTGCATCCAAAGGGACATTTAAATTGAACAAGGCACAATGAATAATGGTTTATAGCGGGTAAAACAGCATGGTGCTTGACATGTCCAGCAGGGTGGTTAGATTGAGAATAGATAGATCAAGGGAAAATGGATTATTCAGTTCGGGCGGTTACAGGTTTAACTGCAGGGCCGTATAAAGGGAGTTTAAAATGAGAATGCACGCACACAAAGCAATAAGGGGAGTGGTTATTGATTACATAAGAGATGCGAAAAGATTAATAAGATAGCAAGGACAACGCTTACTCGTGTGCAACTATCTTGGGTCAACAGGATACAGAAATCCAGTTTCTATAGTAATAGCGTTTATCAAATTTCATGCAAGAGGTTTGGATTGACTCATTCTCGAGTAGGGTTATGCCAGTACCCACTGCCTGTTGTGCATTAGTGCCAGCAACTAGTGGTCATGGGCTATAGCATGTAGTGTAAATGTGACAGAGTATCGTCAAGGCGTTTTTGAAAAGAGATGGGGTGGGTGCATTAATTACATGTTTCTGGAGGACGTTCCAAGGCTGTGACACTCGAAGGGAGAAGTAGTTTCGCCGACATTCCACGCGGCTGTACTGCGTGACCAGCTTAAACTGGTGACCTCTTAGCGGAGTGTTTTGACTGAGTATCAGAAAGGAATGGTATGGGTGGTTGGGGTTTCTCAGGATCTAGTGCGCCATTATGAGATCGCCCCTTAGACGCGGATAACGTCCACTTTATATTTTGAGGGTCTTCAGCCGGAGTGGGTAGAGGAGACTGGTCCAACCTCTGACGCTCCTCGTTGCCCTACGTTGTGCAGTATCGAGCGCGGTGAGATGGTGTTTGAGCCAGGGTTGCCACGCTTGAATAACGTATTCCGCGTGCGGCCTCACGTAAGCACTAAATATTTTTGGAAAGAATGAAGGGTCAAACTTTTCGAAAGCTATGCAAAGAAGGCCGAGCTGCTAGTTTGCTTTCTTAGCTGCGTTTTCAGTCTGCCTCAAACAACCAACGGCTTCTTGAACTATCACGCTGAGATCGCACTCGTGAGAAGCCCGCTGTAGAATTTGTGGTCCTAGGCGGTGCTTGTGCATACTCTTGTGCAGTATTCTGAGAACTTTGCACTTGGTGACGTTGAAATGTAACATTACTCGATGGACCATGGCTACGCTTTGTCCAGGTCCTCCTGTAACATCATGTGAACCTCCACTGCAACTATAGTACGCCAGACCTTTAAGTCATTAGCAAATAGCAAAAAGTTAGAAGATAGCACGCTCGCGAGGTCATTTATGAAAACCAGGAGCAGACTGGTTTTCCAAGTACCGAACCTTGAGGTACGCCGCACTGAACTTCGATGGATTCCGACAGGTTGCTTCTAACCTTCACATTCAAGTGACGTTACACGAGAAAGTGTCATATCCAGCGCAGAACAAATTTGCCAATGCTATATTTCTGTGGTTTCTTGAGGAGTATGTGATGGTCTATATGGTTGAATGTCTGAGAAATCCAATTAGGCCGCGTCGAGTCCTACACTAGCGTCCACAGATTCCGTCCAGCTTGCACGAGCAATCAACAGATTAATGATACAGGAGCGATTTTGGCGAAATTGCTCGTCACCGCCATCTATTTCAGTGCGTTAACACACATATTCTCCGTTGCCATTTTATCTTAACTGTTCAAGGTGACTCGAGGACCAAACGGAAGGACTCCTTTCCTTACCAGGCAATTCATCAGCCTGCAGTTTTTTGTCATACTTCAATAGGAATTTAGGCTTTAATTTTACATACGGTATTGGTAAGCATGTAAAAATACGAGGTTTTCGAACCACCGCTATTTGCGTGCGTCGGTTACAAACATTCCTTACTGGTTCATTTGTTTCATGTGATGTCCCATGCGGCATCGTAACGCTTTAAATGACACAATGATTAATCTGATATATTAAACCCAAACTGGGAATGAATTATAAGCAAAACTTTAAGCGTCCGCTGACTTTAATACCGTATGCTCAGATGCGTAGTAAGTTGGCTCCGAAAATTATCGGTTCTTTTTCGAAATACCCTGGGGTTGAATAAAATTAAACTTTGCTCTCACCTAACATGTCCTAGCATGAGTTATCCAGGGTTGTATAATTTCTCCGGTTTTGATCAATTTCCTTGTTCTCCGATTCATGGCGAGTCTCATTCCGGAGTCTGCAATGCATGCGTTTATTTGATACCTTGTGAAAATATGGTTGTTTGTGATTATGCGGCCGATATTGTTTTGGATTTTCAACGATATCGGAGCGGCCCAATCAACTTTGAATAACCACTCTAGAGTGGTCCCATCATTTGGCATGTACATTTCACTATCAAGTAGCAAATTGTTGTTACAGGACCACCAGCCACTTGATGACCCCTTGACTGTTGTTCGCAAGGAACTAGTGATAGTTATTCAATTCCTTTACATTTGTAACTGTATCGGCGATGATGAACGCATAACTATGGTAGTCAGTTCACGTATTGCAAAAAGTAGCACTGACCTTTTGAATCTGGGACATCTTTGGCTTGAGAAAGGTTTTTCCTCCGTCTAAAAGGCTTTGTATACAAGGCCACAATGAAGGTCCTCCTACCCTATGGGAGCAAGACTTGGCTCTTTTAATCTGAGGAAATTCAGTGTCTTCAACTCATTGATCATCATTGTCTGAGAACCACTGCCCGTGTCGGAGACCACCAGCATGTCCACAACAATGATGTGTGTAAGCGAGTGCCAGACCGTATTAACCAGGATAGTTCTTTATAACAAGAGATAGTACAGAATAAATTGCATTGGTTTGGGCACGTACTACGTAAGTATGTTTACCACTTACTGGCTAGTCTTATTTTGCTTGGCACATGTCGGGTAACGCAAGGCCGGAGGTGGGCATAAGTTAACTTGGCAGCGGGAAAGGAAAGCTTTGACCACCAAACTAAGTGCCGTTGGTGCGACTAGCTTTCCAGTCTAGAGTCTACGTGGTCCGCGTTTTGCTTGTGTTGAGATGTTGCAGGAAGTCGCTGGCAATTGTCACCATTGACCTATCTTCTTCCTCCTCCCACTCTGACTGTCTGCTTAAAATATGCTTGGTGCTGTGTTATCTGCATGCTAATGACTGCTTATGACACACGGCAGTGATGGCCGCAAGAGAGCTCTATCTGGTACCGCTTTATCTTTGCATGATAGCCAGCTGTCTGTGATGGCATATTGTTGAACAAGGTGTCTTGACATTAAATGCTTATTTGCGGAATTAAGCTTTTACGCTGGGTCCTCTTTATCTGTCTGTTGTTATTATTCGTTCGGTAGGCCACATCTCTGTACGACAGCGATGGCTGATGTACTGCTCTTAATGCGGATGATGGTAATTATGCCGCGTAAGTCAGATAGTGGAAAATGTTTATTTTAGCTCCCCCAAGTACCCGTTAGTTGAGAATAGGTAATCGAACGGCATCATCGGCTCACAAAACAGCGTCACCAGGACATTTATTTTCCTTCCGTTTATTTCCTCTGTGAGTACTTTTCACATGTCTGTCGACTGTTGGTGCAACGGTGGTCAATACATTTCCAACTGGACTGGTTTCGCTGTAAACAAGCTGGGATCAGTTTTGATTTAACTTAAGAGTCTCAGGTGTCTTCACTGTGGACTTCGAAACGGTAGAAACGGCCTCGCAGGGTACTCTTAAACCTGACCCATATACTGAGAAATGAATTGTGTAGGTAAATCAAAAAAGAAAATGCAGTGAGGTGCAAGTGTAACTGCCTTTGAAATAAACAGTTTCGCACACATGATTTAGCAAAAATGGTAAAGAGCGAAGGTTTCGAACTGTTACACCTGACTAAAACGTGTTGGAGTCACAAGGTGATAAGTTTCTCTACCCGAAAGCTATTACATTATTCCTCGTAATGAGTAAGTGTTGAAGTCGAGTAGACTACCTGACAATTTTGAAAATGGGTTTGTTTGGCTAACTGGTACTTGATGACAAACATGTGTTAACACCGGATTATCCGATAAACGCCGATTTGGAGTTGAGTCATTGTAGGTCTGTTGATATCTAGGAGTTCGAGATGATAGATATTTGACCATAAAATAGAAAGCGTTTTGGTGGACTCACTGTTCCGTTGGTATTGTTGCCTACTTAAAGAAGCCGTGAGGTTCACATGATAATAAACCTACATTCTACTGGTTAGTATTTTGGAAGCAAGCGGTTGGTTGCTTCATGCAGCCTCATTGCTGATGCTGGTTTTAACGACAAATGTCAATAGGACAGTTTTTCTTCTGTCCCTTTTTCAAAACCCCTTAGGTTGAGAGTGGAAACAACACGAGTTGGGATAGCTTTCCACCACTGACAACTTGCGACCGGATCCCAGCCAGAAGCTCTAGTTGACAAATTACTCATGTTGGTAATGTGGTCTAATTCTGGCAGCAAGCTGCAACTGCGGTTTGGGTTCTTCAGGATCCGTTAGACCATTATGAAGTCCCCGCATATGCGGCGACATGGACTGCTGTACATTCATAAAAACCTAGTCTAAGCATTTTAGTATTATGAAAGACTCCCTCAATGTTTGTGTGTGCTCATTGTAGTGGATTCTTGATTGCAGCGAGATGTTGCTTCTGCTAAGCTTGTCATGCATGGTTGGTGTACTGTACACGCGTTTGCATTTGGGAGTAATTGTTTGTGCTGTTTGTAAATAGTGTTATTCTTCCTCGATTCACGTTGCTTTATATCTTATTGGCCTGCTCAAATATTTATCATGACCTCTGTTGTTTGTCTATCGTCCTTTGGAAAGAATGTGTTGCAATTTGAGTTTATATATAGGAAAACTGGAAATTGATAATAAATACATGGCACAATCAATCTAAATTTTCAATTAACTTGATACGGCTTTCGGTGGAATCGTCGCCATATACCCGATTACTTAGCAAATATTCTCTCGTAGAGTTTCATCCCCACTTCTATGCCACATACTGCTGTGTGCTGTGGTGGCGTAATGGCATATAACTATCATTTCTTACTTAACTATTTCGGGCTGTTTATAGGTACGCATTTTGAGCAGTCAATTCATTCAGCCAGTTGTCTTACCGTTCTTTCCAAGCATAACACTTTATTTTTAAACCAGTGAGCCAATGACAATACGCCTTTACGACTGCACTTATTTATTTCTAAGCACCAAAACCTCACCTCAGGAGATCGGCCAAGTCGCGGCAAACAATGAAATGATAAAGAATGTAAATGTAAGTGTATAAAAAGCTATAGTAATACATAGTTCATCTCGACATGACCAGATACTTTGCAGCATACGTAGAGGACCATAAAGTTTAACAGTGTCTCATAGTAGTTCCACTACATGTTTATTGATCTATCAGACATTGTCACATCCAGCAATGTTTCTCAGAGTCAGTTCTACCAAACCGCAGAAATAAAACACATCATATTTTTCGGCCAAGTCGCTGTTTATCATGCAACCAGTGTGGACAGAATTGCATGCCGCAAAAATTATGGAATAAATGCTAACCGAATTGTCAGTGAAATATGGTTAGGAAATTACCAATAAAATCCATGAACGAAATGTAAAGTCAATATTTAGTTTGATTATTTATAAATAATTTTATTTGTCTATGCATTTACAACGGTCATTATTATTATTGGTGCAAAATGAAGAAAAATCTTGATATTTATTGTTAAAGAAATTTAAAATGATGAACGCTTACACCGCACCGTTTCCCGTCTCAGTGTGACAGCGTTTACACTAGATGACGGTACATATCGCAGCCACCTTATAGGGCAGTTTAGTAGCAATTAGCAAGGAGACTTCAAAAGATGGAGAAAAAAGCTTTGACGTCTAACGTTCGAATCAGGTAGTGTTTCCTTAAACCATTTGTGGCTGTAAGAGGTAAGGAAGACGAAAATGAAAAAATACAGGTCAAGATGAACAAGAAATTAAAGGTGAGCTGGTCCCTAACCTGACTCGGTTTTGATCGTGTTTTAAGCCATTGTGCTTTATACCCCATTTGACACATTTTATTAGGTCTCATCAGTTTAGTATATTTCAAATAGATAAACTGCCTTACCTATCGTAAAGAATCTGATATTCAATCTCCGAACACATGCGGAAACACGCAGGATTTTAAGATAATGGAAGCTTGTTTCAGATGATTTCATATCTAATAGGGAAGTATTTTGCTCGCGAGTAATTGAATGAGTTTAATCTTGTAACGACTTCTATAAATAAATAAACATTTATTCGCGAAAATGCAAGGAATACGTTTACAAGCGTGATCGAGTTAAACTAACATAGTGTGATCAAATATGTATAAAAATACATGTTTGGCATGAGAGTGGATGTGGGTGTATATACGTATGCAGTTGTGTATGAATGTAGCTGTGTAGCTCCTGTTTGTGAATGTACCGCAGCATTTCGACTGTTTGTAATCATCAGGAATGTGAAAATAAGCAATTGATGTCCAGGGGTTGGATAGCACTTTCAGGATATCTACGAGGCAGTGACTTTAGTTTGTAGCATGTCACATCTGTGACGGAGAGGGTTTTCAAATTAGAGAATAACTTGGCAAAGGAAAGCTTTGATGTAACACATCGTAAATGGGTAACAATTTAATTTTAATCCTTCTGGGTCAACTCGAGTCACGTTTCAGCCTTCTGCAGCGTTGTGCGTACGTAGTTTTCCAGTGGAACCCATAATCAACCTTGAAAATATACGATGAACCCGCCATAGCGCCAATGCATCCCACTGCCGTATATTACAGGAAACTAATTAACAGTATTTAGTATTGATTGTGTACATGTTTTGAACAATATAATCTTAGTAGTTGCTAGATCAACTAGACTGCACGACATCGCATTTTGATCTTCACCTTTGTGACGGTAGACACTGTTTATTTCGCCATATTCCAACCGTTGGAATAATATAATCCCAATTCAAGAATTTCAGTCTCATAACAAAACGCCTTGCAAAATAAATCAGTGCGGTAGTTTGAAGCTGAAAGCGGTTTGAATGAACCTTGCTGTTCGATTGAGAATCCTATTTTTAAGGTGGTGCATCGCAAATCTTGAACACCTAAATCCGTTTGTACGCTGCGAAGTACGAGTATCTGGTTTGCTTGTTTGACAATATTAACAAATTAATGTCATCAGCAAGCACGTAAGTGTGACCATGGGTAGATGTATTAAGAACATTATTGAGGTATATGCAAAATAGTAAAGGATCATGAACACCGCCTTGTGTAACGCCGCTAGTTACTGAGCTGTGACAGGATACTTGTTTTTCAAGCCTGACTGTTTGGGTTCTGTGAGTATAATAGGATGAAACTCAAGTGAGTATGGAGTCAGTTATACAAAATAATGCAAAGGTTTTTGCAAAGAATTGTCACAGCTAGTAAAGCTAGATAGCAGCCACAAATGCAAATAAGCCCTGGACGACCATTTTATCCTACTGTGACTCGTCAGTACACCAGTTCTCAAAGGTCAATTACGTAATACCTGGCCAAAGGTGTACTCATACCGAATAACATAACATAGCATAAAACCTAGAACATACCATCATAGACAACATTTGCGTTTTTATTCAACAGTTTCACGGGATATGCATATCATAACCATGTTTTCTGGAACTATGATGAACCGAGCTAATAATGTTAGTGGGGAGTAGAAATATATGTCATTTCCTTTACAATCTTCCCCAAGGCAGGATGGAGGTATGGCTTATCGGGCAATAGTTTACAACATCGATTTTCGAGCCTATTTTAAACGTAGAACTACTTAGGTATGTTTTCTCTCATTTATCTTCCAAACCCATTTATAGCGTTCGTCTATTATTCCCAGCTTAATTAACAGCGCAGTCGCAATGCCACTTCAGCTGTCTTCCAGCACCATTCAATGGACCTCAATCTCCAACAGCTCTTTAAAAACCCACACTGTTCCGTATTTTTGACACCTTCCTACTCTAAGACAAATATGTCAGCAGACTGCACTCACACATACGTTGGACACACTGGATACTGACGTGTGTTATGCGTTTGGTAGGAGGACTAGAGAGCCTCACAGGGTTGTGTGAATTAACTGGACCCGGTTTGGGCTCTCAATATTGGTTGCACACATGCGGAGACGCTGATACGGTAACCACTGGTCATACTGGGTTGGCATGGCTCTCAACTCCAAGTCTGTCATATTTGGCTGATTGGTGTTCTGTGAACCGCTGTTGGTGTGCAGCCCATCTGGCGATGTCAAGTAAGTTGGCTTAACGTAGTAGCACTTCGTGTTGTTTGTTTGTGGTTTCCGTTTATACTCCCACCGACTGCAGTTCTGATGCTGCCAAAGACGCCTTCTACCGTGAAATGAACATGCGGCTTGGCTGTTTTACCAGTTCAGATACCGTGGTTCTTGCAAGGGATAAGAGTGCGCAAGCGGTTCGCTTGAGCACTTCAGTAGCACTGATGTGGTAATATGGACTTAACTCTGAACGGACAGACAACGGCGTACGACGGCTTCAGCTGTATGTGGAGCACCATACCCCACTTACTACCAACCTGCAGTTAGAGGCTCCTCCACACGCACCTTTCATCCTCCATTATACAGATGCGTGTCATTTAACATTTTACTGGGATGGATCCCACCCTGATGTCGTTGAGTAATTTTGTCTCCGTGACCTATCAGAAACCCCAAGCTCTTCAAATGACCCTGTCGAGCCCACTGGGTCCACAAGTCCACAAGCATGTACATCTACACCCCACGTGTTATCCTCTCCTCCCAGCCGCGCACGGGAGAATATCAAGTGTCCGCGGCTCAAGAATTTCCCTGCTTCCCCAGAACAACTGCTCCGAATATCGAGATCAGCGGACCAACCGGTATTCCATTGAATAAAGAGAGCAATGCGGCTTCAAATGAGCCCAATTCCAGCCCGCAGAATAGTTATCATTCATCTCTCGGGGGATCACTAAGTCCATGAAAACAATACACAGATGTTTTATCTCCTTTTTTATCCGAGTCCTAACATGAAACGAAACCTTGATACTGTGCCTTAATCACTGGAACCCCTCTGCTTGTCCCCATCTACATCCAATCCCACTTGGCCGCAGTATTTTTCTTGGGATCCACGCCCCGATATTTTTATACTGAAGGTGTTCTACCACGTCATTTGGTGACTCACTGCCGTAACCCAATAGCAGCACTTAACCCTTTGTTTCCTGGCGGTACATATAAGTACCACTTTGTTTAAATTGTAGTAGTACTCCAGTGCTAGCGTCATTCCTGCCGGTATTCACAAGGGTACGTACAATGGGCTTCTGTCAAACAAGTGAGTAAGGGCCAGAACTTCGAGACTTTGCTCTGCATTGTGTGGAGTAAAGTTTTGAAGTTCATGTCTAGATTTAGGTAAGTTAATTCAGGATTCAGAGGGTTAATACACTTCCTGCAGGTGTGACTCAAGTACTTGGCTGCAAAGACTATGACTGCGTATTTCAGACGAATCCCGACCTCTCAGCGTGGTAGATATAGTAACCTTCACGTTATAACGCCGGCTGTTTAATGTGTCTATCTACTCAGTCTCTCATGCATAGATTGCAGGAGCACGATGAACTCATCTTTAGAGCTTCGGAACCTACTCGGGCTTGTGTGACACAACTGGAAGAACTACGGCAATCACAGACATTATTTTCAATGAGGACTATTAACAGCGTAATAAAAGACTGATATCATTTACCCTGGTATATCTCTCACCACAGGGTGCTGGGCACTCCTGAAGACTCACAGTCTTCGCCCAACAGACAGGTAACTCCAGGGACCCAGGGTTCCTCTAAGGAAAATCTGTGGAATGCTCCGCTGGGCACGCTTCCTTCTTCTCTAACCGTGGAGAAAAACTACAAGCAATAGATTTGTTCACCTTTGCTTCTGGCCTCGTAGAGATCTCATGACCGCTAAAGGAAGCCTCTACGCACTTGGAAAGTTAGTTACCCACCCCATCGCTTCAGAAAGACAGTACCATCCGACCCTTGGTTTTGGAAGCTTGCCGATTGATAGTCTTGGGTGAATCTAGGTCATAATACAATATTCCCCTCTTCAAAACTTGTTTTCGACTTTCATGAAGGAAGATGGAAAAATTTCATTTAGTACATGATTAAACACCATCTGTGTCATGCTTGTTCGTAAAAGTAGGAACAAACAAAGTGGCGAAAACAGCTACTGAACATAAAGAATAATGGAAAACTTCGGCACCTGCAGTAGAGGAACATTCAGCGGCTTTGCCACAGCAGCAGTTATCTACGGTCACTGACGAACAGAATGCTTAAAAGGACATGATGCAATGCCAAATTTTATGATGTATCGGACCAGTGCACTCTCTCAACTGATCGTAAAAGACGAAGGACTCCCTCGAACTATTCTTTCCCCAAACATAAATCGAATGAAACCATGAAAGCCGAATTGGTTTAACACATGAAAGGTAGTGCACTGTGTGTGAAACGCAGTACTCCAAGGAAGGAACCGATAGTGGTTCCAGACATATGCACTGCTTCCTTTAGCAGTGTTGTTGCTTCCTGTCCCATTTTTTCACACATGTTCGCTACTAAAACCACATTTGTACCCAAGGTGTTAAAACTGTCCTCTCGTCTCCTTGGTGTCGGTGTTTACGTACCTGCTGTACAGCATAACTTTTGATCATTGCGCACCTCCATTTCCCTGCGGCCACTTACCATTTCCCGATTTACTTCACGATGGATCCTTTGATACCCCCACCATATTACGCACTGTCCCCCGCTATTTGCAGTCCCCTCATACTCCCCTGTCTTATGCGATGGTGAACATTTTAAATGATCATGATGTATTTTCACATCAGTCCTTGCTACGTGCCAGTAGCGCATTAGCTGCGTCTTAACTCCTTACTTGACATGTTGTTACAAGATGGGTCATATAAAATCTAGCATGTGGAAATGAAAGATATCAACGAAATCTGTGCAAATCCGAATGTTTTTAGAATAACCTGAAAGCGCCCTATCCCTATCCCTATGGGTACCTGTAATGCTAATATAGGAAGCAAGGCAAATGTATGAACTTGAGTACTGCCAAAGATTGCAACTAACGAATCAACAATTATTGTTGGAACACAAAAGCCGACTAAGCATTAACATTTTCACTCATAAACCAATTAGTGAGACGGTTTCTTATGCACACTAAGCTGCCTAAGAGCGACGCATAAAAATGAGCGACCACAATCAGCTGACGCAACACAAGCACAAGATACTTGCTTTACAAACATGATCTGTGATAGTTAACGAGGGAGCTAAACTAGAATTGGTAAATACATGTCGTTGGGCGTTACATTATCAGCAGTGATCTTGAAGTTACCCAAATTGCACACAACATACTCGGAGTTTGAATCACGTAATTTTACGCTTCCTGTGCAAGCCCCTCGTTTAAGTTTAGATTATACAATATGTAATTATACGTTAATTTGTGTTATCACGTTAATGTTCATCATTTGGGAGTTTAGGACAAATCTTTATCTGCTTTAGTATTTTAATCAGAAGTTAACAAAACATTGTATGGATCATGTTTGTCACCGACAAACTCTGATGGAGCACCACCTTTTGCTACAGCTTACGTATGGCATCCGGTCCCATGGTTTCTCAGCTTTAATACCAGTTAAACGGCGAAACATTCACAATACCCCTTGCAATGCGTGGTCCAAAATTAGTGCACAATAACCAATCTAAACTGTGAAGAGCTTTATCCTTACTCACATGTTTTCTCACCACAAAAATGTATCAGGCAAGTACATTATGCTACATCCATTTACGTATATTAAGTGAATACCCCCACTGACGCTTCTCTAGCGCTTCTTACATCCAGCGTATTTGTTTCCACTCGGCAAATCGGAAAAGATACGCTAGACTTAGGAGATGAACTACATCGCCAAACTTAAGAGCTTATGCCCTTCAGGTTTTTGAGTACTCCAGTAAACAAGTTATAAATTATCTGCCTTGTGGCCACGCATTGCAATAGTGGCCAGTCCTTACCAGAACACCAGAATTCCTCATCAGAATTATTGCTTAGAATTCCACCATTGCTTCTGCTACACTGCGTAGTAGCATAAGGCCGCCAAATAATCCCATAATCAAAGCGGTCATAAATAACGAATCCGTCTGTGGCATCCGTCCTTCCATCATTTTGCATTCTACGTAAGTAGACAATTGTTTAATTTGAAAAATGAATTTCCCCTAATAATTCCAAATAAGAGTTTCCGCAGACAATTGTTGTGGGATGACACTGTCATTTGTGCATACTCGTCGACCACGGACAAGCAAGTAACAAGGGATAAAAGACAAGCTCACATGAAATTAGGTACTGATTAAGTGTTTTCTGATTGGTATGGTATTTAATCAATAACTAATGCTGTTATCTTATAAAAATAGTTTTGACTTACAAGAAGTATTTAATGACAAATTCTTCTACAATGTTTAATCACAGAAACTTACGCACTATGTTGACGTACAAACGTATTTACTTACTGATTGCTGTTTTTCCGAAAATATTGGCAGTCAATCGATAATTGCTCTCTGTACTCAAACCAAGTAGCCAACTGGTCAAGCGGAGATTTCATGCCGTAAAATTGAAAGTTTCGAGTATTAGTTTGCGGAAATAAGCTACTACCATTCTTACAAATCCTTAAACCATTTAATCATTTAGCGCCTCAAAGTGTGTGAAAGGACGTCCACACGGCTTTAAAAATCGAAAATAGACCACACTTAGCCTCAAAGCAGTTGATGCATTAGTGAATAGGCTAACTCTCATGTACAGCGAAGTGAGTTGTGGCCCAGCTGAGATCGTTTACTAGGCATCCCGGATGCTTTTAATCACTCATCGCATGAACCTGCGATAACTAGCGCATTTCTTTAGTTTCGAATAGAGGGATATAGTGGCCAGTGTTTGCGCAAAGCAGCTATGACATGTCTGTGGCTGGTATTGCCGTCTTGGGGAACTCTTCTCGAACTGTGTGCAAAATGGTGATTTTGTTAATGAGAGTAGATTTGTTACGGCCCTTCTCAGCCATACACTCTTGGCTTAAACTGAAAGAAACTGCATACCGCAGTGATTGCTTTGCGGTGTGCTTAAGGATTGTCTGCACCAATATTCTACGTCGACATTAACGGCTACAACAGGTGGTAACTGATAGTTGTAAAGATGCTCAAGAATGCGTCACAGCCGTGCCAACCACCAGCTGTAATAGCCACGGCTAGGGTCAATACTAAGGGGATAATCGTGTCTCACCTCGTTTCTTGCCGTTTTCGACAAAATTCATAAAATGGTGTCTGCTGGCAAATTTCAAGTAACCGGCGCCACTGCTCCCATAAGTAAACGTATGGAAATGTGGAACAGTCGAATACTGTGTAGTTGTACATTTGATAACTTGGATTAGCTTTGAGCTCCCTATTGTGTGCAAACATCACAAACTTTGGCAAATCCCGCAATCATATGATAATATGAAGAAGGTTTATGGTATGACTTAGGCTAGGCATAGTCTGTAATATTTGCTCTTTCTTTGACCGCAGACAGTCTAAGATAAACGATTCATCTGTCAGCTATGGCAGTATCATGAACCTGTGTAACTAACAACAGTAAACAATGTCTGCCTGTGTCTAACTTCGACAAATCTACACAACAACCCAATAAATCCTCCTACTACTTACAAACGAAGAGTAAGTTTATACAGGTTACGTTGCACTGATTTACAGTTAACCTGCTCATGGTAAATAAGAATAAAGCCATGATACTACTAAATATTTACAACACCGTAGGCGTCAACTCACGTCATGAAATGAGCAATTTATTTCCTCCTACTATCGCTTCAAATTCAGAGATGTCAGTTCACAATATTTTATGGGGCATAAAACAATGTAACTAGCAGTCATCCCCTGAGTGTGCAGGTTGGCTTAATTTAATTGCGACAGTATGCACACCCACAATTTTGGTTTCAATCAACAAACGATGCACAGATCAACGTCCAGTAGCTTTCTTCGTCCTGGTGGATTGGTTTTCCACTTGGGACTGATTCGAAAAATGTTCGGCTAGGTCAAAGCAGAATGCCCTACATAACGGAGACACACTTCAAGTCATTAAGACCTCCCAAAAATGCAGACAAGGGGGAGGACTGTTTTCTGTTGTTGTGTGTGGTTTGGTCACTTCGATGCTGCTGTGTTATTATGATAAGACAATGTCGGATATTCGGTGCATACATTAAACGTGAACTATGATGTCTCGAAGGTGAGTTGGTGGGTAGTCTGTTGTTATCTGGTTAAGCGACAAGCAGATTTCTAAACCTATATTTGCAACGTGCTATGCAATTACTGATGACTAGCCACTCAACTACGGTGTTCAGGATTCAGCGGCAGTTCAATTAATTGGTATAAGCAAATTTGCAACGGTGTGCTATTGATTAAAGTGGTTAGTTGAAATTTCGTTCGATGCTAAAGAATAAAAGATGGGACAATGGTGTATTAGGGGTAGAAAGCAATGGTTGATAAGATCAGTAGGATGAAATTTGTAGAAAAGATTATACTGCATGATAAATGGGAAGGCGCTTTTGTGGACGCAACATAGAGATATGCAGAAGAGCTGATGTGTTCACGAGATAAAGATATGAATTAATAAATCCATTGGTTGGGATTTTGGAAACACCGTTTGATTGCATTTTGCAGTCCTCTGGCTAACAAGTTATACAATGAAGTGCCAATGGGACAACGCACCTTCAGGTCTCTTTTTAATCTCATTAGGTGAGCGTTTAATGGCTTGCGATCACAGGGAGAGAAGAAATTTCCACGACAATCTTGCCGGCTATACTGTGTTGTGAGTTGCAGTGGATGACCTCTTAGATTAGTTTTGTGGTTAAGTTTCAGCACCTTAGAGCAAACATGGTTTGGGATCTTCAGAATATGGTAAACCATTACGAGATACACTCTCAAAGGTCTACATCGACTCTAGTACATTCCAAGCGAATTCCGTTTAAGCTGATAGTGTAGATAGATAAGGCCCGTATCGTTCTTGATTGCCTTCCGTTGAGGAGTCTAAAGAGCATCAAAATGCTGTTTCTCTGCCATGGCTGCCATGCTTGAATGGCGTATTCAACGTGCAGCCGCACTTAGGCGGGAAGATTGAGGGGTCAAACTGACCAAAGGCACCGAGGGGAAGGCTAACGCGTTGCTGGCCGGTTCTCGATACTTTCTGCTTGTTTTAGGCATCCGAGATCGTCCTGCATCATTACCCACTCCTGATAGACCTTCCGCAAGTTGTGGTCCCAAAGGTTGTAAACGCTCACCGGCAATAACGCAGGTGGCACGCAATCAACTGTGAACAACTGGAGTAGATTCCCCGTTGGTTGTTCGTAAATGCAATCCAGGTCATGTTGGAGGAAGTCCTAATATTCTTCGATATTAATTGCTCGCTATGCCACTACATCATAGCCGAAAGCAGGAAATTGCAGGAGATAACCCTCACCAAATCAATGGAACAATGGTTAATTAGGGGTAAAAAGCATTGCTTGGCAAGTACTATGGGATAGAAATTATTGTGAAAAGTTCATTGTATGATAAAGTGAAAAGCGTTGTGGTGGACTCATCATGGGCTTTTGTAGAATAGCAGAGATTTTCGCGTATTAAACATGCATATCCGTAAATACATTGGTTGGGAGTTTAGTAAGACACCGTTTGCTTGCGTTTTGTAGCCCCTGGCTAACAAGTCATAAAATGAAATGCAAATGACGCAATGCATCGTCAGCATGTTTTTTTAAATACCACCAGATTGGGGGCAGAGAACACATAATTAGGGAGGGCGTTCCAAGGCTGACACACACGGAGGGAAAAGAAATATCTGCGGCATTCAAGCCGGTTATAGTGCGTTTTCAGTTTCAGAGGACGACCAATTAGGTTGATGTTGTGGTTTACTTCCAGCAGCGGAACGGCAAATGTGGTTTGGTTTCTTCAGAATCTGGTAAACAATTACGAAATGTCCCCGCAGAAGCTGATATCGACTGATGCACATTATAGAGATTGCAGTCTAAGCTGATAGGGCAGATCAATGAGGCCGCTGACGTTCTGTTTGCCCTTCGTTGAGGAGTCTCGAGAGCAACATGCTCCTGTTTCTCCCACGGCTGCCACGCCTGAATGGCATATTGCACTTGCGGTCGCATGTAGGTGTTAAGCATTTGGAGAAATATTGAGGGGTCAAACCGACCGAAGGATCTGCGAAACAGGCCGAAGTGTTGATTGTCGGTTCTCCTCGCCCTCTCAGCTTGCTTTGAACACCCGAGATCTTTCTGTACCAATACAACCAAGTCAAGCTCCTGAGGGATCTTCTCCAAAGTGTGGTCTCCAAACTTGTAAGTGCTTACCAGCTGGTGACGCAGATGTATCAGTTTGCACTTGGATATGTTCAATTGAAGCGTGTTCCTCTTTGACCATTCGTAAATGCAAGCTACGTCATGTTGGAGCTGATCGTGGTCTGCATTGTTACTAATCGCCCGCCATATCTTGACGTCATCGGCGAAAAGCAGGAAATTTAAGGAGATAACTTCTGTCAGTCGTTGATAAACACCAGTAATAAGCGTGGTCCCGGCGCTGGGGCTTGTTGGACCCAAATGTCACCTCTATTGAGTTAGAGGGTGATAACCTAACACGTACTTGATGCTTCCGTTAGTGAAGGAAGTTGCCAATCCAACCAAGTACAGGATCTCCGAAGCCGTAACTCTGTAGTCTTTGAAGTAGGATGCGGTGATCAAGGCGGTCGAAAGCTTTGGAGAAGTCCAGATAGATGACGTCGACTCCGACCCCATCTTCGGCCACTTTCGTCCAACTACCCCATGCAATCAGTAGGTTGGTGTTGCATAACCGGTGTTAACGGAAGCCATGCTTTTCCGGTACCAAGATGTTGCATTTTTCCGGTTAATCCATTAAAGTCTCAGCGACGACTGCTTCCATCACTTTCGCGAGCACAGGGAGGAGAGTCACTGGGCAATAGTTTGAAGGATCCTAACGGCTACAGCCTTTAAAAACTGGAGTGATAATATCACGCTTCTACATAGTGGGGACTTGTTGTTCATCAAAGCACCTTTGCAAGAACGGTGACAGTGGTTCAGCTAGCTTGTTGGCCACAGCGTTCAGTGCCTTCGGGCGGATGTTGTCTGCTCTCAGAGAACTATGCTCACGCAGTGAAAGTACATTCCCTAGCACAAGTGATAGGTTGAAAAGTACATGTGTAAACAGTGGAGTCGGTAATGTGAATGATATTATGGGACGGGTTGCGAGTTCAAAAATTGGGGTGTATTGTGGCCGCAGGGCATTAGCTGCTTCTTCGGCACTTTGTACTCTACCGCCTGTCGTGAATAGTGGAGGGATTCCATGTTTCACTTTACGAAGTTTACTGACATGCCTATAGAGCAGTTTGTTTTGCCAGAAATTGTTTGGCTAGGCATGCTCGATAATTTACTTTGTCCTCAAGGACAAGTGCAGTGCAATGGTTGCGATGGATCAGGAAATTGCCCCAAGTCTCTGAGTCGGGGTTCACTTTGTAGGCACGCCATGCTGCATCCCTTATCGCCAGGCATTTTCGAGTCCTGCTCCTTAGAATTTCACGTATTTTGGCAGGACGAAGGGGCTTAGTCTCTGATGCTATGTTGACGATGTCGCTGAGTCTATTAACGATCTCTATCGTATGCTGAGAACTTTGCACTTTGTGACAGTGAAATGCAGCATATTCTCGATGGACCATGTGTACGCATTGTCCAGGTCTTTCTGGAACACTGTGTGATCCTCCACTGCAGCTATAGTACGCCATACATTTCGCTTAAATTTAGGCAGTTAGTCAGCTAAGGCTTCTGATCCAAGAGTAGAACTAGTACAGTTAAATGTGGTGACAAGATCAACTGAATGCAATCATATATTCCTATAGTGCTGTTTTAAAACTTGTTTAGGACAATGTTTTGCCAATGGCAATTAAAGAAAAGATGAAGGCATTCAATCCAAGAAAAGTAATCGTTCTTTCCAACAAAGTGTTCTCTTAACTCGGTTATCGATGCCAGCAGGTATAAATATGGGCATACATTAACTGATAAACAGTGGATGTCCTATTATTGATAAATCCTCAGTATATTATACTACCCAGGAACTGTTAAAGATGATGCGAAACGGAAGCCAAAGACAACAATTATTTGTGAACTTGTTGAGAAAACTGTTACCCCAACAAATCGTGCACATATCGTTGTTACTATTGGCAACACTCACATAACAGAACACTTGTGAGTTCCAATTACTTGGAAAAGGCATCCGTTGTGTTGCAGTAACATGTTAAAATGGATGAGGCTTTAGATTACTTTAAGCGAGACCATGAAGCACTGCACTTTACTTGTGAAAAGAAAACGGTCCGTCCACTACCGTATCCTGATGTCTTCTTCTTAACTAAAAGACCAGCTGGCTCTATCCAGTAACAGGTCTACAAAAAGACAAGATGAATTGGTCAATATGCGAAATTCCACAGATCTGTTCCTCAGTGATATAAACTTGAATGTATCCACTGTCTTACAACTTGAGATGTTGAAGCTGCTCAAAACGTAACCAAGGTGCAAAATATGCTTTGTTAATAGGTAATGTGCAAAATTAATGTCCTGACAGATTTATTATAAAGAAGTTGCAAAAAATAAATTAAACCAGCACCAGTGTTAACAGTAGCAATGAAATGGCTATTCCTTTGGCCACATTCCAATGAAGGCTTGGCTACCGTGCTTTTGCTCAAAATACCTTGGACGAAGTTGGTTCGAACTAAGCAACAGCCTTGTTAAACTGTGTTTTTAAAAGAATTACTCGTTCGCTCAAGAAACAACCACCAGTTGCCTATACTGACAGCCACCATGGTAATCTATCAGTTCGAGTGCGCCAATGACGTGACGCTTATTTGAGATATTTGCATCGTTTGGAATTGTAGGTCTTTACGGTTTGCTTAATGTAACGATTTTTGCACGTTGTTGGATGTACACATGTATGTCCTAGTTTAAAGAATCCCATTTACTGGAGACAATCGCTCTAAAACCAGTTCAGCAAAGATTGTTCCTACGGAATTCACAAGTTTAGACAATTTTCCGGGGTTGCTCACACGCACAATTCCCCGCTGTTCCTGACACATACCACGGGGATTCCTAGTTTAATTTGAGAGTCCCCATTCATTCTATCACTCAGTGTGACGTCTACGGAGTAACTTCGGTTTTACTTGTAAACACCTCATTCAAGCGACTGCCAAATGTCCTCGGAACCGACACGCCAACAGCATACACAAATGGTCAACACTAGCTGCTTTACCTGCAATCCTATGGCATAAGGATGAACCCGTCGTCTGACCTTGACTCCTCGATCGGCGGGCGAATGTGAACCGATGGCGAGACGGCGTTAACCCGTGAACCAACCAGCGGCCGTTGACCACCAGGGGAATAACACCTGTAAATTGACAGGAGTTGTTTTGTGATAATCAAGCACGACCTAGTCTGCTATCGTATTACTGGTGTGATTTACCTGTACCAGCCATTATCATCACAAATGTATTAGAATCTGTCGCACCGAAGTTAAAGTATATTGCAGTACGCCGGACTTACTTTGGCTGTCTCAACTGAACCACTGCTCTACTTGTACACGGTGTACTCGCAATAGCACAACTCATGGTTAAATTGCGAAAATTATTTCCCCAGGACTTAAATTAAAGCGGATTGCACCTCATCTATTTTCCAAACTACCAACTCGGAGAAAAGAAAAAGAAAGAGGCATTACATGCAATTCCTTGACGGGAAACCTTCGGAGTCACGCATTGACAAGTAATTTCGAACTATGGAAGCGGGTCCGGACCCATTAATCACATCCCCTCATCCATTATATCGACAAACGAAACATCAGTAATACCCACACTGCCGACTGACCGATAGAATCAAAAGCTTTCAAAAACTTATTCGCTTATGCAACTGTTCTATGCAAAAAGCGACGTCACTACCTGCAAATGTTAACGGCGAAACATGAGCCAAGCACAAGGTGCAACTTGCGGTCATCGCAGACCCTCCGGATTGCCGTTCCTCCCACATCACCGAAAACCAGACAGAACTACGATGCCCTCACACACATACACACTCAATGTTCCTGGAGACAGGAAATCGCGTACGTGCTACACAGCATGCCGACCTAAATCAGTGGAATTTTTTTCGTGACTGGAGCAGATTACGGCCTTGGCCAGATAGAATAAGACACATCACTAGAAATCCAAACTCCATGCACTACATTAAGTCTCGGCCAAAACGAGTTACACTGGAATCTGCAGATACTTCGGAAACAGTATTTTTATCGGTATACCGTCTGAGATGTGAAGATAGTGGGATACGCATATTTCCGGATGATCAGTAGAGCCAGCGCTAGCAGACATATACAATGCATGCGACCACCGCACGGCGAGTGACAGAATAACAATTTTCCTTCACGGTGTGCCGGGATCACCTGCAGCTAGCGACAAGGAAGCCCATGCTTATGACTTAGAACTGTGGTGGCAAACGTTTCAAACTATCTCTGTTAAGGACGTCATAATTCGGTTAAACTCAATGCAAAGCTTATTGCCTCAATACGAAGGAATCGGACAAAGTGTAATACAACGTACAGTTCAGCCACAAATTATGGCTGGGAACTTACTCCGCGTTTAGTAAATACTGCACGTATTACAGCAATTATGTAGTGGTAGCCATTTTCTAACATGTAGGACACAACAGTGCCCGCGATCCAACATAAATCTGCTGTACTAGGTATGCCACACAAACCTGCCGTAGTTTCTGTCAACATTTATCCTGGAATTTTCTAACTTACAATTCCACACGAGGCAACCCATCCACATTCATAACATTCATTTTCTTTGTTCCCACCCTTGCCCCTCTGCACATATTTCTAACCACAGCTTACGGTATACACACTCAATACACCCATTAAGTATCGACTCTGCGGGCGTGCTTTGAATCATTGGTCTGTCAGCGTGGATTTCCACGCCACACTCCTATGACTATTTACTCCACAGACTATTGATTGTGTCTATGTCTTGGCTCTTTAACAAATGAATACGGAAAGTCGGGCCCGCGGGCCGAATGCGGCCCAGGTTAACATTGCAACTGGCCCTCTATCTCATTATGAAATAATCAATTCCCACTTTGATTTGTTCCGTATATAAAATAATATATAGCTTATAGAATATGACTGGAGTTACGAGTACCAAATTCAATGACATAAGATGCTGGCAAAAATTAATGATGTGCTGTTGTTTATTTGTGGCGCCTAGGAGAATTCAATCTAGTGCTATTACCAAAGGGGTTTTAAATAAGTCAACAGATAAATAGCTCCCAAGATCTGAGTTTCACCCGTCACATTAAGACTTGCGAGAAATATTTTATAGTATATAATACTTTTAGTCATTATCTTAATGTTAGTCTGAAAGTGGCTGGACATTTTTGCTTCACAAAATGTGGTCCAATTTACGATAGATTTGGACACCCCTACTTTAACACATGTGGACTGTGCTCGGGTGACACATTGCAGCTCATGCGTGCACGGCTGAGCGATGCCTGCCCTCACTGCACGCTTTCGTTTCGTTGCTCTCACACGGGTTACTTGGGTACGTCATTGATCGTCCGGCTTGAGTCTGGTAGTAGCAGCTCTGATAATATAGAGTGAATTAGTTTGCCTCAACGGAAGTCGAATTTTGTTGCCCGGTTGAAAGCATTTTGATAACATTTGGACACATTCGCATTGGGTTATTTTCGAGGGGAACCATTTTATTATCGTTGCCTATGTGAAATACTGCCGTAATCGGTTTCAGAATGGTGTTGCATCGACTTAAGAGCTTTAAGCGTTTGCTTGAATCTAGGCCGAATGTTTCGCTATGGAATACAGCGGCGATTCAGCAAACTGTGTGGTCAGGCAAGTAGATTTCGTTAAACCACACCCTTGGGGTGCATACAGCATTTAAGAGTAAGACCATAACAGCTTCCATACAGACACGTTTGTTAAATCCACAGAAGTTGACTACGTGTTGTTCTCTTATCCATCAGCACAATTCTATCTGGTTCATAGTCTCGTTGTCATTATACTTCTGACTTCCCCCTAGCTCCACTTGCTGGACTAGGGGATTTACGTAGTCTGAGTTTGCTAGGTGCCTACGGCCAGCTCACCGTTCCTGTTAAACCAATGCCTTTCACAACCAACCTGTTTTTGACTATCTTGTTACTGAACTCTTCTGCATAATACCAAAACTTGCATGGGTTTCTAGATACTTTGAAGCCAAATTTTCTTCACTCGACTAACAGATATTCTGTAGGTCACCTTTCCAACAACGCCGGCGCTCTAATTCTCCTCCATCGTTTAACTCTACATCCAGGAATGCTAAAAATTGACAATAATAAGCTCCAACATATGCTTCAATTAGGAAGCATTCGACTGTTTTCAAGCTTATATTCATCACCGTCGCAACTGTTATTGAAGACAAATGCATCCAACAATGCATCACACGCACCTGTAATGCGCACCTTCTTGGATCGTTTGGATTATTTGTCTCTATGTTCTCTCAAATATTTCGCAGCCTAGCCGCTGTAAGCAAGCACTTGACTTGGATTTAATAGCTTTACAGAGTGAGCTATCATACGTGGAATTATCACTTACGATTACCATTGGACTGGTTTGATCGTCATCCAAAATTGAAAACAATCGCGGAATTCAAGTACTGAGCCAAAATGCCCTCGATGGGATACGATTCAATATAGATTTCTCGAAGCAACCAGAAAAGCCCAAACTACTTCCAATTCCGTGTTGCTCAGAGTAGGTGTGGAGGAATTTACTATCACACAATCAGTGTTGGGCTTTGCGTATTGATATATTTAGTAGGTCCCAACCCAGCAGCGCCTGACGTCAATCGACTAACTAACAAATTTACATGTGTGTTTGCAAATTATAAAGCTAAAAATTGGCTCTCGCTTACCGCCAATGCGGAAAACCGTAGTGAATGACCATACGAAAAAATCGTCGCCTTAAAATTACCTGCCTTTCGCTATCAGGTTCACGTTAAGAGTAAGTCTGAGTATGTGTTAACTTGGCGCAGTTTGGACTAGTTTCTCAAAAGCATATCTAACTAGATATATTGGGATGAGACCGATAGAGACAAACCGGTACAATATCACGACAGAAAAGTTCTGGTTCCGCCTATTAGGTAGTGCTGTTTCAGTTGTTTGTTGTCCAAATGTCCCACTGAAAATTTGTGAAAGTTTAACAGGAGCAGTCGGGCAACTAGCGAGCGACTGGGTTAAACCTAGGGGAGAAAACGAACCTGCACCTGTATGTGAAAAACACGTAAAATTTCCCATTCCGAAGGACTTCGGGTAAAACTAAAGTTGGTAGCTGAGATAGAGACCATTCTGCTTTCTGCGAATGAACTCCGCAACACCACAAGTGGAGTGCGCATTCTAGTTGATAGTCAGTGAATAGAACATTCAGCAATTCCTACTAGCCGAGAAGAAAAAAGGAAAAAAGGAAGTCGAGGACATTGTACTTACTAATATTATTCCAAATCTTGCGGATTCTTCCTCCGACGATGCTTAAGTACATGACCTGGAACAATGCCTTTACCTCCGTGTGCCCCTTTGTCTCTAAAATATTGTTGCCACATTGTTGACAAGGACCCCGTTTCACGTAACTAAAAATGATGCAGTACCAGCCTGTTGAAACTGATATTACAGTCTGAACCGAGCGCAAGAACTCTTCTAAAAATTGGCTGAAGTTCAGTAGCAGCCTACCAACTTAAAGTCGTCTGAAAGTAGGAAGAACACAACCAGGTTCAATTGACAGCCGAATGGGGTGCCAATCACAATGAAAAGACCAACTGTAGTATCCGACGCTGTGACGGTTTTAAGGGTAGTCGTAGCATTTGACGGAACACTATAAAGCTCGAGCGACCACTGGGATCTGGAGCATTTTATAAAAGAATATATCCCGACTTCTCAAGACATCCAAGTTTTCCGAAAAGCGATTAGCTAACGAACTTTCATCAATCGGCACAAGCTCACTTACGTTATCCATCCCATATAACACGCTGCTCTCCTCCGAGCTGCTCCCTTGCATGTACAAAATTGCCCAAGGCCTGCTCAGCAAATTAGCTGCATTAAGACTCCGACGGGTGTCAGCAGCATGGGACCGCGTCGAAGTCACGGAAACAAGGTTGAGCTGTGAGATAACGGATGTCGAATTTGCGCCAACTGGTATGTCCGTTGTCAGGAATGATTGAGCGAGCAACAATGATGGGGCAGCTCTCTAGTTTTATAACAACTTCCACTGCGAACCAGTACACGATTCGGAAACCGAAGTATCGGACTCCCTTTAGTGTGGCTTACGGCTGAGAGGGAACGACTTTGGCATAGTGGGTGTTGTTTACCGCCCATCATCGTCTACGCCTGAAATTTACTCCAACTTGGTGGCTGCGTTGAGCCAAGAAGTACAGTTACCTTCTAGGCGCTGGCGATTACAACTTAGATGTACTAGGATCTCAGGCCACACCGGACGGGCAATACAAACAAAACCGACAGCATGTGGTGTCCAACTAACCGCTTTAGGCTCACGCCACTAGAACTACCGGAATCAGAGGAGAAATAGGCAGTCCATGCTGTAACTAGTCGAGCGCACATCTAGGAAACAAGACAAATCTAGGAGGCGGACAAAAAAGCGTTACTGAAAAGAATCACGGTTTTTTAATGAACTATGTACCAAAATTGGTTGTCGTCCGTATTATGACTGGCTCTTGTTTCCTGAATTGAGATGTTATTTCCATCCAGTTTCGTGTTTGTTCTTCTGTTAGACCGATCCGAACTTAACGAATCCATGTTTACGTCAAGCTTCATTGATACCATTCTGGGTAGAATGAATGGTGGCACATACTTGTCCGTCCACCAATGCGGTCGACGGCCCACGGTTGCCCATAGGCCACAGCTGAACGTGATGTTACTATGAAGACGGGCTAACCCATTAGCTGGCTTTAAGGCCGACCGATCGCATTTTCCCCTGCCTAAAGATGTTTTCCTGTATTTGTGATAGGCCGGACGCGTTCTGCGCGCTCAATTCTACTGAATACCGTCTGATTGACCATTCGTCTAGTAAATTAATGCTTCTTGGCTGGCCAACTGACAACCGTGCTTATCTTTAAACTGAATTCCGGTGTGAGCCAACTTCTCGTATTACATCTGATCAGGTTGCTTCTCATATGTCGAAAATCGCGCTGTTTCTGTTGTGCCCTAGGCTGAAGCAGTCGCACCTGCTCGCTCATCGTCTGTTTAGTCTACGATCCATCGGTATCTCGACGATTCCTTTCGCCCACGTTTTCAGCCACCATCACCATCATCACCATCGAGGACAGAACGCAAATGACAAGCAACAAAATCAGCCACGACACCTTAACGATGGGTAAAGCGACCGACTGGGTTTTTCTCACTGATGGTGCACCGGACATGGCTTTGGGACGTTTCGTCAGTTAGTTTAACACCTTGGTTATTGGGGCATCGGAAACCGAGACTACCAGTTCGAGAAACGTGGCATCGTTTATACGGATAGTACACACAAATGCATGGTGATGCGAAAGCAGCGTGTTTTGCCCATAAAATCAAACCGATTCGAAGTACTTGCAAGGCTCATGTTTTCCACCGTGATCAGTTTACCCAACTGGCGCGCGAGAAAAACTAACATATCAGCAAGCTTTGAAAGAGAGATTCATTACAATGAAAGTGTTTTGTTCAAATACGTGAACACCTTGCGTAAGATGAAAAGTAGTGCCCCCCCCCATTTCAGATAGCGGTGATCTAATTCGGACTACTAAAGTCACGTCGAACGTGCTGAAACAGATATGCGCAAGGATTTCATATTCTGCCGCGTTCTCCTGGATCTCTGGAATCGATGAATCTACCACCAGTACTCACTCATAACTTTCATGGTAGACACCGCATTGAGGAATACGCCACCTATGCACCTGCATGCCTGTCCCGGAATTGACGACATTCTCACAAAGACATTTGCTGTGTCGGCTGACGTTTTGGCTGAACTCTGAGCGCAGCTGTTTCACCATTATCTTGACGAGAGACACGTTACGGCGTTGTGAATACTTGAGATAATAACTCCCATTCACAAAGGGGGTGGTGGCTCCAAACCAGCTAATTACCGACCAGTGACGCCGCTGCCAGTTCTTACCAAAGTTGTGGAGGCTATCACTGTCGACCTACCCATGTATTATCTTTACTGTCTTGGTCACATTGCTCAGTGGCGACACGGCTTTCGTCAGAAGCAGTTGTCCACCACGAACCTCTTGGTTGTACGAGAAGACAGGAATAAATCCTTGGATTCTTGTTCAAGTCTTGGGGTTTACTCTGGCACTTGACTAATTGGACCATCGTATCTTTCTCACCAGACGTCATGGATGTGGCATTGAGACCCACTCCTTATGTGGAAGTGCAGTTTTCTATCGCGAAGGCGCCTGTAGATGAGAGTGCGTGAATCCATGTCAAACCCGTCACATCGAAAGCTGTGTGCCACAGGGTACGTTATTAAGACCCCCGGTAATTTTTCCTTTATCAGCGATCTAGTACGCTAAAACTCAACTCAAACAGTCCACGCTATGCCGATGACATCAAAGTTTGACATGCGATCGTAGCTCAGAAGACCATATCCAACTTCAAAGTGACCTCGACTTTATCTATGGATTGTTGGTCCAAAATCGCCTTTTTTCAACATAGCCAATTGTCGAGTAGTGCATTTATGTAACAGAATGCTTCACACTTACAAGCTGGGAGACTAGGATCTGAAACAATGTTTTTATGAAAATGATCTCGGGGTGCTCGTCCAGAAATATATCGACTGCTCGGAGCAGATCGAGAAAATCTGCAAAATAGGAATCAAATCATGGGGCGTCTACGGAGAGCTTTCGGACATATCCAACCGTCCACTTTCTGTCATCTACTAGCTTCTTACATACACACCCACACACAGAATTAGCAGTTCAAGCATAGCATCTATCTTAAAAGTGACCTCTCACTGCTTTGTAGATGCCGCAAATTTGGGCGAACAAAACTATCAACGAGCTGTGCCATTTCTCATATCAATAGCGCCTCAGTTTGCCAAGCATTTTCAGTGGACACTATCAGGATTTGTGTGGTGATCTAATCATGGGGTGCTAAACTTTAACCAACACTAATCACCCCTGTCATTACTTACTGAAGCTGAGTCACAACAACAAACTGAGAGGCCAGCATCTCAAATACACAGAACAATACAGTCGGTTGGAGTGTCAAAGTTACATCTTCTCGCTGCGTGTTTCCCACAAATGCAATATCCTCTGTGAAGCTATAATTCCAGCCCATAGGTTAACTGTGTTCAAGGCTCATGCCGATGATGCACTAGCCGTACTAAATCATTTCACGTAACCCAAAGGACCCACACAACCAGCAGAATGACAAACACTAATCACCTCACCTCTAGTTTAGCCTGGAAAACATGGACGATAACCTTGTATAATACATAAAGCCGTGTGGAGCGTTTAGACGGGGAACACTAATTGGCAAGTTGTCAATTTTCGGTTGTTCGCTATCTCTTGTTGCTAATTTCCGTCTTTATTTTGTTCGTCCCTAACCGAGCATCAGTTGGGACATGCCAGGCTTCGGCTTTTATATCCCAAAATATATTATTGACAATGGAACATCTGGTTTGATTCCTTGTGGCAACTACAAAGCGTTTAATTTTATCACTATCCCTATTAACTAACCCGTCCCACATATCCATCGCTTCGTTTCTATTCCACTTGTGTTTACTAATTTTTCCCAAAGGACAAAATTCGCGCCTATCACCATATTCCCATTCATCTTGATGAGCGTCATAAGGCAGCCGTCACAACTCCATTTAACTTGTACAAATTTTACGTAACTCTGCAGCGATATTTTATCGCTCTCTTGATCAGGTAATTCCAGGCCTATCTTTCATTTTGCCTATTTAATGACATTCTGGTTGCAAGTACTAAATAAAGTGAACAGTTGAAGCATTCAAAAAACATATGCACATGTCGGTCCGAGTACGGAATTTTACCAGCCGTAACAAATATACCTTCCTTGATTTTTCTTGGCCACATCATTGATGGCATTAGCATTTCGCCAACTAGAGAGATACTTGAGGTCATAAGGAACATTCTCACCCCCACTAGCTTAAAAAGTTGGGATGTTTTTAGGCATATATTATTTCGGGATCACTTATCCTTTATACGCATGGTTCACCTCTTACCTCTCTGATCGCACGCAACCAGTACAAATAGGACATATTAATTCTTTTATACCGATGATCAACGGTGGTGTGATTCGAGTTAGTATGATAGGTCCCTTGCACTTCCTGTTGTATATCAATGAGATTATTGAATAAAAAACGTTTGGGCAAACATAGACCTTTGTGGATGTCAAAATTATTAGACAACATTTATAGTCGGTGTTTGAGTGGTAACTTAAAAACAATTGCATAGACCTACTGTCCTTGGAATCGGGGTGCATCGATTTAAAAATGCCTTCTCAGCAGACAAATGCAGTTTGTTAACATGCAAGTGCAAACTTTTGCCGAAGGCACACTACCTCGGTGGTAAATATATCACCCATATTAAGAGTCTACGTGATATAGACATCTGGTACTCTAGCACTATGAATTTTAGTGAGCCACTTGAACTCATAACTTTCAGATAACAAAGAAGTGCAAAACTCATTCTAAACTCATTCTCAGTGCATGAATATAAACTGCACTGGTTCAAGGTTTACATTCGTCCTGTAAATAATACATAATAATGTGTAATCTCGACGCCGTAACGGCTCTTGTCTGCCGCGCGACCACAACCAGTCGAGTGGTGGCTGAGTATACCGCGAGGACTCCCACCCGTACACGGATTCGAGCCCGTGACCTTATGATTGCAAGCGATGCGTGCAGACCACTCGACCCCCGTATGCTAGAGCGCTGCTCATTTATTTTTACAGACAGCAAGAAGGGCGATCGCGTGTACCTAGAAAGCAAGCAGCGATCATTCACAAAGCCTTCTTTAACCCATCGTCCAAACACAACTATCCTGAAGGATGTTAGATTTTCTAACTGGGGACTCTGTAGCGAAGGTGCATGAAGGTAGGATTAACATTACTATTTGATCTAGTCCTTTCAGGTGTATTCGCACTAATGATCGCCATACATGTCAAGAAAGAAGACAGATATGCAGTCAGAAATACCAAGACCGTACGCCCGATGTTTAAAACGAAGCATTGCGTTTGAAGACAATTCTACCTAAACATATACACTGAAATCCGGAACAGAATCCCTATTGACATAATAGCCTGCGTATCGTGCCGTATGTTCCAAAGTGCAGTATCAAGTAATCTGACAGTACAATAAGTAAAAACAACGTTGCAGCTGAATTGCAATGAAAAATGCTATTTGTTGGGGGCCGAGACGTAAGTGTAGTGATTGCAATTATAAAGGAAATGTGCTACGTACAGTGTGTTTACTTCACCAGGCTCTCCTAAGGTGATGAATTAAAAAGGAAATAACATCTTGACAGAACCACCTTCACTCCTACTTACCCGATTATCTTTTCTACTTTACTCCTGAAAGCATACCTCACAGATACACAAATATGTGTGGATTGTAGCAAAATGCTAACTGCGATTGATATAACCATCTTGTCACCACTCTTCATATTCTGCTTCCGCAATCACGCCTCCCTCTCAGTCATACCAAAGATGCAAGGTTAGAAGAAAATGCTGACGGAATCTATTCCTCTTCATTTTCCTTTTAGCATTCGGTCTTCTCTTACTCATCTGTAATTCCATTATTACCACACCTAATAGTGTGAGGCAGCAAGGTGAAGCTAACTGATTCTGGTTTCAACATTTTTAACCATCCCTCCGACAGGTCGCTTTCATATTCCATCTTAGTTTTTTACGCCTAGCGTACAGCCAAACCAAAAATACTTGAGAAAGTCGACAAGTGCCAACTAACTTTGTCTCACATACAAAAGTCTACTTTCCCATGCTATCTGTTTCGGCCCATATGTATAGCTGCTGAACTAATAATAAATAAGGATCGCTTTCTTTACTCCACTTTATTACATCACAATATGCACAAAGTGTTTAGCCTAAATTTGATGCCGTGTTAAATAAGTATATTTTCAGCCGTGATACATCTATTTTTGCCCCATAATTACTCTTTATCCTTTACCCAAATGAAAGAAAACCTTGGTGCAGTCAAGTTTAAGTTCAATTTGGACAGGAACGGTAGGAAATTTCCTATGTGTGTTCCTTCTTTAATAACTCGTTGAACTAGGATTGAGTTCGCAGGAGCGATTTGAGGCCGAGAAGAGCCAAGTCAATACACACGAATCACATAACGGTCAACCAATCAATGCCCACTCGGCCTGCACCAGCAGTCCCCGCTGAACCTGCCACGTGAATAGAAGAAGGGTTAAGAGAAGGAAACCAACAAAACAAAATAATGATAATTGTTGTACAGGAGAGGTGTGGATAAGACAACCATAGTATTAGATGTGAGAAGACAAGGAAAAATATGTAAAAGTTAAGAACCAAACGGAAATGTCTGAAACTGCAGCCCAAAGGCGTCGAGTCGGTGTTCAAGCTCGGTCACCGTTGGTACTAATACTACTTCGCTAGGTAGCGCGTTCCATGAGTCCATGACCCTGCGTGATAAACAAAAGTCAGCTTTAACTTGATCAGATCTGGGCTTGTACAGCTTCAAAAGGTGACCACGAAGAGATGGTATCTGAGCCGAGTGGAACAGTCCAGTTTGATCAGCCCCAATCTTGCTGATCAATATACGGTACGTAAGAAGCAGGTCTCCCCGAAGGCGTCTAAAGTGCAGCGAAAACATCCACAACCTAAGCAGCCTATCAGAATATGAAAGATGACTCAATCCTTATAAAATTTTTGTACCAACCCTTAGAACTCGTTCAAGTGTCATATTTTCGCTTACCAAGCATGGAGGACAGGCCTGCACGCAGTACTCCAAGTATGGCCTGACAGAAGCTGAGAACAATGTTACAAACCCTTCATTTGTTATAGTGCCGAACGACCTGCGGATCATACACAGCATTCGGAAACCCTTGCGGGCAGAGTTTGTCCAGTTCTTGCTGGATTTGAAGTCAGAGAATAGCGAGATACCCAAGTCGGTTTGTTCAATCAATCGACGCACCACTTTTCCGCAAAGTACGTAAGGGGTTGTAGAAGTGCTTGATTCTATGCGCATGACCGAACATTTGGCAAGATTAATTGGCAGCTGCCACAATTCTGACCACTACCAAAGCTTGTCGAGAACTGTCTGCAAAGCCGTGGGTCCGACAGAATGGCTCACCGTATTCCAACAATTTAAGTCATCCGCAAATATAAGGGATGGTGCCTTAAGCATCTCAGGGCGGTCATTGACATACAATGCAAACAGTAGAGGTCCGAGAACCGATCCCTGAGGAACACCACTCAGGACGGCTTCTCTGAAAGACAGCGCGGAACTCACTCGAATGCTCATCAAGCTTCCTTCAAGAAAAGCCGAAATCCACTTCAGTACTTGCGTGAGACGCCGTAGGATTCTAGTTTAAAGGAAAGATGGCAATGCAGTACAGTGGCAAAAGCTTCAGAAACGTCGATGAACGAAACATCCACCGCCTGTCCTTGATCCACAGTCTCAGTCAAGCAATCTCGGGTTACCAAAATGTTTGTTAAACAGGAGCGGCATCTGCACAACTCATGTTGAGACGGGTTGAGGAAACTGTACTTAGCTAAGTGCTTCTCCAGTGGATCTCTTATCAGCTTCTCTTATACATTCACTAGTACACTTGTTAGGCTAACCGGTCTATACTTTTCAGGTAAGGGCTTATTACCCTTTTTGGAAATAGGGCACACGATAGCACCTTTCCAGTCAGAAGGTAGAGAGCAGCAACGAAGACAAATCTCTAACGTACATTTAATCGGTTTACACAACAATCCAGCTAGTTTGGGATGAAGGGCAACAATCCTCGAAGATCTCCGTTACGATATCATGTTTAGTTATTGCGTATGCAAGGCCTTAAACTGGAAAATTATAAATGTTATTACTTATGTAAACCTAATATAATAGTAGAAAAAATTGATCATGTGGAGAAGGACGTACCTCGTAAATCCGAGAATATGCATTGTTGTTACTGTTAATATTATTACTCTTATTTCATGATTTCAGAAGGTTTTGTATACAAATCGGTTTTGGTAGGGTTTTGTTGTGGCAACGTTTCGCCCTTGACACAAGAGCTTCTTCAGGCCTGGTGAATTGGTACAAAATTGACGTAGCTTTTTATGGGAAGTTTGCAAGACAAAAACATGAACCATTGAATAATAGTATTACAGGTCAATAGGTCAAGTGGCCACGTTAGTGATATAACAAGCAGCGAGCGTTTCTCATTGATCCACGTCATCGGTCGTTCACACGTGAGGCATTCCTTTCTGGCAGCAGCTGATTCACGCTCCGACTTGAGTTCGTCCGCCGACACCTTTTCTGACTGACCGGGTTAACGCAGCCCGCCACGCGTTCGATAACTCCAATCCGTCTGTTCTGTTCGCACAGTTATTAGTCTTAGTAATCTCGGTCGCTTCAGCAATCAACCTTTGGTTTGTTGCTGGTAATCCCTTCCTAAGTATCTCGACATTGTCCCAATCAATCGCGTGTCCTGCCTCTAGCGCATGTACGTCCACCGCTGAATGTTTTACTAGGGCCCTGTATTCAGGCTCATTTCTCGGTGGACGCGAAACGTACCTCTTGTGTTCTGCTATCCTCGTGCGTAGCTCTCTCGCTATTTGACCTAAATACACTTGTTCACAGTCTTTGCAATTGATTTTATAAACAAAAATTTTTGTCCTGTCTCTTGGAAGTGAATCCTTCAAACGCACAAGTGCTGAATGGAGCGTTTGACCCTTTCGAAAAACCACTCTGATTTTCTCCCTGTTTAGTACTCGTCTGATTGCTTCTAAGCTTCCCTTTTTATAGGGGATTCCCACCGTCCCAATGCACTCCGTTGTGCGTCGTGGAGGTGGATTTAGAGCTCTCTGTAATTGGCGTTTCACTAACCGCCTCGGATATCCACTGTCTACTAATTTGCTCACCGTCTCCTTACGAGCGGCCTTCTTGTCCTCCTCCTTTGTACACGGAGTCTGGGCTCTGTGAAACAGAGAGGATGCGATAGCGGCATAGACTTGTTTTGGATAACCCGAACTGTAAGGGAGCACTCCGTCCGTATCAGTCGGCTTGCGATATATCGTCGTCTTTAGCCGTCCACCGTTCCTGTGGACTAGGCAATCGAGGAATGGCAGTGTGCCACTGCAAGATTCCAGTTCCATAGTAAAGTTTATGTTACCATTAATGGAGTTCAGATGATTTAGAAACGCATCCTTCATATCTCGCTTTATACTCACATACGTATCATCCACGTAGCGCCACCAAATCTTTGGTGAACTAGTGGTGTTTGTCAGCGCCCTTCTCTCAAAGTCTTCCATATATAGATTTGCCAATACGGTGGATATTGGTGACCCCATGGCGAGTCACTGTTCCTGAGAGTACAGTCTCGACTTGAAAGTGAAATACGACATCTTAAGGCATACTTTAATTCCATCGATGATCTGGTCTACCGTGAGTTTCGTTCGCTGCTTCAGGTTATTGTCCTCAGTAAGACAATGCCGTGCTATACCCAATGCGTCATCCTTGGGCACGTTAGTGAATAGGGAGCTAACGTCGAAACTAACCATTATTTCGTCTGGCGCGATGGCCATACCTGCTACCTTTCGCGCGAACTCATAGGAGTTCCGTACGAACGTATTGGTTCTCCCTGTTAGCGGTTGAAATAAACCTGCCAAATATCGGGCTAGTTCGCGTGTTGGAGAACCGATACCATCTACAGTGGGCCGAACAGGAACTTCGGCTTTATGTATTTTTTGGCAGCCCATAGATCCTAGGTGGAATCATTGACTAGTGAATTTGTGCGTTTCTCTTGTGTTGAAGCGAATTGGGAAAATCTTCGTATCTTCAACATGAGATGTCTCAAATGTGGAATTATTCCTTAAAGCCTCTTTGTCAGACCACCGGACAGATTTTACACATCTACCAAAGCAGCCTACAACGCAAGCAAAACATTTCTGAGACAACGGATTTATATGACAACTCTACGCCTGAATGAAATCCGCCTACATGCTAATCGGCTGAGCTGGGAGCTGCAGACTGCAATAACGCAAACTGAATATGATAGACTTTACAACAAGGCATCGGAAGTGAAACCAACACAGGGGATAGCTGCGAAAGAAAGACAAATTCGTAAGTTCAATCATTTGCTATCTATGCATAGCAGGACCACTAGTCTCGTAGATAGGTCTGAATCTAGCAGTAACTATTACAATGTAGTTAATATGTCAGATAGGTTGCTGAGTGAGACAGAACGAAGATTACAAAAATGGGTTGGAACTTTGCTGTAAATAATTCTAAACTAACTGCAGAGGAAATTATTACTAGCGTTGAGACCGTAATGACGAAATTACCAGTATCAACAGCTGAGGATATTCGTGCACAGATGGCAGACATCATCAGATTTCAGAAGCCTGGAGAGCCAAATCTTACAATGGCGGAGCGTACCGCATTAAAGGCTTTAAGAGAAGACCCCACTATTATCATCACGAAAGCCGATAAACGCAAGACCGTAGTGATAATGAACAAATCAAATTATGAGAAAAAAATGGAACAGCATTTAGCAGAAGCGACTTACGAAGCAATTGAGAAAAAGTCCGTGTCGTCCATATTGAATAAGTGTAAAACTGAGGTAAGAAACTACCTGAGAAGTGTGAAGGACAACCTAGGGGTGGGCAAATGGTATAGCGTATACTCGAAATCAACGATTCCACCTAGGATCTATGGGCTGCCAAAAAATACATAAAGCCGAAGTTCCTGTTCGGCCCACTGTAGATGGTATCGGTTCTCCAACACGCGAACTAGCCCGATATTTGGCAGGTTTATTGCAACCGCTAACAGGGAGAACCAATACGTTCGTACGGAACTCCTATGAGTTCGCGCGAAAGGTAGCAGGTATGGCCATCGCGCCAGACGAAATAATGGTTAGTTTCGACGTTAGCTCCCTATTCACTAACGTGCCCAAGGATGACGCATTGGGTATAGCACGGCATTGTCTTACTGAGGACAATAACCTGAAGCAGCGAACGAAACTCACGGTAGACCAGATCATCGATGGAATTAAAGTATGCCTTAAGATGTCGTATTTCACTTTCAAGTCGAGACTGTACTCTCAGGAACAGTGACTCGCCATGGGGTCACCAATATCCACCGTATTGGCAAATCTATATATGGAAGACTTTGAGAGAAGGGCGCTGACAAACACCACTAGTTCACCAAAGATTTGGTGGCGCTACGTGGATGATACGTATGTGAGTATAAAGCGAGATATGAAGGATGCGTTTCTAAATCATCTGAACTCCATTAATGGTAACATAAACTTTACTATGGAACTGGAATCTTGCAGTGGCACACTGCCATTCCTCGATTGCCTAGTCCACAGGAACGGTGGACGGCTAAAGACGACGATATATCGCAAGCCGACTGATACGGACGGAGTGCTCCCTTACAGTTCGGGTTATCCAAAACAAGTCTATGCCGCTATCGCATCCTCTCTGTTTCACAGAGCCCAGACTCCGTGTACAAAGGAGGAGGACAAGAAGGCCGCTCGTAAGGAGACGGTGAGCAAATTAGTAGACAGTGGATATCCGAGGCGGTTAGTGAAACGCCAATTACAGAGAGCTCTAAATCCACCTCCACGACGCACAACGGAGTGCATTGGGACGGTGGGAATCCCCTATAAAAAGGGAAGCTTAGAAGCAATCAGACGAGTACTAAACAGGGAGAAAATCAGAGTGGTTTTTCGAAAGGGTCAAACGCTCCATTCAGCACTTGTGCGTTTGAAGGATTCACTTCCAAGAGACAGGACAAAAAATTTTGTTTATAAAATCAATTGCAAAGACTGTGAACAAGTGTATTTAGGTCAAATAGCGAGAGAGCTACGCACGAGGATAGCAGAACACAAGAGGTACGTTTCGCGTCCACCGAGAAATGAGCCTGAATACAGGGCCTTAGTAAAACATTCAGCGGTGGACGTACATGCGCTAGAGGCAGGACACGCGATTGATTGGGACAATGTCGAGATACTTAGGAAGGGATTACCAGCAACAAATCAAAGGTTGATTGCTGAAGCGACCGAGATTACTAAGACTAATAACTGTGCGAACAGAACAGACGGATTGGAGTTATCGAACGCGTGGCGGGCTGCGTTAACCCGGTCAGTCAGAAAAGGTGTCGGCGGACGAACTCAGGTCGGAGCGTGAATCAGCTGCTGCCAGAAAGGAATGCCTCACGTGTGAACGACCGATGACGTGGATCAATGAGAAACGCTCGCTGCTTGTTATATCACTAACGTGGCCACTTGACCTATTGACCTGTAACACTATTATTCAATGGTTCATGTTTTTGTCTTGCAAACTTCCCATAAAAAGCTACGTCAATTTTGTACCAATTCACCAGGCCTGAAGAAGCTCTTGTGTCAAGGGCGAAACGTTGTCACAACAAAACCCTACCAAAACCGATTTGTATACAAAACCTTCTGAAATCATGAAATCACAGTGGGTTATAAACATATTCCAATAAACTATTCTTATTAGTAGTAGTATACCCATTGCTGCAATTGAGAGTACGTTTAACGTACAGGCAGTTGCAAGATGAATTGGTCCTCCCATTCGGCGTGGACGTTGTCGCGTCCGATATCGAATGGTAGAGGCAAGTCAAAACTAGAGAGGACAGGAAATCTTTAGTAAATACTTTGAAATTTTACCTGTAATTCGTAGTGTCATCTTTGCGTTTGCACCGAAATGTGAACATGGCCGTCAATAGTTTTTTGAAGGATGTGTACAACCAGCAGAGAAAGACGCGCAAAGTTCTTGTGGCAAAGCCACCAATGGGATCAATTCTAGTTTACCGCCCACTATTTTAGGAATACCATGTCAGCACACCAGGCCAAACATATTTCACGAACAGTTTGTTTTGACTTAGTCACAGTCATTGATTTATCATTGAAGTGGATGGTGAAGACAGTTAAAGGAAGATATTCAAAACAACTCGTGAATTCAAATGGCCACCGTTATTGCCACATTTCTGCAAATTCTTTAAGCTCCGTAACTGCTTTCAAAAATGAAGTTAGCTGGTCACCAGGTGTGACATTCAAACGCCTCCAGTCGTTTCATTTCTCTTACTTTATGAGGAATTATGGTGGCACGCAATCACTATTTATGAGCACATGTTCGCGAATCGCTTTCCACACAAAAACAAAAATAGCCAACTTGCGATTTGCTTTTTCAAGTTGTTTACTTTCTCGATGGTCCCATCAGAATTTGTGCCTCTCACATTTGAGGAAAAATGTATATGATCTATGCGGAGGGCGTTTTTAATTAGCTTGCTGGATGTTAATACTGCAACCATAGTGCAATGTCTGATGAATTATTAATTTTCACACTTTAAATGTAACCGGTGGAAAAGCTGTTTAGTCTAATTGTAACGATGTTGTTAGAAGGATCATTATAGCTAATAGTCTTAAATTTGTACTTAATTGCAATTCCACATACTCACTTTGACATGAACTAAAAACGACATTTGATCTTCATTCACAAATGTTTAAGGATGAAATACCTATTTTGAGGAATGTAGCTAGTTCGGTTGTTTTGGGGA
The DNA here is from genome assembly GCA_944474145.2 of Dicrocoelium dendriticum. NCBI lineage: Eukaryota > Metazoa > Platyhelminthes > Trematoda > Plagiorchiida > Dicrocoeliidae > Dicrocoelium > Dicrocoelium dendriticum. Next base: position 65,924,676 of record OX104071.1, on the reverse strand, counting down.
GGACAGAGCATGCGTTCTCTCGTCATCCTGTATATCGTTATTACCATTACATTCTACCAGGAATACGTACCGTAGATTTACTTGGCCGATTTGATTTTTCCGATTTTACTTTACTGTTATTCTTAAAGGTATGAACAACTAGCCTATCCCTGTAACTAAGTTCAGTATTCATATAAGCTAACTCACGGTTGTATTTCAAGCTTAATACCCAAAAACAATAAATCGCTCCGAAACTCAGCTCTCTAGACATATTCATCCGTCTTTACGTGACAATTTACACACCTCTTGGGGGAGGAAGATCTTGATAAACATCTAGCCACTCATGTACTAACAAGTATAATCCAATTCATTCGTTGTAGGTACATCAAAGAACCGACTTGCTAGTTTTACGTAGGAATTGTCCATCGTTGCGACAACAATGCAAGCCACACAGTTCCTCTAGCTGGACATGAGCGAAAGATTATCAACCGTTTTTACAACTTACTAACCGGACAAATCATTCATTATAATGTACGGATACAGTTTCAGTGGCTTGAATCTTTGGGTTCAGTTTGCCGACTACTAAAAATGAAAAAACTCAATGAACACTATCTCTTCCACATAACTCTTGCTTGGAGAACTACTTTTGACTTCGAAAGGCACATTCCGCTGCATTACAAAGCCAGAACAATTGGTTAATATGAGCTCTTCAATCCGCATTGACAGCTCAATTGGCCGTGATTTCCTCTATTTCCAAACAATTTTACTACATACCCCGGGGGATCTGCGATTCTTTCTTCGGAACCATATTCTCTCCTTCAGGACATCAACAAAAATTCAACTTATTTCAATGTATATCCCTCGGAGAGTTTACGTGGTTCTGCAGAGGACCAACATATCATACACAAAAAGAATGTTTAGTTTCCGACCTACAAATCAGGCACATGGCATGACCCAGGAACGCAATAGGCACCCGGCTAACGCATCAGACAGCAGGAAAATGGGACGCAACCTGACTGCGAATAACCGAACAGACAATCGTTCAACAAGAAACATAGCCAGTTACCACTTGCCATTCAATGGACTGGCGACAATGTTTCAGGACGTGGTGGGTTTTCGCCTGTCAAGCGTTCTTCCTATAAAAAGCCAAAAATGTCCGTTTAACAACACTGCAACGTAGCGAATGTGACTCGCTATCGAATAAAGTCATAGCCCATAACTTCACTGGCAGGTCAACTAGCGTCACCATTCTAGATAGGTTCGTTACACTGGAACTTCTACATCTGCATATACTGTCGTCTTTTTGCTTTCTACGATATCACCGTTGATCTTTGCGTTACTTGTGAACGAACTCACTGTATTATCATATCTCTCTTGAGCGTGCTCTTCAATTATCTTCTAATGGATCATTCAGGATTCGCAATCTATTATTAGCCGAGGTCCCGATCTCAGGACCGCCAAATTATTGTTTCCCATTTTCACCATTGTACAGTTCCAATCGTGGACATATGAACAATGTTCTACCGCCACTGTTACAGTTGCCATAAAAGGTCTGTACAGTTGTACATATCTGATCATGCCTCCATGGGCGTGCTTTGCATTGTCAAAAATAAAATATTTATTTATTTATTTATTATTTCCTAACACTTAAGTCGTGCACTCTGCAACGCGTTTCGTGATTCGTTTATAGTAATGTACTATAGCATGGTTCGACAGGCGATACACTTTTTGTAGTCACCTGCACTTAACAGCACGTGCCTCATTTTGCACTAACTGGTGACAACGTTTGTGGCAAGGTCGTCACTTGCAAAACACACATGCTTTTTCAATTAGGCTGATAATGCACGTTCGATAAACTTGTACCCACCCATGAGGAGTGATTTAGTCGGTGGCGATGTATGGTAATATCGCCCGATATCTATGAGAACTGACGCCTGCTGGTGGTATGCGAAGTGTCTGATTAGACAAGTAGGTGTGCGGCTTAAACACCTTCAGTTTTTTCACCAAAACCAGACTAAATGCCAATTGTTCGTTACAGGACGACGCACGTTTATGCATACGTGACACTTAAGAACAGCTGTGTCAGAATATGGAGGCCATGTATTGCGTGGTAGCGAAAGTAAGCGGATGTATTTGAAGGCGTGCGAACTGCTAACACAGCCGTCTCCCCGACAGCATGGACACGAGAATTTTTGGATTAATTGTGCAAATATATTCAAGGGTGCTCCACAGCCCTCACTGTAATGGCAGGTGAAACCTGGTGATTCCGCTATTATTAACCGTGTAGCAAGAAGTGCACCATTTATACCATTTTACACGCATGTTAGTGCATTGTACCAATCTACTAGCATGGCAAATTTTCGAAATCGCGTGCAGTACTTCAAGGTAGCGAGGCTAAGAACGCTGTTTTGGCGTCGTTGACACTCGCATTGGTCATGGGACGTAAACTAATAGGACACCGGTTAGAAGCCCACAACATAAGCGACAGACAGTCCAATGAAAGTGGTCGAGCATCACCTTCTGTTCTCTTTTGATGACTATCTGAAAGAAACCTCGATGATTAGTCTCCAAACTGAAACCATCCAATGCGCAACTTGTGATGCTTGTCTAAGGAGGAGATCCTAACTACCACATGATCCGAAGCTTAAGACGTAACCAGTGCGGAAAGACATAATAAGCAGCACATGAAGCGGTATATGGTGATCGCTAACGGCTACCTGGTGGTGGCTTATTCAGCGACCTAACCATGGTGGTATAGACAGGCAATCATCTAACTGGTGTTCCGCAGATCAACAATGGCTGCTAGGCGATTAGACAATTGTGTGCGATTGCCATTGCAACGATCGTGTGGGACATTGTTCCCATTGAAGTTGGTAGACCAACCTGAACCTGAACAACGAAAATGCTAAGTTGGCTTACTTCGATCACAGTTGATGACTCAGCAAATAATAAGAGGATTGCTAATGTGGAGTTGACACGACGTTAGTGAGTACTCGTTTGTCTCCACACACACATAGGCGACTTTGTTAATTAGTTATAGCTTCAGTGTCTCCATGTATAGCGTTGTATTAAGGTCATAGGAACCTATGTATTCATAGGATAATTAGGCTTCACTTCCATATGATCGCCCATACGTGTTGAGACGTTAAAACAAGTGGCTCTCCAAATGGAACCATTAGAAGTACAGTCAATACAGTTGGAACCTCCCTATTACGTCCATGGGCTGGGATGCTATCCTCATGAAATCGGCATTACTCAACAAAGAAGCACCTAAAGGGGCTACAATGGCTACTGTGTGTATACATGCCACATCGTCCTGCTAGAATGAACGCAAGACTTATAATTAGTGGCGACGCATGCATTTTACTCTGGTAATTCAGGTGAGTAGTTGGAACAGATAAACACTGTTGTCTCACTCACAGGCGTTCCTACAATGTTTGCAGTCATTTACAAAGGCTACCGCGCCCAATAATCCTGCTATGGACCACTGCTTAGACCAGAACCAAGTTCCCGCCATGTGGAAGCTTGGAATAATAAGCCCGATTCACAAAGGTGGAAGCAGAACTTATCCTTCCAACTACCGCCCAGTAACCCTTCTTCCTATACTCTCCAAGGTCATGGAATCCATAGTTGCCGATGCACTGGTGTGCTATCTGGAAAACTGCAACCTCATCACTCCTGAACAGCACGGTTTCCGTCGACAGCGGTCATGCAAAACTAATTTACTAATTGCACGCAGTAGTTGGACCGAGGCAGCCGACGCTGGAGAAGGTGTTGATGTGCTCTACCTGGATATTTCCAAGGCTTTCGATCGCCTAGACCATCGGATACTACTATCCAAGCTGCAGCATTACGGGATCGGCGACCCTCTTTTAATCTGGATCGCCAACTTTCTATTTCAACGGCAATTAGTGGTCAGAGTTCGGAGCTCTTTATCGGACCCCATACAAGTTGAGTGTGGTGTGCCGCAAGGCTCGGTTCTAGGTCCACGTTTGTTTTTGGTGTTCTTTAATGACCTTGCACAGGGAATCGCTTCAAACTTCCTAATGATTGCCGACGATATCAAGATCTGGCGCAGGATCCAGGCGAACGCCGACCAACATGTGCTCCAAAGTGACTTAGATACAGTGTATCAATGATCGACCCAAAACTTATTGCATTTCAACATCAGTAAATGCAAGGTGCTTTCCATCCGACATCAGAGCCGCTACTCATACCGACTCGGAACGGATGTACTGCAACATTCAACTGTAGAACGTGACTTGGGTGTCCTGGTTCAAGATGACTTGGGTTACTCCAGGCAATCCGGAAAGGCCTCGAAGACCGGGAACCAACACGTTGGGCTGCTGAGGCAGGCGTTTGGACAAGTAAACAGCTCCATATTTCGACAAATGCTCAGTGCGTATGTTCGCCCTCATGTCGAATATGCAATTCAAGCCTGGCATCCATGGCTGAAACACGACCTTAATGCACTGGAGCAGCCACAACGCCGGGCATCTAAGAACGTCATTGGAATGCGCAATCGGTCCTACCAGGAGAGGCTGCGACGACTAGGATTGTTCCGTGGAAGATATCGCAGGCTGCGAGGCGACCTGATTATGGCATACTTGATTCTGCGAGACCCACATCATGTGTGCCGCCCTTTACTGCAACTCAGCAGCAATACAAACCTGAGGGGCCACTCATTAAAACTCGCAGAACAATACAGTCGTCTGGAGTGCCGCAGAAATTTCTTTTCCATCCGTGTCTGTCACCCGTGGAATGCTCTCCCAGAATCGGTCGTTTCTGCACCGACACTTACAATGTTTAAAAGACGGTTGGACGGTGCGATCATCCACTTACACTTTGTTACTTAACACTATGTCTCCATCCTACACCTGGAGTACACCATGGAATTATTTGTTGTTAACTGTGGGTGCTGTGAATCTAAGTGGATCACAGGACTGCAGCGAAGCAAACGATAAGTCCTTATTTTCGTATTTAAAGTATTAACTATTTTACTATCCTTTTCATCATAATTGTTATGTTGATATCCCCACCAACTATCCAACGGGGCTTGTAAAGCAACGCTTCTTAACCCGTATAAATTCATTGTTCATTTTCATTGTTCATTGTGGTCTTAGAAGCATTCATGTGTGCACGCCGTGACACAGTTTGTTATCGACTTGGGAAATACTTCGAAACATTTGTCATTGAAAAGTAAGTAATTCGGGAGGCATTTTAAGGAGGAAAATTGCTCCAAGCTCTATGCTTACTATGCGCATTCAATGCTCGTTGACAGCTCATATCAGGGCCGTAGGGTCCCTTGCTATTTCAAGCTTATCAATCACTTGGAAGTGAAGTGTAAACATCATGCTGAAACACAGGATTAACATGCATCTTACTACCTTAACATAACGGCAGGTCCATGGGTTCTGTAGCGATAATTGATTACCGAAGTGACCCACAGGTGTGGAGACGAACGAACGCTCACTAATGTCGCGTCACCGCCACACTAGTAACCCTCCACTGTGGAACAATGGCTACAGATCCACTGATGGTCTTACCTATACAGCGAACTTGACGTTAGTATACAATGCGCCGGCTACATCAGCAATACGTAGCTACGCTATTCACATGAGTGTACGGCGACTGAAAAAACACAGCAAGAGAACTTTTCTCTTAAAGGAACAAGTCAAATATTGTTAACTTTGCATGTCATTGCAGTAGTAGTTATCCAAGAAGATATAATTGCACAAATTTCTTATTTAGGCAACACAACGTAGGCAATATCAATGTGCTATATTTTCAACTGCCGTTGAACAAGACTTCTGCATAACCATATGAAAGATGTTCAGCACAGGAAAAAATAAATTGAAGTGCAAGTGACTGCGGTCTATATATTTTTATATGCATGTGTTGTTCATAATTTTGGCAGGCGTCATCGATAGCTTTCTCAAATGCGTTATCCATGGATTGTGAAATGAATATCATATTAATCGGGTTTCGGACGATTAACAGTCTACTAATCGAGCGCTTAAAATTATCTAGTTTAAGGCACATTTCGATATCACTTGAAAGCACTTCTATTAAAACTTTGAGGGACGAACTAGTAAAATACGTACTTATTTCTCTTGGTAAATTTTGGAATCAGACATCTACTGTTTAAATACTTCTGAACGCCGTCATCAGATTTGTGAATTTGATGGTTTATTACTCTTTAAAGCATACATAGAATCAGCTTCATTCTCCAAAGCCAGTCTGGACCAAATCCAACCTTATCACAGCATTCGCTGTATATCATCTATGAGGAATATCCACATAGCTATTTATGAAGTGACACTGGGCCAAGTCAGTTCTTTGACGACATTAGATTGTTGGAATAATATCGCAAAGTCAGCCGTCAACCTGGATTTCAGCCGAAACCCATGAAGTTGGCTCACTAGCTTTAGTTTGTTGGGCACTTTTTGTCAGCACCGCTGAATCACAACTACAACAGGCGTATCTTCAAGCAGACTACAGGTATAACGTAGTTCTAGCGAAAGTATTTCGACAGTTTCTTAAATAACGGTTCAGATGGTGGAGGTCACAAGTATCGAACCATCAACTTATAGTGGCCTACTGTTTTGCTCCCTGTTCCAATTGGTCCTGTATAGGCCTGTTATAGGCCACAGTGCGTTGAGAAGGCAACCTCATTTGCGTGTGAATTGAAGTCAAACAGGATGGCCGTCTTTTATTATTGTTGTTTATACATTGTGCCATAAACACAATCATTGTACCGTTGATCCTATTAATTGTTTGCAACCAGTAACGTATTACAGCTTCTATTTGTTAATTTCAATGCAGTTGGAAACCAGTTTGCTCAAAGCTTACATGCGGTTTGAGGCTTACTAAACATTACAATATTTACATTAAATGACCTGACTTTCGATCATCTATTGCCGACCAGACGGAAACACCATTGTGCTCACTAGGCCCCGCAAAAGAAGGGTAGACATATTTACATATGGGTGACGTGGATATTTTGGTAAGTTTATAGATGTGCGGCTTACTGTGAAATTTTCTAGTTGATGCATTTAATACATACCAACACACGGGACTTTGCAAGTGTGGCTAGTTTGTTCCTAATATAGCACGGTTCCGTATTTTGACTCTTCTCTGTAGAATCGTCTTTATAGTACTAAAACACATAGCGTTAGTTTCCGGTGAATGGGAAACCATGGCTTTATAATGGCTATATAAACTAGCCTGGGAGATATACCGTTGATTTTAGATTAATTTGCACCAGTCCATTTTTCAATCAGCAAGCTAATGTGCCGCATTGTGTTATGGTCCGAGTCGCTTGGGTTTTCTTTCCGGTGTATAATGCGCAGTCGGTTTCAGGCAGAGAAGGGTTATGTGGTTGCTGCGGCTTAGCAAACTGTGGATGATCATCCTGCTAAAAATCTCCGGCAATTTTGCAGTAGATAGGTTATCACAGTCCACTTTCAGTCTAGAAGCTTTGGCTAGTCTGGAAAATCCCCAAACACCGGTGTTTAGACCTTCTGGGTCTCCTCAGTGGTGCGCCTCCCTGCCGACATCTGCCCAGTTCCGCCTCCATGACTTTCCGATGCCAGCAACTAGTGCGAATTCACCATGGGTGACAGCGGCGGAACTGCTGGATTGATAGTTGCATGTGATACAGCCCGGTTCATCTGCCACTGTCACGCCAGTTACGAACTGTGCACAGGAGAGCAGCTAGCCCCACGAGCTAATAATATTGCAATAGCTGTACTTCGTGTTTACCACCCACCACAGTACCGCCGTAGTAGATTCCCCGCTGGCAATTGTAGTCTTTCTTATGTTTGTGTGTGTGCGCTTCCATTAAATAGGATGGATGTGCAGAGTACATATTGTTCCACAGGTCTCCAATACAATATTTCACTTGATGGAGACATTGAGGCCAAGGCTGAAAAATTCCACCCTCTTAGCTCAATACTTTGATATGCTCTGGTGCATAGCCAGTCGTAAAATGACATTCACATTCATTCAGTACGTCACAATTAGGTTGCACTTCATATAGACAAACCACTATTCCGGGAAAGCACCAAACGATTATTTCGTCAAACCCAGACTGGTCAATCGTGCACCTTCCCTCGGTCTCCTTCGGTGAACAGAACTCATGACTGTCAGTGGCTTTCCCTAGTAGGCCAGCAGTTTAACATCTTCACTGTGTTCTCACCGAAACTTAATTTCAGCATTCTTGAATGTATTTACTTCACCTTGTGTAACCCGTCGTCATAATTCGAAATGACTTACTAGCAAATGTACCCATTGCTCCCACTGTTGTCATTACAGAAAACAGTCAGCCACTCCGATATCCACGGTCAACAATGATATTCGTAGATTTTCGCTTACCCATCAGTAATTGCTGTTGATAAAAAAATAGTTAACAAAAAGACAACAAGCAATTTTAATCGTTGCAATAGTCATCATTGTAATAATTGTGTCTGAGTATTATGTTCCTATAATCAAACACACATTTGGCGGTATTTGGACAACCTACCTTTTTTCATACAGTTAAACGCCTTAAATATCCATTATCCACACCGTAGGGTGAATAAATATTCTGAGTAGTCAGTTGTCGGACTGAGTAGTTATTGCGTGAATACATTGGAGTGGGTTTTTTCAGCGCAGCCGCCGAGTGAAATGAGCAGTAGTGTGATAACCGGGTCGAAGCGCATTGATCAAGTTTTGGTGAAGATAGCAAAGATGAGAAAGTGGACGTGGGTCCTCCTCAATGTATCTATTAAGTTGAACTCAACCTATAGTTCACAACCTCTGATCTAGGTATAAAGCTTGCTACTCTCGATAAAATGTTTACTTTTATATGACTATAAAAATACCCTGCATATTCTTTTCCAATAATGAGGCTGTGGCTTATGGCTAAAAGATAAAATTCGCTCCGCGTAAATCACATTAGCGCCAACGCAGCGGAAAATTACGGGTGAAACAGCGCAGCAGTAAACCAATCTAGCCCATAAACGGAGTTTTAAGTGACCAGGCGGTAACTGTCGGCGAGTTTAGCAAAAAACCAGAGTTTTATATTAGTTCGCTTTACTTTTTTGAGTCACTCGGCTCCCCTAGGCTTGATAGCTTTCAACAAATCAGCTAAAATCAAATTCGCCGTCTTTAGAAGGCGTTTTCCGTTAAAAAAGTTACCTTTGGCTACCTGAATCGCTGGTCTAAGGGTTATTGTGCAATTACATTTAAATGGCTGCGTAAGAGTTTGCACGAAAACTACAGAACAGCTTCGATTCACAAAGAATAGCTGCCAATATCGAGTGTATACAGCTTGTGGAAATTATTTTATTCACCTAACTCATTAAGATATACTGAATTTGTTCATCCTTGTTAAGATCTCACTGCAGTGTTGTTTACTCGTCAACTATATTGGCGTTATGCTAAATGTTGACATCGTCTGTAAATGGTAGTATGTTCGGCTTTATCGTCTTTGTAAGATCGTTGAAGAAGCCAAGGAATAAGCTTAGCTCCAGTACCTAATCTTGAGGCGCATCATATTAAAATTAAATCAGGTCGGAAAATGTACCGCGAACTCATACATATAGCACCAGTTGAATGTGGAATTTCGATATTAAACTAAACACAGGGTTGCCGGTTTCATAGCTTTCTAGCTTAAAAAGGAGAGTTTTGCAGTTTCGGCGATGGAACGGCTTTTCCGTCCAGCTTACTAGAGTTAGCAGCATGTTGGTATAATAGGACCGGTGTTAGGGAGAGTTGTGCTGCTCTGACGTTATGATGTTGTTACCCTAAAGTTATTCCATGAGTGTTTCTGGGAGATTACTTTCTATTGTTTGGATAATAACGGAAAAAGCGTGATTGAAGGTTTCTTCGAGGGCCGCGCACGATTGCGACTTTGTAAATAAGAGTGATGGTGAAATGTTTACACATTGTGGTTCCATGTTCATTTCTTGAAGTTTTGATTTTATATATAAACTTATAAAGTTAGAATTCACATTTAAGATTGACATCATGAAATATCCGAGCTAACGGTTGGACCTTTCTCATGACATCTATATTGTCTTCCGTAGTATGTCCATCACGCCAGAAAAGTTGTGTCCGCGCAAGTGCAGTAGTCATTTCAACATATGTGCTGTCGTGAACGGTACACTTCTGTAAATTGGGAGGCGGTAGGATTTGTGTTCAAAGCGAAGTAGATGACTGTTCAATCAGGTAAGTACACATAACGTGTCGCCGAAGCGCGTTTACCGCCTGATGTGTAGTAAGCGCTGGACCATCCGCTGAAAGTAGGATTAGGATTCCGAGCTGCACTTTCCGGATATTGCTGAAGTACCTGTATGGTACTGCGAGTAATAATGGATTTCCTCGCTACGTCCAGTTGGCGCCGAAGTTTGTCTTCACGTACCAATTGGACGCAGTGGTTTCGCTGTTATGTAGGCAACCCAGGCCTACACAGTTGGACAGACTATATAATTGAGCCAGACTAAATCCATCAAGAATGCTCTGTTTTGTTCCCAGCCCCCCAGGTAGAAATTCGCTTGCTTCAGGCAGAAGGTGCTGGTTTCCAACGCATTTGCCAATAGACGGGTGAAATGGGTGATAAACTCCTTACAAGCGACACTCATGACTGGTCCGCTAGGAAAGACCTTTTAGTTGCTTTTACAAGGTTAAACAAAATGTGGAAAAGGCTGACGACATAGAGTTACGCACTGTTTCCGCTGATGTATTCCGCGCATCAAACCTAACAAAAAGGCAGCGTTGCACAATCATTACGGGCAAGCGGTGTGCGTATATTTACCTTGTCGACCATTGGTTCATTGTCGGTAAGCCCAAGGACTAAAACATTTCATTCGAACCCCTTTCTGAATCTCGTGGGAGCAGTGACATGGTGGCGTAACAGTACCTCGGCGTTTGTTTCTTGCAAGTCGGACTTAGATTGTTCGATTGTTCGTGGAAAAACCAGTTGAGTTAGTTCGTTTGACGCAGTACCTAGACACTATCCTTTTGACAAGTGACAGCATAGGTCTCTAGACAGATCGGAATACCAAACAAGCCTCTGTCATACTTTTCACGAAACTGGGATAGCATAGTAAAATTCAGGCTGGTTTGAAACCTATTGTTTTGAGCAAAAATGAGCTAGATCTGCATGATGGTATTTTATTTTGGGGCCCATGTTCGGTTCCACCGTTGGAGGCACGCTCGTCTATGCTAACTTAAATTCACAATGCAAACTCAGGTGTTACTCGATAGAAATCCCTTGCAAGCGGCTGTTGCTGGTTACCAGGCTAATATTCCACAATCGGAACTATCTGAAGACGTGTGATCTCTGCCAACAGTATCAAGCGAATAAACTTCTAGGTTCAATATACCATTGGTGATGACTCGAAAAGTCATGACAGCGCATATAGGCAGAATATTTTGGCCCTTTGAACGAAACAATTGACCTAATGATAGTCGATGCCTATTCGAAATGGATTGATGAGTATCCAAGCTCCTATCCCACCAGTGAACCAAATATAAAAATGTGATCCTCGTTCGTAGTTTCCGGAATACCTGAAAATCTTTGCACAAAAACTGAGTCCCGTTTTGCCACTAAATTGTTTTTGTGCTATGTGCAAAGCGATGGCATTCAGCACGTGCGCACAGCCCCGTATCATCTTGCAGCAAATGCATAAGCCAAATTTACGTGCAGACAGTAAAAAGAAGCCTGTTTAAGCAGTTATCGGGAGCCATAGAAAGGCCATAAGAGCGATTACGTTTTGTCTACAGAATAACTCCGACAGCAGCCACTGGCAAATCCCCCACAGAACTGGTGTTTAATAGAACATTTCGCAATAGACTGATTATATTTTGCTAATCGTCGGGCACAAGCAGATGCAAAACAAAACAGGAAAGCTACGTTGGACAGGGATCACGAGGTGCTTTTCCAACCAGGGGATCCCGTGTATACACAACTTCTCCAACAACAGTCAGAGCAGCCCGCACCGTGGTCACAAGTAATAGTACCCAAGCTGACCTAGAGTTAATTGTTCGCGTCTTGAGGCGGCATTCAGATCACATACGTCCGCCTTTTGTGAAAACAAGAGAAATAGAGGAAAATTTATTTGATTAAACCCGGCCGACGGTGGAACAAACCACTCATGATCCGACGCAAACAACAAACTGCCCACTACTTCGCTGTTCTCAGCATTTAGCAAAACCTCTCGGAGGTTTCATTCCTGGTTTATGACTTTCAATTGAGGGGAGATTTTAGTCTGTCGATAACGGTGATTAGTTACCTCAGCCACATCGCGTTCTTATTGGTTTGCCACGCATTCTACAAACAATAACTATTCCAGTCACAATTTAACTCCTGTATCATGCAATTCATTTGTGTGAGTTTTGGCCTGAAACACTGCCTCCTACTGCTGTTTTGTCCTGCCGGACTACAATCTAGGAGGATATGACTTGCTTGACTTCATTGCTACATAGCAGGAAGAAGAGCTAAGTCCTGCACCAGAGAAGTGTCTTGTAAATTTAGGAAATGTTTCCTTTCTGTGAACGGCACACAGAAGGCAGTAGGGAATGTATTACAACGACGTTCTGAGAAAGAATAAGGTAATCATATGATGGTCGCTGGAACGTGAGACGAATGTAATCGTCGCGATCCCGATTGCGTGGCTTATAATCTGACGAAGACTGCGAGTACGGGTGGTTAGGTCTAGCGCACAGTAAAAATATTAAACTGAATTCAACAGAACTAAGAGTAAATTAAAAACAGCTGGTGGTCTATAACAGGCATTCTTAAACATTATCCAAATGTGCCTCCTCTTTAACATTTCCGTTGCTCATGACCACTTTACATATGATCACCAAAATTCAAACAATCCGCAACAACTAATAGGCGTAAATATGTGATTTTCAGTGAAGATTTCAGCAACCTTTAGTTGATGATTGAATTTTTATTGTTGGTGTCACTCTTTCCCTTATAAAACACATGTTTTAACTGTTACAATCTCAATATAACATTCATTGGGCGGCAGATCACGTCAGCTATCCGCAATCACACAAAAGTTATCATTAAGATTTAAATTGTAATTAATTCTTGTTAGTTTGAACTATAAAGAATGCAATAAAATAGGAAGGATGAATGTTGGTCTTTATGCAAAAATTCATTGTATACTGCACGTTTTTGGATCTTGCTGTTTTAACTATGAAGCTTTATGACGATTTCCTGGATGTCAATTTCTACATTGGAGGGAAGCACATCGAAATGGATCTAAAATTCAAATCAGGATTTCCGCATGAATCAGGTCATGAAACCAGTCTTTCATTTATTTTGGAGTTTCGTGTAAATGGATGACCTAAGCAATCATCCTTCAACTCCTCCGTGACTGTAGCGAAAATCGGGAACCGCGTAAATTCCCGACGCTCGATCTCTTAATTATGCATTTCCAGCCTTTAAAGAGAAGCGAATACAACTTCACTTGAGATAACATTACTCAACTTAACTTGAAGGGTTTCGGATTATAAATTGAGTTTTCAGAAAAGTCAGCCCGACATAGCAAGTCTGGCTTAGCAGTTAATAATTTTCTTTCCTACTCAGTTCCAGAAGGGAATGTGATGATGGTGTCCCAATTTGCCACAAAACGGCAAAAACAGTTGCTCTTGAGGAGACACCTAACCTCTGTATGCAACAGTGGGAGCTGGAAATCTTCACGGTTCCCTTCACACAACTACTGCAAAAGCGAAAATTGAAGAGGGTGCGATTTGAAATGGTTGAGTAGTATGATAACAGTTGAAGGTGAACCGTTTAAGCACCCCTCCCTAAGTTCTTAACAAATAGGCGCTTGGATGATTCACACGGTGAATTGTGTGAACATAAAAGAAAACATTTTTAGATGGGCAATGAATCCTTTATATCTTTTGACCATTGCGCTAGCACCGTCTGTTTCATATCCAGCTATCTTCCTCATTGGGATGGAATTATCAGTCAGATTGCCATGATTACCTTGAATATAGACTGGCACTTTTACTCATTTTAGTTCTTCTGACCAACAGCACCTGTTCCATCGATTCATTAACATTATTGAAGCAGAATTATCCCAAAATAAGTGAGTCGTCATCAGGTAAAGTAGATTTGCCTAGTTGTAAATAGGTTTCGGAATCCAGTAAAGTAAGTAACGTACTTGAAATCTCCTGAGCCATGTTATTCATGTGCATGGATACAGTTGAGTTGCTGAGCGGACTGACTTAAACAGCTTCTTGAGAATACGTTTTCATCAGATCCGACAGTGCTATGCATATTAAAGACAAGATAAATACTTCATTCAACATTATGTATACTGCAGTTTTAGCAATCGACTTGCGGATTTCACAAGGCGCCGTATGATCATTTTCCTGTTTTGCCCTGTCAGAAACCACTCTATTTAAAGTTGGCATTTTTTAATAACTGTCCCGCAGCCTCCAGAGAAAATCCACGGAATTCCCGTTTTCTTTCGTATGAACTATTCTTAAATGATTCGTCAGTTTTCTTGATCGCGTACATTCATTTGAAAAGTGTTCTGACAAATTAAATAGATTTATAGACTAGGGTTTTGAGGTGATGCGACCAATCCTAACGATAGATATTCCATGGCCTACTTCCGACAATTTTTCTTTGTCAAGAAGCTCTTTGCTGTGATATGTCACTGTGACTTGTTAACATGCAATATAATACGTTGGTGCTGTTGTTTTACTTCTATTACGCAGATATAGTATCGGTTATTAAATAATATCATCCGAGAAGGCAAAATACGCAGCCGCTAAGAATAATTGGTGACACTACATTTATTCTTGCCTGACAGGGATATTGTAAGATATGACATATGGTAAGCATACGTGTGACACCACTTGGTGACCCCATATAAAGATGTATGAACACTATAACAGGCAAAGCAAATTTGGTTTCTCAGGATGATTTTGATAGTATCGGGTTTAGATAAATCCCTAAATTAAGCTTCTTGACGAAAGCAAATGATGAAAGAAAACCTTCTGAAGTTAAAATTTGACATTAATCACTGGACATGAATCCATTACAGGGAAGTTAGACCAACCAGTAACAAAACGTAAAACGTAAGACACGCCAATACACATATATGTATATATATATATATATATATATATATATATATATATATATATGAATTGGCGGCATCCCTATCCGGATTTGTCTTTCACTGTGGCCTACATGGGGATAGCCCCAGGACGACTGCGCCTACAGATGGACCATCGGTGGCTTCCGCTGCACCAACCACTGTTCCACCCGCGCAGCTAAATCCTGTGTAAAATCGAAGGATTAAGACCAGGAAGCATGTGGATGGGAGCCACATTTCATCAACGGAGCCGGACCACACTCCTTCAGCAAGCAGAACAGAATCATCCCGACCTAATCGGGAAAGCATGTGTAACAGATGTACATAAGGCGGTGGCTGGGCCGTAGCCCGTTCCACACAGAATGGAACCATTCTTTGTACCCAGCACCGTCACGAGGATGGTGCACCCCGCCTCCTTCAGCAACGAAAAACTGTTCCCTGGAGCCAGTGTAGACGAGGTGGAGCGTGTTTTACAGGTAGGCACCTCGTCAACCTTCATCTCAGGCGAATCCATACCGGGGAGCACAACCAACATCTAACCCCTGAAATGCAAGAATACTCAACAACTATATAAATATGTATATATATATATGTAAATAAATATCTCAATATATATACCTATATTTATATATGTATTGTCTGGATACAATGTGCCAACAGAAAAGCGGCAAATAGAAGACAATAAGCGTAGGAAAGAAAACAAAAAAGTAAATTCTATGTGGGTTTCACGCATGCCATTTGGACTCTTTAATATATAAATATATACTTAGCCTTTATCTACAAAGCGGCACAACAACGCTGGCTCTACTGATGTCTGTTACGTGCCATCACATCCAGCGTTTGCAACCACTGGAATTCCGAGTCACATAGTCCCCAACTTGGGAGGCGCGCTGATCCGACTGAAGCGAAGTTTGAGACCACCTTCTTCATGCACATTTTCTACGTCTGCCTGTCCACCACGATACTTTTTCCAATCGCTTTAGGGAAGCGCAAATAACGTTTGTCGGGTAAGGCAAGAGGTTGGAATCCGCAGTACATAGCCGAGCCGATACATTCGGTATCGGAGAACAACTTTTTGTAGGCTGGGGCTGTTCGCTCCAAGCACTTGTTCACAAACCTCCGTATTGCTTGTGGGATTTTGCCACCACACGCAAACAATCCTTCGCAGCCAGCAGTTGTCAAAAGCTAAAAGTCACATATCATCGGAGAGAATCGTCCAGGTCTCATAGCCGTACAGCAGGACCGTACGGAAGGAAGTATTGTAAACCCTGCTCTTAACTTTCAGGTTGACGTCACGACGACACCTAGGTGTCTAGTTTTGGTAAAAGCAAGATGGGCTTTTGCAATGTTCTGTGAAACCTCATCTCCAACACCACCACCTGCCGTGTTGAGAATCCCTAGATAAGTGGAACACGCCACTTGTACCAGTATGTTATCAGCAATGGTGCGCGCAGATGTAACCCCTTGCTAATCTTGAAATATCATTTTACATTTGGCTGAGGTGAAATACAAGCCAGAATTGAGGCCTCAATCGCTAAGTGATTCAGCATATTTTGGATGGTTTGCAGATTGTCACCAAGCAAAGCAATTTCATTTGCGCAATCCAAGTCCGCGATTCTGACGTTAGAGCGAAGCTCAACACCGCAATTCTGGACAACTTCTAGCGCTCGTTGCAGGACATCTTCGATGGCAAAATTGAAGAGGAAAGATGAAATAGGGCAACCTTGGCGAACACCGCTGATGACAGTAAACGAGTGTATACTTTAAGCTCTAATTTTGCTTGACGTGTGACTGAAGAATTCTATCAGAATAGCAACCTTCTTGTCTGGCATCCCCTTCCTTAGTAGACAATTCCAAATAGCATCTCTCTCTACCAAATCGGATGCCGCGCGGATGTCCAGGAACACCACGATTGTTAGTCAACCGTGAACGCAGCGGAGCCCGCAAATGTATCTAAGCCTAAAGATTTGATCGATGCAGCTTCAGGCTGGGCGAAAAGCGGTTTGTTCTTCACGGGAAAACTCTCTTAGGTGGTGAAAAGCGTGCGCAGTAAGACGGACACAAAACCTTGGAAGTAGCTGAGATCAGCGAGATTCCGCGGTAATTGACGTACTCTTCACGGAGGCCTTTCTTGTGAAGCGGGACAGCGATTGAGTCTCCCCATGAGTTGGGGACATTCCCACCAGTCCAAACCTTTGTGAAAAGCAAGAGTAATTTGTTGAAAATTACATCCCCGCTATCTTTGAAAAGAGCCGGAGGAAGGCTGTCACGGCCGGAAGCTTTATGCCGTTTCAATGATCGGATCGCGCTTCGGATCTCTAATTCGGTAGAATGGTTATTGAGGACAGGCAAACACCATCCGATGGAGATGGAGATGACACGAAGGGTTGTGCCTGGTAGTTCAGTTGAAGAGCAATGTGCTCTGCCCAGCGCTCTAATCGCTTCTGCAAGTTAGTGATTTTTGTGCCATGTAACTCACAGAACTTCTGTATGATGTCGTGTGAATTGCAACCAGCGGTCTAGATGAGGCGAAACAAAATACGGCAGCTTCCAACCGATGCAGCGGCCTCTACCTCAGCAGCACACCTAAACCAGCTGGATTTATGGTCGGAGCGAAGGCTTGCTTTCAGTTGTAGAGAACTAGACCGACAGCTTTCGTTGTGTTCCATGACAGCGGGGGACGAAGCCGCAGCTGAACAAACCTGCGGACAGCATGGCGTTTTGCAAACCTAACCAGTGCAGGTCAGCATCCAGAGAAGAGGAGGGGGAAAAGATTTCACGAAGCCTCTGTTGATACTCTGTTTGTACTGCGGGATCTTCTAATTTGAAAATATTCTGTCGGGTTTCTTTGGCGCTTAGGGAGCCACCGAAACGTATGCACTCTCGCGCATCCCAATGCATCCTCGGTTTCCACCCAAGTACAACGGTACGACGGGCAATTGCGTTTGCTTCCATGTTACCTGCGACTTATGGTTACGTGGTCAATTTGCGACCAACGCGAGTTAATGATGGAGAACGCCAGGTAGCATAATGTCGCCTGGGGTGACGAAAGCTCCTATTGGAGAGGAAAATTTAGTAATCGCTACACAGACTGAGCGATCTTTCACCATTTTCAGAGCGAACATCATCAAACCCATGTGCTCCCCCAGTTGGCTTTCAGATGGAAGCTGCCGACCAAAGCTTGAATTGAAATCTCCTGCTATAATAAGGATGTTCTTTTTAAGTGCCCTTAGGAGCAGATTATGAATACTTTGATCGAACTGGTCCTTGACTGCATCCGAGCTGCAGTCAATGGGGACATACGCAGAGATCACAAACAGAGCAAGCTAATCGGCTCGATGTCTGCTTAGCTTGCAGGAGTCACAAAGCTGAATAGCAAAGAAACGACTACTGGTTGGAATACATTCACGGAAGTCGGCCTCGGCTCTATCACTTAGCGTTATCCCAACGCCAACTATCCAAGAATCGGCAGACCCAACGTCACCAGAAAGACGGAAACGAAACCGGTGTGTGGATAGATTGGTGACGATAGCTGGTAGACTGTGGTTGCGTCCTGAAGTTGTGTCTCAATCAGGCTGCAGACATACATTGCGAGGGTTTCAAAGGCGCGAGCCACTCCCGCTTGTATCCGATCTGCAGTACAGCGCGCAAATTTAGCTCTGCTAGGTTAAACCGAGATCCAGGTTGAAGAAGGGATAATGGAAGACAATATGGCTGCTGGTTACTTATGAAGCATTGCGTGGCTAATTTGGCGAACGTTGGTGGGACGAATTCACTGTGGAGACAGAGTTGTTCACCGTTGAGAGATCAGGTAATAAAATTGGGGGAAAATACAAAGGAAAGAAGCTGTAATTGTGTGGCGTGTCACTGTAAAGCCGTTGCAGTGGCAGGTAGGCAGGACGTCGTGAGAGAGAAAGAGCCTGAGTGTGTATCCATGGTTCGTCAGTAGGCGTCATACTACCAGGTTGCCTAGGTCGATTTACGTTCCCCAATTAAAGAAAATCGCCGTATATCTCTAGAAAGTGACATAGGATAATCAAAAATAAACCTAATACTCCACATCGGCTATTGTCAGACAAGGCGTCCAAAGCGTGTTGGCAAGGTATTTGATTATTATAATTAATGTGAGAATTACTCTTTTTACATATTATGTTATATGTATTTATCTCTATGCCCACCAAGATGATGAAAGGTACCAAAACAGCTTGCTAATTTTAAGACTAGCGGAACTGAAAGTTAAGAATGCGTCCCATTTGTTTCGACTCTTAGTCGGTACAGATGAAGGTTGGTCAAATGTAGCGCCCCACGCACACAGAGTAGCCACTCAAATTCGAAAAGTTGCGAGCCAACGTGACCTAGACGTCAGTCCCGGCTGAAAATTATCCACTAGTTTGGGAATGCGGTCGACCTCCTCGAGAAGTGTTCGCTGGTCTCTCCGTACGATTCGTCCTTAGTACCTTGTTCTTTTGCCTGCGCACAAGCCGCCTGCGCATTGTTTGGTATGCCTGAATTCGTTGGACGAAAGTGCTCTGAGTGCCGAAGAATAAGTCGGCCGTCTGGCAGTTGCACGTCCTTTTGGGTTCCCGAGGAACGAATTTCCGTGGCAGATTACCAGCACGCTGCTTGTGGCTAGTTGGCGTAGACCAAGTCATATTTCTCAGAAAGCACATCTTTCTCCAGCTCACCTGAAGACAGTGACCTCTTCTGTCGCTCTTCAATCCATACCCATGGATTAGGAAAAGTTAGATTCAGCCTCATCCTGAGGTTCCTGCAAAACATTAGATTGCAGGAGATTTACCTGTACCCTAGGTGGGTGTAGAAAAATAGGCGAATAGGAAACGATCTAGCTATGTTTGAAGGGTCCCTACACGCTGGTTCAACAACCCATGTCCGCTCTGTCAACCTTTTGACGCAGGAGTATTAGGCGCCGATTTTAGATGCTGAATTTCGTTGCTAGCGACAAACCGCTTGAACTCATTACTAACAAAGCGGGACCCGTACGCCATGCAATAAGGTTCTCCGTATAGTGACCACGGCATCCTGTGGATTGACAGTGATTGCAGTGACCTCGTTGTGTCTGTGTATTTCCAACTGTCCCTTTTATGGTTTAACTGCTGTCATTGTACTTACAGTTGTCGAAGTTATCGTGTGGCACTGAGCACTCCTTAAGCGCTGGACTAACTAATCCTTATCATCAGAAAAGCTAAGCAATAGTCGGTTCTACTATACTCATAATTGCAGCTTTGCATCTCGGTGGTTCTTTGTTCCAACTTAATACACTAAAGCTAAGATTATATGTTTCACCGCCTGTCTGCCTTAGTGAAATGAGTTATTTAATTTATGTGACCTTAATATTCGTTGAGATTTAAGCTCCGCCTTGCCCGTCGTGACCTGGTTACTATTCCAATGATCGCGGGTTCGAGGCCTGTTATCTCCACTTTACGAGATCAAATCAGATCGAATGACGTCCTGCCTGTGCAGTATTTTCGGGCGTACAACACCCAAATTCGATCTGCCTGAGGAGAAAAACGTTTTTCATAGTCATGACTAGTTTTGAGTGAACGATGATCAGCAGCGGAGCCGCATATAACCAAGTTCCTATAAGTAGAATGGGAAAGTTTGGTGGCTTCGTGCCAAAGCCACGTATAATACTCAATGTCAACATCACCAATTTACAACCTACAAGTGTAAAACTGACGCCCCATCAGTCATAAGGGTCTCATAATATAAAGCACCAGTAACGGTAAAAGGAACGTGTCAATTCATGGGAAATGTAGGTTCGAAAGAGACTAGCGGACGACCTTAATGTGCCTCTTGCATGTGTTTACACTGAACGCTTTCATATGCTATTGTTATGTCATAAAGTTAGTTCAGTATTTAGATAATATAGCAATGTTTGGAGGAACTGTGTTATACGTTGCATTCACTATGTAAATTTGCTTATAACATTGTCAATTTGGTTTCCAAAAAAGCGAATGTCTTTTCGACAGTCCAACTCAGCGGTAGTATAATTTCGATAAATGGCACACTCTACGATTGATGCTCTGCTCATAAGAACAGAAATGTCATAGAAACTAGATTTTAACGAGTGCCAGCGAGGCATGCAAATCAACAAATAGACTAATCATTTGAGCTAGTAAACTTTTGCACCCTTATAAGCACCCATGTGCTCTTAATGCGTAGCGAGGCTCATCATTAGAAGGATTTGATATGCAAAAAAGGTTTTCATATGGGCAAGCAGCTAAAACGTCTAAAAAATAACATTATTCCTCTGAGTAGCAACTTCATGCCACTGATAAACTATCCACAAGCATGGGCTACCACTCGCCGATATAGAAAACACGTGATACTGGTGTGGATCACTGACACTGAAAATCTTTTCAAAATTACGGCAGATGTCCCATCTAACATCGGAAATCTATTTGCAAATCATTGGCCAATAATTGAAGGAAAATTCAGGCATGGTGAAAACTCATAAAGACGATTACTTGTCATCTTCGTCAGATATTAATGCATTGAATTTGATGTTCCCAAACAAGAGAGCCATTGAAATTCCGGAAGCCTGCTTAAGGCTATCAAATATGTTTGAGTAGTATGATGCACTTTCATTCATGATGCATGTAAAATTTGAAACTGAAAACCGTTTCGTCTTATCCAACAGCCAGTAACATATCGTGCAAAGCCCTAGTATTCTCGTTTGTATGCACTGGGGCAGACTGCATAAATGCCTTGATGTCATGCTTAGCTACGACTTAATATGGTCAACCCATATGAAAGAAACGTTCACAAAATCAGGAGGTTATCATTCGACGCCACATGCCTGCGTGCATCCTCTACCCCACATGATCTGATACTTCGATTTATCACCTCTTTTGTTCTTCCACACTGAGCGTACTGCTTAGCAGTGAGTTTTTCTGGACTATTGGGTAAGGACCTCAGATTGATCTCAGGTCGTTAGCACACTTGTCGTGACGTAGCGGTGTATTAAACCGACTTTTGGCGATATAGTTTGTCCATAGATGTTGGTTCTTGCAAGGATGAGCGTCAACGGTACTTGCTGACACAAGTCACCCACTTCATTATGTACTGCCGGAATGCAGGTTGACCTGTTCATTCAAAGAGAAGTACAGATTCATACATGCTTAGGGGAGAGTTCATCACAGTAGCTTTCAAAGCCAAACATGTCTGGACAACGTCTTACCGTCTATCTAAGTTAGCTAGACCAAAACAAGGTTGTTTGAGATTCAAAAGTGGACTATGCAGTCTAGGCATTTTAATCATTTATTTATCCACGCTTGGAGTTGCATTTCGATAATGCTGTATCGCTAGAAGCATGTTACGACGGAATATTCACCCGTTTTGTGCGCAATAAATAATTTTTAAGTTGACTTATTTAAATACCCAAGATTTTCAATGAGTCCGGTTAGTTAGGCATTTTGTCACAATTTCCTCTTGTCATTGACAACATGATAGCAACGATGTGCTTACAGAGCATAACGGATCTACCCAAAATTTCAATGAATGAAATCCAGTCGATGGAACTAAAGTTTCATGTTCCACTACACTATAAACCATACTAATATCAAAACTTTTCGTATTTGTTTACCTTACGATGTTGCTTAGATATTCCGGTAGCAAGCACAAGCTATCATAATAGACGCATCATCCCGATACCAACGATATTTCGTAGACGGCGATGATCAAAGACTTGATTAGAATTCAGACCTTCAGACTGAAGGGGTCAAATCTAACTCCCATAGAGTAGGATGACCCGCACTGTGACCTTGTGACCACTGCCTTTCAAACGGAGGGAAATCAGTTTCTGTCGACAGATATGTCAGATTTAAAAAGGCAGTTCTGGCTTTTACAATATGTGAACCGACTTCAGTTGCTATGCGTCCATCGTTGCTGACAAAAAGAATCTAAGCAAGTTTAGCGATGCATTGCTACAAACTCCATGAGGAACTTCATACCCCAAACAACTCTTGCTCTACAAAAGCAGAGTTGTGATTTTAACCTTTTTCATCAACATTCAGATAGTCCAGTGATACAACACGTGCGTTTGCATTTAATTGTAAATGTAGAATGTGGTACTTAGGCTTAGGTGTCTTTAATGTTGAAACTTCAAGGGCATAATGGCGAACCCGTGGAACAAATGCACAAAGGAACCAGTTATTTTGGGGGGGCATTTGGTGCAGAATGCACACATTAGTGAATGGCTGCGCTAGGAGATTTGTGAGCTCCTTGAGGGCGACAAGGGATGTTTATCCAGAGTAGGTACGATGCTCAACCATAGCCGGAATTAATCTGCATTACTAAGATAACTAACAGGGGTTATTTGTCCGAGTGTCTTTCAGCGTAAAGAGTACTATATTGAGAATAAAAAGTGTTTTGATTATATAAAACGTGTTTTACTATTTGCAAATCAGGAATAGAAGGTGCTGTTTGGGTAATTCAGCCTAGTTATTTCATTATCTTCCATATTTCTCTTAAAGTATTGTTTGTATATGTGATTTGAACTTAAGTGTGTTTCAGATAAACCATTTAGCTTTTCATCTCATTCCACAGGTCCTGTGCTGATGGAGCGTCCTTGCGTTTAACTCAGTTCTATCCTTTGAATAGTTTCTATTAGAACCTAAATTCATAATTGACAAGTTTCCTACTTACAGCATATTTCAAAGCAGAGATCAAGGTAATTCGAAAACCGGTCTGGTTATTTCGACTTTCCCGCGCGCTAAAGCGACCCCAAAATCTACTGAGGAAACCATTGTCTCTCTCTCTCTACATTGTCTGTGCAAAAGGTCGTCTCCATTGGAATTTCGGTACCTCAAATCGGGTAAAATCCCCATCGTTTGTCTTGCAATAGAAAACAGCTTGCTCTACTGTTGCATGAAAATATCCCTAAATGGTAGTCGATTACATACAGACAAATTTGTAGTTTATTAGCAAAAACAATTATAGGATCGTTCAAAAACTTGTCGGAGATTGCACCTCCATCATATGCAAGAGATTGATGGAGAGATTGATATCGCATCTGCTATGTTTGCCTGCGGAAGTGAACACGGTAACATTTAGGCATTTAAGGACAACAGCAGTAAATTCATAGTGAAAATCCTCTACTACCTAGCTGGGACAGCAAGCAGACATATGGATACTGACTAATCAAAGCAAAAAGTGTCATTTCAGTTATCTTCGTTTGTATACTACAAGGCAAACACTGAAGCGCTGAAGTTCCTGAATCAGATTTTCCGTTGAGTTCAGACACCATTTGTAAAGCAGCTAATACATATCTAGCTTCGTAAGACGGATTATCGGAGTTCTTTTAGTTGGTTCACTATAGTTGCTGATCACTGTGTATCTCTCATACAAACGGAAGAAAATTCCGTTTGCGACACATCCGACTCTAATGTCTAGCCACACAGCAGGGAGTGGCTGACGATGAATACAATGTAGCGATTGGAAGAATTTAGGTCTTATCGGTATTTTAGTTGACGATTTACCTAGGAATGTATGTCACTAGCGGAATAAAATGGGCAAACAATTAAGCTACAATATAAATTACGCATCGTTCAGCGACGGAACGTTGATTTTCCTTTTTGAGTAACACACGTTAGCTAAACTTGCTTCCTGTAGTCGAATCAAGTAGTATGAATATAATTTTTGTTCCATAGTTGATGGTTAACTTTCAACTACTTTGTTCTGCTTTTCAGTTATCTTATTACAGCTCACCTATTTTAACCCTCCTTCTCTGTGTTAACTATCCCTACGCCGTCACTGTTAAGAGTCCATCAATGGTAAAGTTAAACAGCATAAATTACTGCTACGTTTGTTTTACTCTCGACGCACACCAGCATATGACACTTACGAAAGCTCCTATACTTTCCGTCAAATCAGCACGGATTCTCACCAGTTTTATCACATAATATTTCTTGAAGCGCAAAATTACTGTCGGCTTGCTGCTCCTCCTCAGTGGGAACTACAATCAATGTCTGCTACTGAGCAGCAGAAAGTTCCATCGTCTATCTCTCTCACTGCCGAAATCGATGGGTTATATTCTCTTAATACGTGCTTCGTAAACCTTATTAGTAACCTCTGGGAGCATCTCTACCGCAACGTAATTCCTAGATGCCCAAGTGGTTATTTGCATATAATCAAAATTATCGTTCTGCACCTAGTCTTCTAAACTGCCACACCCACTTGCACGACAGAACCACACCCAACTGCTAGTGTTCACTTTACATTCGACTGCTGGCACATGTGCATTAGTAGTTACGCATCATTCTATTCAATAGTTTTCTCCGAAAGTTAAATCTATTCCAAAATGCATGCCAGTTACTGGAGCTTATCTCACTCTTGTATTTGATAAGCTGCTGCGTTCTGATAAAAATGCATGTTTATGAATAAACCAGTTCATATATTGACAATTGTGAGCAGTCCGTTCGTCGTCTGTGACAGACAGTCACAGATATACCCCAAGGACAGTTTGGCGTGTGTACAACGTGCGGACAAGCATCGGAGACACACCTGTCCGCATGTCGTGTTTGTAAATACGTGACAGTTTCATGAATACATCAGCCAAAGGAAATTAGGTTCTTGTGGAACAGGATGCACAAAATCCAACACCATACTGATTGACATCGACCCACTGAAACTAACAAAGTGCTGTAAAACTAATGCTTCGTGGGATCACAGATGTTGCAATGTTATAAGATCAGCGAAGCACGATCAACGGGACTTCGTGCAGATAATGGTACGGTATTTCCTGTAGAACTTGGTTAACCGCGTGAAATAAAATAATTCAGGACTCATGCCATATTTCGACCATATCGCCTGTTTATTTGTTATGATCTGGTTTAGTTCTGTCAATTGACGACGTACGTATCCTCATGTATCCAAAGTAAACATTAAGTTACAATACCCGCCAAATCTTTTCCCCGATATACACCAAGTGACTAGCATTGGCCACCAACGACGGAATCCGCATTATTATCTAGGGAGCTAGAATGGAAAGTGGAATTTGTTGTATTATATCCATTAAAGCAGCTGGCCAATTAACTATATAGCAGGTGGATACCCTGGATGAGTTAAAATGCATGAGTCCATTTCAATTATGCCAAGCACGTTAAAACCCCATTGTCGGCAAAATCACTCGACGGCCCATCGTCGGCGTGCACATCGACAAAGATAAAATTCACGATAACGGGACAGTATGCTTTTGAAACAGAGGTCGGCATCGATGTGCTCCGACAGACACCGGTAGACAGTGATTACGATTAGGCGTGCCAAATATGAGATAATCATATTCTATCTACGTGTTAACCAGCAAATCAGCGGGTTAAAACTTTCAGTTAATCAGAATGGCGGATTGTAGGTGATAAATAATAGAGGCAGCACAAATATGAACAATGGATAGATAGTCAGATAAGAATACGGCTCAGGACGAAAAAACAGACTTGACGTGCCCGTTGGTTAATAATGAAAGTACTCGCGAAATTCAAATGCTATAAAATGGAACCAATTAACATGCACAGCAATGAAGCAATACAGTAGTGGCAAAGAAAATAGGGTTGTAGCAGTGCGAATATACCATGCAATAATAATAAATATTATCTTGTTGATTTAAGCATTGACCTTTTTCTAAGGATACAATCAAAATGAGCACTTTTTCCCAAAAGAGAATACCCGGATTCAAGATTTAGTGTGGGCACAAAGTGGAAAGAATCCTTTTGCATTATTACGTGGAACTAGCAAGGAGCAATTTTCACAATAAGGGAGAACACTTGCAATCATCGACCCTCGAATTACGCATGGGATACGGAAGCCATTTTGAATCTGGGTGTATAAAATATTGTCTACTGACTATTTTATAGGTTTCAGAATGACGTGTGAATCAACGAAATTGGGGAAATGGAAATCATAGTCTATTTTAGAGTATTGAAACAAAGTATTTTTTGGTCACCAGCGAAACAGAAAGAGTAATATTTCACAGTCCGTCAGGATAGTGAAAACAGAGCGCTACATTAAGGCTGTGGCAGTAGAAAAATGGCTCATGACGGACAAGAATGTATAAGCTTAACACATCCTGTAGGTTGTCAAATTCAAATAATACATAAGTGGACATAATAAAATGTGTATCGGTGCATATATAGAGAAATGGTATAAACCTAAGAAGATTGTGAGATAAGACAGTACCCTGCAAAACGGATTAGCAAGTTGTTATGGATAGTGATAATAACAAATAACAATCGGTCTGTTGACCAGTCTGCACAGATGCACGGGTATCATTGTAGCATATAACTCCAAGAACCTAGATAGGCTGAATATATCTCAAAACATCCGTTAAAGTAACAAATTGTATGGAGCTCAATGCGATACCTAAAGGTATTTTGAAAACGATTATAGTGAGGGCATAAACGAATGAGTGCTCAAAATCGTTCAATGGTTATTAGACCCAGGGTGAGCAGTACGTTTGTCGACAATCTAGGCGAACGTATGGTTGGCTCAGTTTCGTGCTACCGCTTTTAAGGTTGGTTATTGGGCTGTTTCAGAAGGTGGCGACAAACGAGACTAGAGTCTCTCAATATTTGGTATACAAATATGTGGTCTGCACATAAGCTCCAGTAGCGCCTACTGAACACTCCGATCATCTTCTGTTATTCTTGGTATGTAAAGTTGTGCAAAGCCTTGACTTTTTCATCATTTGATATGGCGGGGACTTGAGCGCTGCGAAGTCGCGCTTTCGTCAATTTTGACATCCCGGAATAGCGTAGTTAACGTGTGGACGCAAGTAGACATTGAGTATCAGAGAGAAGATAATTGAATTCAAAATCCTGAGTGCCCTCCGCATGAAGCCAACATGCTGGTTACCACTTTTGAAACGGAATTTTTGTTTGCGGGAAAGCCAACGTCGTCCTGTACCAGCACACGGTGCTCACGTTCCTGAGTGCTGGGCTTCAGACCGTGCAAACTTTGCCCGCAGATGTAGGCATATCGATGGCAAATGTGGACACACCTGCACTTGTCCACATTGAATGGTAGCGCGTCCACACGCACAAGTTCTAGGTCTCATCGGGTTTACACTAGAGGATCTCGTAGTCCTCCATTTTCTTGATCACACGCCGAATTTTAACGTCGTTCGCCAAGAGTAAAAATTTTACAATGCTAACTCGCACCAGATCGGTAACGAAAACAAAGGACATGCAAGGCACAAGTGCCAAAATCTGCGGGACA
Source organism: Dicrocoelium dendriticum (assembly GCA_944474145.2). NCBI lineage: Eukaryota > Metazoa > Platyhelminthes > Trematoda > Plagiorchiida > Dicrocoeliidae > Dicrocoelium > Dicrocoelium dendriticum. The sequence continues at coordinate 65,896,354 of OX104071.1, read as the reverse complement.
TGGTATTCCACTAAATGAAGTGAAAAAAAGCTGTTTGAACTAAAAATATATTCACTGTTAATGACTACTCGAGACACTGTCTCGCCTATTCCATAGTGTTGTATTTTGTGAAGCAGGTTGAGAGGATACAAGCCAACTAACGCTTTGAAACTCCGCGTAGATGATTTCGATTATTGTCCCCTCTTTGACTGTTTAAGTCTAATTGTCAGCAGATCATCAGATTCATGGTACATGATCTATGTTGACAAAGACAGTACTACCCAGGAGCAAGGATGACGTCACTCTCCAGTTAGCCCATCATTGCCTCTGTAAGGATTGCTTCTATGAGCCTGCTGCGCACAGAGTTACTGGGCGGTAATTAACAGGATCAGATAGAATTAATCCTTTAAGAACAAAGTGATAATAGTGCGCTTCCACTTTGACAGAACCATGTTCACGTCTAGACTACGCCAAATGCATCCGGCTAGTGGTTCGGCTAGGCACATTTCTACTACCTACAGTGCTTTGGGGTCATTATTATCCATGGTAAGATAGCTGTGTTTACGTTAGAATGGCCGCCTTTTCAACACCGTTTCTATTGCGTGTGTAATGCTGACTAAATCTGATGGTGGAATAATAGAGCCAGGAATAGCCTTTGAGACTTGTGCAACTTGGAATGCGGTTCAGACAAAACCAACTGCAGTACCCGTTAAACCCCATATCCAATCACAGCCACAAACTTCAGCCTGTGTTATCCCGCCAAAAGTCTACTCTGGACAGTAAATAGGATCATCTAAGACATCTAAAGACTCAGGAAAATGGATCGATTGTATGATGACGGTTGACTTGGATTTATCGAGAATGTCACCGGATAAATCCATAGCATCGCTTTACCTGAATAGCCATCCATCCATTGATCAAGGCCATGAAGGCACACAAGGTGCCCCGACATCTTTGCAGATTGAACGCGATTTATCTGTTTATCACCAAAATCTGGGCTCATGTTTAAAAAACACGATGTATTTTGTTCGAGCTGCATGGATTGACACTAGTGTGCCTCCACCGCTTATAGTGAAGCCTTACGACTCCAGCGCACCTAAGCAGGTTACATTCTACGATGAAAATGACGATTGCGTATTTACTCATTTCACCAATCTATACAATCAACAACCTATTAGTGCCACGACGCAGGCGACACAGCCTCGAAATTTAGTGTCCACTAGCGAGTTCCATGGAAGCCCGCTCTGTAATCCTCCTGCCCTCATGAGCTGCTATGCCAACCATGGACCCGCCCCCGTATCCCATTTTCTCCAGGGACATACTCAGTCACAACCCCCTCCCCTGTGGCTACCTCCCAATCCCTTTTCAACGAAGGTGTCAATCCACGCCTTATTTCACCAATTTTAGCATGGGCACAGACACAAAGCTATCAGACCCTATGTTCATAAAGCAGCATAAACAACGTTCTTCACATCACGCATCTATGTTAATATTTTTGACTACTATTCGTCTGCTTCATTCCAAGATCCACATACTACGCTCATTTGTTTCTGTGACCGATCCTGACATAATATTTATAACTGAGTCGTGGTGCCATGACGACATGTCTAACACCCAGCTAACCATTTTCGGATATGATTTGTTTATGAGAAATCGGCAGTGTCGTCGAGGAGGAGGATGCGTACTTTACGCGAAACAATCGCTTGCAGCAACGACATTCGAGAATCCAGTGCTGAATAATGTGCAAGAGACACTTTGGCTTACGATAACGATCAGACACCAGCAACTGCTTGTTGGTTGTATATACAGCACGCCAAACTGTAGCCAAGAGGATTTAGTAGTTTTGACGTCTGCATTTGAATGTGCCGCAAGCCTTCCGTTTAAACACAAGATTATCGGTGGTGATTTCAATCTGCCAGCGATTGCATGGTCTGCAGGAACTGCTCCTCTGAAATTTCATAATCTTATCTCTTGTAATCATATTAATGCTTGGCAACAACATGTCTCCAAACCTACCAGAGGAAACAGCATCCTTGATGTCATTTTCTCGATGGGCATACCTGCTATTAATGTAACGGTCCTTAATGAATTCCCTGGGAGCGACCATCGGGTGGCCAACTGCTATTTAAGATTACGCATGGCCAATGAACCACACCCAATGCACTATCGTTTATTCAATTCCGTCAACTGGAACACGTTTATGGATATGGTGCGTTCGATGAAATGGGATGATTTCTTCCTCTCTCCATGCCTTCAAAAAGCAGCAGACGTGTTCTATGATATCATCTGTCTTTGCATTGATTCATTAGTCCCGCTAAAGTGTACCCGCCTAAGAAAACAAAAACCCGATAGCAAAGTGTTAGGTATCACACGCAAGCTTCATAAGATTCGGCGGAAATTCAGATTAACAGCAGACTTTGCGCTAACACTGCAGCAGCAAAGATCATCGAGGAACTCGGGCATCTAAATGTTCGCAATCTCATATTAGAAGAATACAAAGCTTTGAATGGCCCGAGTAAAACAACGGAACTGTCCAAACTGTTTCGTGCAAGAGGTTTGCGTCTCAGTAATTCCATCAATTTTATCATTATGTCGGATGGCACATACCTTGATGCTTCGGGTGAAATTTGTGAGGCTTTCTGCGCCTTTTTCGCCGAATCAATGGTTGATGAACTGCTAGCCACACCAGCGCTTGTCACACCACACATTGCTGAAAGTTTATGCACAGTGGAATTCACTATTGCAAAAATCTCCGGTCAAGTCTCCCGCTTGTCTTCCTCGACTTACCCAGGACCTAATGGAATTCCCCCTTGTTTGTTAAAAAGCGGTGGGAGAGACTTGCCTCTTCTATTGCTCAACATTTTTACGCTCTCTTTTAACAGTGCAGTATATCCTAATCACTAGAAGACTTCCGTTGTTATCCCGCGGCATAAGAATGGAAACGTTCAAGAAATTAAAAACTGTCGCCCCATCAATCACACACCTGTAATATCTAGAATTATGGAAAGGATAGTGAAAGATGAATTACTTTTTTTGAATAAGAAAAACGTCCTCAACAATTCAGAACACATTTTTCGCAGGGCAGGTCTTGTGCGACATACCAGACAGACTTCTTAAAACACACAACGGCTGCCATAGACAAAGACAACAGTGTTATTGTCCTGTTCTTAGACATGCAACAAGCATTCGACAAAGTGCCGCATCGAAGACTACTCCTCAAGCTGAAGGAAATAGGTATTGGGGAACCAATGTTTTCTTGGTCCTCGTCATACTTAGTTGACAGACATCAGGCGGTACGTATTGGCGACCGTGTCTCTAAACAGAAAGCAGTTACCAGTGGAGCAATTCAGGGAAGTGTACTTGGTCCACTTCTTTTTCTCCTCTACATCAAAGATGTATTTCATAGAATAAGACATGGTGCTACTTTTCTGTTTGCTGATGACATTAAAATCGTCTACTCACAAGACCGTGCAGATACCCGCGCAGCCTTGTGCCACATTCAGGAAGATCTATCGGCACTTGAATCCTGGAGCAAACTGTGGCAGATGTCCTTTTCCGTGGACAAGTGTAATATTCTGTCGTACAAATGCGAAGTTTCACCAGGCAGTCTATTATTACAAGGCACGTTTATATCACAGTGCAAAGTGATTCGCGACTTGGGTGTGCGGTATTCCACTACCTTCAACTTTTCGGAACATTGTGACTTCCAAGTTTCGAAAGCCATGAAGACTATTGGCTATATCTGTCATAAATTTCAACTCACAGAATCTCGTATCTGGCTTTACAAAACATATGTGTTACCTGGCATGGAATACTGCTCACTAATACAGTCGAATCTGCGGAAATCTGACCAGCATGCTCTTGAGAGGGTACAGCGACGCTTTACAAAGAAGCTGTGCGGATATTCCTCCAAGATGACCTACAGAGAGCGCAGTGAAAAACTTGGACTTGACCCACTTTGGCTACGGATAATGAAGAGGAACTTGTGTTTCCTGTACAGAATAATTCACCATCACATGCACAATTATGCTAACTGTGTCCATATGTCCGTTAACACTAGATACGAGCTACGAAATAAGGAGACAACGGTCATGATTCCAAAGTTCAATACGCGAATTAGGGAGCGTTTCTTCTTAATACACTGCTCACAGCTTTGGAACAAACTTCCAAGAGCTATCAGAACTTGTTGCACATTGCGTTTGTTTAAGCTTTCGATAAAAGATCATTTAACCGTTCAAAATGTGATAATAATATTTCGAACAGCACAGTCCTTAGATAACGCTTTTGAGAACGGAGTTAATGGTGCCTGAAAATGCATGTGGTCAAGTGCACAAGTGGTTATATTTTGTTGGCCCGTAGCACTTTATTCTCTTTTGTTCGTGTGCGAGCAACTCTCTTGTGACTGCTAAAAATGTCAGACGATAGAACAAGAGGAATGTAAATATTTTGGACCGCCTCACGCTACACAAATTTTCATTTTGTGCTCACATTTTTTAAATTTATTATATCATGATATGAATCTGCTGTACCATTATTTGATCCGTCCCTTCTGGGAACGGCTTCTCGCATCGTCGAGCCATATACAATTTATTTATTTATTTATTTATTGGATTATGGGACGAGTGAGGCTTTGGCCGCCTCCATCAATCTATTTGTGTACCACCAACCGTAGTGATTGATGGGATTCTGAGCTGCCCCTTACGAACTATATGCGTGTTATTGTAAAGAAGTTTATGGTTTGAACAGATTACTTCCTCCAGGTCCTGTTGGTGTATCGTAATCACGAACCAACTGCACAGGGTAGTTGCGTGGAAGAACGTACGCCATCCAAATTTTAGAGCTGAAATTGTTTTGTAAACTTGTCTTTGATTTATGGAAACGATGGAAAGCATTTGGCCCTGATGCATTCGCAACTAGTGACGTTGATGCTTTAAAGAATTTTTCCTATGCTATCTCTGGGTCGTACTCAGTCATGGACAGCCAACTAGCTTTATCAACGAATGCAAGCGACACATGCTTCTGCCTAATACATAATGTACTGCAATGATTCGGAATACCTGCAGCTAGGTTTGGTAGTTAAAATATCGATTCATTCTCCGAGCTGAGTAATTTAATGGAAGACGTTTCAGCACTTCACACAGAGGCACCTTCAGTGTACTACTGTGTATAGGGACATCTCACGGCAAGTGTCGTCGGAACGTAGCGTTTAAAATCGGCCTCCTCGATCTGTGTCCCGTGACTCTTTGTTTGATTTTCGGCTGCTCATTTTCATGCCTTCTCAGCTGTAGGTACACAGGATCGAGGTTAATGCAGAGGTTCATTTAATTCTCCGTGGAGAACCATGCTTCGAGGAATTCTCTTCCTTTACTTGTTCTCCTGTGCGCCAAAATTTCTGTGTTTTCCCAGTCAACATTGTGACATTCCTCATTAAGATACACTAAGATCTGTGACGATGCATAATGGTATCGACTTGCACACCTGTACTCTTGTATTCTTGTCTGACCCACCTACATTTTCTCCCAGTTCTCGCATTGTATCCTCTAGACGACATTTTGGCGTTGGTGTGCCTCCAGTTTTCGTTTAAGTCAAGATAAGAGAACGATCCACTAGAATTCAAGAGCACAAGTGTAGCAAGCACAAACGTAGCACAGGCGTAGCAAATTAGATCGATCAGTTGATCCAAGTGACCGCTTCGAACAAAGGAATATACGCATATAGTCCATCGACCATGAGCAATAGTTGAGCAATAGGTGACAGCCTATTCCTTGTTCTGAACCTAGTGCAAGCTTTGACCTGCTTGTACAAGCGTGTGCTAGAGATGATCACTTGCAGATAGACATTACTGTGCACTCTCGCTAGCTAATATTTCCAGTTCATGTATGTTGAAATCCACTGTGATGAGACTACGAACGTATTACTGCTTTATCAAAATACCGAAAGCGAATAGTATTATGTGGCCCATTTCCGTAGGGGATTTTGGTAATCGATAAAATGCAGAGTCATTCTAAATGACGTTGTGGTTCAAGCACATAGTTGGTGATAAAATATGAGTTCAAAACAAAGGCCTTATTAATCAATGATCACTTCCCATATCTATCAAGTGAAGTAACAGACCACGTACAGCTGTAGTTCTCCACCTGGGGGTAACTATCGCCATGGGGGTAAAAGGGAATTTTACATGTGGTAAATATACATCCGGGGATTCTGTCATGAATCTATCCTCAAATATAATCCAAAATATCAACCCAATTTACCAACTGCTTTCCAATACTGTTTAGAAATCAGTGACCAAATATTGATCAGGGACTTAGACAATATTCTGTAATCAATTTTAACACCTAAAATACGTATATAAGCCTGCGAAGCGGCGTGAATAGATGGTGTCTCCATCTGGTCAATCGTTGTTCTTTTGACTCAGGCAGTCGTTCGCTGCGACGAATTATATGGCTGAATGAACATTAAGGTGAGAGCATAGATCAGCCGACCAGATGAATGAGCGACCGAAGACATGCAAGGTACAAGGGATAAAACTGGGGCTTGGTGTTCAGGACCTATGGATACAGAGTGGTGGAGAGAATCTGTTATCTAGGAAGGAAAGGGAATTGATGGTTAAAACAAATGAGAAGCCATTGCTAGCTCATCATGTTTGATCAAGCATCACACACCGAGGCAAGGTACGGAATGAACTTGCAGAACCAATTACGGCGTGCATTATTCGAAACTACATTAATAAGGTCAGAAATTGTTGGAACTAAGCACTATAAATCATCCCATTAACTTACCTCCACTCTTGATTTCATGTATTGCACGAAAATGAATTCTTTTCGTTTGAATGAGAAAATGAATCAAGTATGGTATTTATTGTCCCCAAAAGTGTGATTAGTTAATAAGTATACTTAGCATTAAATGAAAAGCTTTTTGGGGATAATTGTTTGTAATTAATCCAGCTATGGAAGCAACAATCACAAAAAGATTGAGAACCACAGATGTAGAGAGGGGTTAATATCAGTGGTCTTACAGCTCAGTCATGTTAGCTAGATCAATATTTCGTATCGAGGCTCTGAAGCCTGGTGATGACAGAGTTCGACCAATTTACTACTAAAGCCATTTGGATTAATATACAAACAGGACAAATTTCTTACTAACCAGATTGGAGTTAAAGATGTTGAACTAAGAATGGAAGTTTAGCCAGCTATTGATAGTTCGCCCACAAGCCGCTTTTTGCTGAGTCGTTCAATCTGGGAGTTCGCTTACGTATGACGACTGCTCACGGCTCTCCGGACCCTTACTCTCCCCCATGTTTAGTCGTATTACGCCAAATGCTGAGGTTGCCGGTAAGTTAGTCCTACATCAACCAGTGGAGGTTAAATTCACCAAGTTGGTCGTCCCCAGTGTGTTATCAGCCATCCACCTACATGTACCCGTTGTCTTTGACCAAATTTCTGGAGGTGGCATTTTCCGGAGAGCCGACTACTTTATCAAAATAACCGGTGTCGTTAGCTTGGACTGAAGCATCGGCTTCAAACACTTCGGACTGTTCCCTATGTAGTTGGATGAAACCAATATTGTTTCCGGTCATGTGTTTTCGCTTACTCTGTGGGGGATGTTTGCAGTTCAGGAACTCAACAAACAATAAGCAGTTTCGGTAGTTCAACCCTAGTGTGTCCAGGAGTATGCGCATCTAATGTGATGAGATACACAACCGAATCAACTACATTAGAACAACCTCTGGGGTCAGCGGAAATCAGTTTTAAACGGAGAAGTCGAGCTTCCCCACAGTGCACTGAAGTTGGTGGATGCCGGACACGTTATAATGTCGTAAGCTCAACCCAAATATCACAATCGCACTACAAGTGGATTTACACTGGTTATGGTCGTCCATCGGCATCATCTTCCTTGTACTAGAATGCGATGCAGGAGCATCTGTGCACGCAACAGACAAAGCGTCGTGATTGTTTCTGTTGCCTACATGTCTGAGGTTGGTAACTGATACCGTGTTGTTGGTTTGGTAGAGTGTGGAGCTGCGTCAACCTAATTTATCTCGATGCTACCACCGGTTTCAGAAGTGTACTTTCCGAATTTTGCATGGAGATGCTCGATGCGTATGACGACCGGCTTCTCTCGATGGGGGACTGACACTACCTTAGCGCTGGCATCATCGCCACCGACTCGTTGCGGGCTACACCGCTAAAAGGAGTGAAGACAAAAAAACTCGATGCTTATCCGTTTATTGGAGTAAAGTGAGCCAAAGAATTTGTAGACACAGACGCTGCAGTATGCTTGGAACGCTTAGGATTCTTCTTCTACCTAAAGGCGGAGATTTCGTTAGCATGTTGAGGTTTGGTCTTGATCATATTCACCCTCGCTGGGGGCATCTTTTCGTCCATAAAATGCGCAATTTTCCAAGTTAACATAGCGCACTTCTTCATAAACACACCTAAACTACTGACGACTGCAAGTATCTGACATTGTGTACAAAACCCAAATGATTCGGCTACTTTGTTGATCTACCACGTTTCTGGGATGAACTATCCCATACATTCAGGATTGAACGATCCACTGCGATTTGAACGCGTTACTCCCATCTTAGGGACTTTATCGCATCTGTCTACAAAGCACGCGTTGTGTTGCATAATGATTGGACTAATGGATGTTCCTTTCGATGCACGGGCCTATTATGATGGTCACTGAAATTCAGGAATCATTAATGAGACTGTGATTAGTATCGGTCATAAGTTGGTTGTCAAAACGTGAACGTACACTAGTATAATTACAGACTAGACGGTTGATCATTTTGTGGAAGCGGCTTTTCGGAGAACCTAGAAAACTTTCTGAATATGCGTCAAGATAGATGAGGATAATTGGCAAACAAGGATAGCAATTTATCCCGTTTCTCCCTATGTGTGCAAACCTGAGTTTATTGGACGGCTCAGAGAGCTACCTATTGAGCACAATAACACGGTTGGTTAATTAACCTAGATGCAATAAGGTTATACGCAGGAGTTTGAACACGTGAGCCGTGAAGACAAGTGGAATTGTAGGAAGCGTGTTCCGTAAAATGCATTTTTTGCAAGGTGGCTCAGATGACGTAGCAAATTGGTGCGATCAGAAGGAGTGTAAGCTGATTGTGCAGTCGGAAGATAAAGAGGAGGAATACTACAATACCGATGTGCACAAAACCGACGCTGATGCACGGCCACTAGCTTAACTAAATCTGATGAATTTTTGCACTACGAGTTGTTGTGTGTCGAAGTCAACAACAACCGGAAGTTAGGGTTAAGGGGTAAGCAGCATTGAAAGTGTCAAATAATAATTTGGAAAATAGAGTCTCAAACATAAATCTGAAAAAACTGGAGCACAGCCATTGAGGTTTCCGCTGCAAAACGTATCTGTCCTGTTTCATGTTAATCCTGGATAAAACGGTGGAGATAGGAATCAGTTTGATTTAACAATATTTTGAACTCTTGTAAAATAACGGCTGACCACAACACAACCCACTCCAAACGCGAAGCCAGAACACACCGCGCTGGGACGGCTGTATTGAAAAACTGAAATACCTGAGCAACCGAAATTCACAAAGCTCAGTAGATTAAGCAGCCAACCAGAGGAAAGGATATAGATTTTCACGACAGATGAACTTCAACCCGGCGAGCGAATACATGTAGAGGAGGAAGACTAAGCTGAACCCTGTAGGCTCTTCGGCCTAGGTAGTTGGGCCAAACACCCGGAGCTGCTCGTAACGGAACGACGAAGTCTACACCTCGGTGTTGTTATTACTTGATGTATCTTGTTTCAACAATTTTCACCTAAATTTTGAACCAAATTGTGTTGGACTTCACGATGACTACGAAAATGCTCAACTGATAATCCAACACACAAAAATATGGTATTTAATTTGACACGGAACACACTTGAGGACATTTGCGCGATATCCGACAATTTTGGATCGAAGTACCACAGAGTGAGTGCTTTGATATTGTGAATAATCGGAAAACAATACGGCGATAGTGTAGTGTACCTGAAAGCACGCTCTTTTAATATTTTCCTACGTTGGGTTTTCCCGTTGTTTAATCATCAAAACGTCCACTTGCTTTACTGACGGCACTTCCGTTGACACAAATTGCTTGGGTGAGTACCTCGTTGCACCGTTTCTTGCTCCTGTTAATTCGCTTCCCATATTTGTAAGCTGTACATCCTACCTTGGGTTCAGTTTTCTCCGACTGCTATACCGTCCTGTATTGGACACCTTACTTACGTGTCATTAATTAACGACTATTACCCCAGGCACCACTCAAGAATAGCAAGATCGCCGAGCCCAAGCGGTGGTAACACAAGCGTTTGGAGTCGAAAATTCAGAATCAGAAATGGAATGGAATGATACCTGAATTTCCACAAAATAGTTCAAATGAACGAAGAGATGCAACACAAACTGTTCTTATCAACACAGCCAAGAATAACCGAAACGATGCCGCTGTCTTCAGTCAGTTAAGAGAAACCAACATTGCGTCAATTGGAATATATATTCCTTATGCCAAATACCATCGGCCTATTCAGAGATTAGGCAGCTATTCCATATGATACAACGTGCAAAAACTAAACTGCTGACATTCTGACAAGTAGTACTTTGCTGCGTGTGTAATGCCTTATTTAGGTGATGGACTCTGCTTGGTAGTTGAGCTATCCAAATGCAGCCCTTAACATTTTAGTGTGCACATGTAATGTTGCGAATTTTGCCACAGCTTTTGTGCACTAAATAAATTAATAACCACTATATTTGGCGACATTCGAGGCACAGGCAAAATACCAGCCTGATCAATTGGTACAACAAAGTTGGATAGTGGAGGGATTCTTCAAGATCTTCAAGATCCTCAAGATCTTCGAGATCACCAAACTGTTTGTGGTGATCATTCATTTAAAAGTAGTAAAATATGGAAAAGTTGAGAGTAGGAATAAAAAGTGTTATAGTCGTCAGGACAGGTAAAATAATAATAGGATCATTAGCAATCAACATTTAACCTTATACTACTATGCATGAAGTACACACTAGTTTATTATAACAAAAAGTAGAGGAAGGCGTTCGGACAAATAATGCATATAACAGGGAAAGGGATCTGGCATTTTATGCATGTATATGTGTGATAAAGCACTCCACTTGTGGTGGAGGCGATGGTTGACCAGCCACACACGTTTGCCTATCTTCCTAGTACTGTCAACTACCATATCGTTTGATGAATTCGTGGGGATTTAGATGAAGGCAAGGACACGCTAATAGGATCTCGGCTTTGAACAAGTTTGCACGAAATACAATTTTATGTGCCTCTGTCCCCACATGGTTAGTGCATTCCAAATAATACCGTGCTTTCCGTCGTTTATACCGTGCAAACCACAGATAGAATTTCAAGAACACGCTCAGAGTTCCGATGGAATGAAAATGCATCCAGATAAGATGAGGGATTAGGGATAATTAACCTTCTGTGGTTATTACAGCAATTAAGCAATTCTTATAACTATCCAACTATTTGAGCCGAGTTTTATCATAATCCGATCACAAGTGTAAGCGACGCCAATTCATGGATGCACTATGGAAAACCACTTGATTTTCGAAATCGAAAGCTGCCGTTGCGTGCTCACTGAGATACCTGTAAGTTTATGCAGTTTCACTTTCCGACATAAACGGACTGTGTTCACTTAAGACAATTATTTAGTGTTATTCGTGTAAAAGTCCTCTCATGTGGTGCTATGATGTTTCAACGGCTGCTCATCTAATTGAACAAATGCGGTTGCGATATCTTTAGTACCTTTGACTTTAGCTGTCCAACACGCATCTTTCAGATACAAGGAAAACGTAAGTGGGCCTGGACATGATTCAGGGTACACAGCAACTCAGTCTCATCAGAGATCGTGCACCACACCTGCCACATTACTCGGTGAAAGGTACGATCTGCGGGTGCGTAGTCTTGACGATAACCGAAGAATGGTTGGAAGACAAGAGGAGTTTATCTGTAGCATTGAGTCCGTTTCAACATTCATTTAATGAACTCGCCTCAGAAAATGGACTAATATTCGAGTATTTGTCACCAAAATGATGCAGCGCAATGTGCCGAAAATAACCCAAGGTACAGATTTAAGGATAAGTATATGTATTGCAGAGGACTGGGAAATAGGAGTTTATCAGGAATAATTAGCCTCATTCCAAAGAAATTGTAGTACAGCTCAATCTATTCCATGTATGCAGATCGTCAAGTCAAAGAGCAGATGACGTTTCCAACTGTATTAGAAAGGCTATTGCGGAGTGTAGCTGTAAGGCTCATCACACATGGATAAACGAATTACCTAAACCAGGTAGTAGGGTGGAGTGCGGTAAGACACCCACTTCGAGTAAGAAGCCCATCCATATGCCAATCCGGATCGTGGCCTCGACAGTTTCATATTCGCCTTCCCAGTTTCCGATACAAAAATCCACTACTAAATGTCTTTCTGATGGTAAATTGACTCAAAGACATATTTATGTGGTTTTTCACCTAATTATTGGCACGTTATTTAAGCGCATAAGAATCTGAAGGTGAAAAACAAGTAATTTGTTATAATGTTTTACAAATGTGCATTCAGTTGTAGATCGAAAGAGCTCCTGTGTCATGTTCTGCTAGCACATAGCAGGCAAATAATTTACTTATTTTATATTTCACCCATTACGGATAGGACGCCGATGGGTGTCGTACCCGCAATTGTTTTATATCCTTTTATTGCTTCTACTTCCTATTAAAGCTTTATTTACTTACAGCCATCCCAGAATGACTCATGTATGTGTGCGGAACAGTAAGAGAGGAGAATATGGAACACAATACCTGTAGTTAGCACTGAAGGAATTGAACAAAGGTATTGCAATTCAGGAATTTCTAACGTCGATGTATGCCACACTTGTGAATCAGACAGTGATTATTAAATCTTTGGTTTTATTTATCGAACCTGAGCATTCCCGAACTACAAACTTACTGGCTTCCAATTTTAAAGTCTCTTTACCTTGTACTGTAAAGTAATTATCTGGCTACCCCCTTGTGTATATGCACTGACTGTATTACAAGATGCTATCTTCCTATCAGCATTAGTTATCTGCATATCTGTGGGTGCGTTCTTAAGCAGTTAGGGACTGGGTGTGGTAAGATGCCCACTGATGGGCGTCTTACCCCACATGGGTGGGCGTTTTACACAAAGGGTAGGCTAAGATGTCCACCACCAGATAAAAAACTACTTTTATGTAAATCGTTGCAACCGCTACAGACATTGCCCACAGTAAATAAGTATGGTAAGCCAAAAGTGCGCCACACAGTAAAGTAGGAATTTCACAAATCTTGCAAATGAAGCCGAAGTTATTTGCGTAAATCTTATACACTATCCCCCTATATTTTAGTGAGTATGTTAAAACGTAAAAACAGCCATCAACCTGAATTCAAGCTGTAGAGCTCAAATTATACAGTCACTTTGCGTGATGCTGTGTTCCTAATATATTAGTTTCGAAAAACTAGTCACAGTGCACCGCAGAAAAATTCAGTCTGGCACTAATTAGGTTTTGGATATTCTCCTTACGTGACCTGCTTGTTTCCAGTGAAATGGAATAGTGGAGGACACAGTTAAAGGTGCAGAACAAATGTTTAACATGCCGAAGAGTCTAGTGAAGATGCTTAGACATTGCCATAAAACAAAGGAGTACTCCTTCTTCCGAGATGATATCAATTCAAGCATAAAAGTAGCCACCCAGTGTACCGTATAGCCTTCTCAACAATAAGATGCTAGTTTAGCAACAGTGTTTAACACGCGTGGGTGAAATTGCGTTGATATGGAGCAGGTTTAGTGTCAAGCTATCGAAACCCCGGCAACCAGGAGAGTTGCGACGAACTTAACCACACGAATAGCGTATCTTATTTGAACAATGAACACTGATTTATCTGGAATAAAAAAGCATGTGCTTTACAAGTCCCATAGGATGGCTAGAAATTAAAATTGAAATGATCAACGAATAAGCAATTCGTCATTTTCTGCGTCTACCGATTAAATGCCCTGCTGCTTAACGATCGTCTGAAATGGGGATGGGATTGGTACACATAAAATAGTACAGACAGCAGTTACAGTTAGGTAACTCGTTATAAATAAGATAGGAAATGACGACGCTCAATCGTGTATTGTTTCATTTGGACAATGTGATACGTTAATCAGCTTTAGATACATTCACGCAACTCACAAGGACACAACATGTATCCTCATAGCCGCGTTGCGGAGACCGTCATTAAGCACATGGTTCGATTTGGGCAATTTCATCCTCCGAGCAAAACGGACTACGTCAAATAATGCAAGCTGAAAAGCGTGTCATCAAGGCGCTTTTGAAAAGCGTTAATGTAGGGTCAGGGATGATGTGAGTCGGAACAGCTTTCCAGACAAGGAACACACTGAGGGAGAAAATGTTGCATCGACAAGCAAGTCGAGTTGAGCGCTTAGCCAGGTTGAGTTGATGTACTCTCAGATTTGTATTTTGACTCAACTGCAGCAGATTGAGACATGAATGAGTTGACTTCGTCAGTATTAGCTAAACATCCATGAGATCTACTCACTGACGTCGATATTCAACACTGGACAACCTCAGGAATTGCAGTCTGCGTTGGTAGGAGAAATGAAACTATCCTCTAACGAGCTTGGGTTATCTGCGTTGTGTGGCTTCAAGTGCATCTACGTCGCGCTTGCGCCAGAGACACTAGACCTGGATCGCATATTTCACGTGAGGCCTCACGTATGCGTCCAGCAGTTGCGGAAATAATGCTTGCTCAAAATTGCCGAAAGCCTTCCGTAAGAGTCCACGATTTTGACTAGCTCTTTTCGTTGACTTTCAGTCTGTCTCGAGCAGCCGAGATCTAGGCCGCTTTTTTGGGAAGCACGCTGCAACTGCTGGTCTCCAAGTCGATATTCATGGTTAAACTGATTGTGTATACTCACGAATTTGCATTTTGCCACGTTGAACTGCAGCAGGTTATCGGATGACCACGTATAAGCCATGTCGAGATCACCTTGCAATGCCATGTGATCATCCGCAGTCTTGATATTATGTTACATTTTGACGTTTTCTGCAAATGTCAAGACATTCGATTGCAGTATACTCGCAATGTTCTTGATGAATACAAGGAATAAACGTGGTCCTAGTACCGGTCTTTGCGGCGCGCCACACTGGATGTGGGTCGGAAAAAGAGCTGCGGACTCTCACATTCAGGTGACGTGGAATGTGAAAGTTGCCGATCTAACCCAGCAGACGGTCACTGATTCCTTAGCTTTGAACCTTGTAAAGCAGAATGCGGCTGTCCAAATGATCGAATACTTTGCAGAAGTCCAGGTGGAAGACGTCAACTCCAAGTCTTGCATGGGCTGATTCTATCCAAATATAAGCAAGTTTGTAGTGCAAGACTGAATTCGGAGGAATCCGTGCTGTTGTGAAACTAAGATGTTGTTACACTGAACATGAGCACCTCTCAGATTATGCCATCCACTAGAGTGATGCACACTGGGAAGAATCAGACTGGACGGTAGCTTGAGGGCTCCGCGCTAATATCACTTGGGTACATGGGAGCAACTACACAATGTTTCCAAATTGTGTGAACCTGCATTTTATCTAGACAACGTTGAAAGAGCCGAGATTCCAAATGAACTCATGGTTCTGGGGCCACGCTCTATCACTTGCGTGCATATAACATGCATTATCCTGAAGGATGAGCCACGCAATCTTGCAGTTAGCTATCGGTCATGGCGGTCCGCTGCCGTTGCCCATGGCTCAGGGGTATAAATCGCTGGCTCGCAAGAGTAAGGTCATGGGTTATAATCCGGAATGATTCGGCGGGTGCGTGCTACTGACGAGTCCATATAGTACAAAACCGCTGCCTAGAACTTTCCCGGGTTTAAGGTGACCATATGCGAGGAAGCTTCACAAACCCCCATAAATCCCCCCAACTTAATAGAAATAATTAGCAAGCACTGTAGCAGCTTACAGGCCACTTCGATTGGTGGCGGCTTGCAAAGGAAAATGTGGTTCTAGAGGTTAGCCTTTCCTCTGCATACTCACCACATGCATGTTAGTAGAGTGACAGGTGGGTGTGTAAGCTGACTGCCAACACGCGCGTGTTCGCCACATAGCATGCTTGGAACAGACCCCGCGAGCGTTTTGTCACTGCCCAGCCGAAAGCAGATGAAATCGCGCATCAGACATCATGAGTGTTGCTAACGTCTGACCGGAAACTGATGAAACCGCGCGTCAAACATTATGTACTTTGCCATCCCCTGGGTAGGCGGAGGAAGGCTGGGGTGACCGAGCGGGGCGGTGAACTGACCAGACGGAGCGGACAGTCAAGTGTGGAGCGTAAGCGTACGTGGAAGACAGATAGCTTAATTCGCCAGGTGGTGTTTGGAGAATTGGTGAGCCCGACCTATAAATACGAGCGTTCCCGGTTCTGATACAACTGGTCTGCTTCTTCTTCCTGTTTTCCTCATGTTTTCCTCCCTGTCTGGTTGGCCAAGGCGTCAAGCAGAACAGGCATAAGGGCGCAGAGTTACCAGCAGGCGTGAATCAACCGGTCGATTGCGGGGACAGCGTTATAACACAGTGGATGAGCCGTCCTATGTCGTAATTCCAGGACGTGGTGTGTACTGGCCTTGCAAACTTTCTCCCTACAAAGATCCACAAAAGTATATGTTTTTAACTTCATTGTGATGTGGCAGATAGGTCAAGCCAGTTAATAAAGTCATTGCCCCCTACCGCGCCTTGGCACTTTGACCGATACCACAGTTCATAAGTTATGTGCATATATCCGCTCTCATACATTTTCAAGTACATGTTTAAGCAGTGACATGTCGCTATTCTTAAAAACTTTTTACAGTTTGGTATTTATGCTCCACTCAGCTGACTCGCCCTGTATGCACAACTTAATCGGACCAGTTGCTTACCAACACATACTCCACTCCAATTATTAGAGTAATGTTAGTCTGTACATCTCGTTCTCTGTGAACCATTTTGCCGGTGCAATTCCGTTAATGCGCTCGAGGACAAACTTCTTCCCTACTTTTGGCCATATGAAACCACATTACTGACTACATCCGTATTACTCCTGGTTTTCGATCTGCTCCTTATGCTATTACGTACAACTATGCACTATTCTGTTCTGCATATCCAGAGTGCCAAGCATTGTTGGGAATTTAAATGTATAAATACATATTTATATAACTATTTTATAAACCCCCTGCAACTTTCAAAATTTAGTAGTCGCCTTATCAGCTTACCTACCACTTCCTTCGCTGGCGTCCAGAAAAGGAAGTCGCAGCTTTGAAAGCCAACCATGTCTTCTGTACACTCAGAACATACATAACAGTGGAGATTGTGCCGCGCTATATCGCAGTTATATACCGCTCATTGAGGTCCTCTGCCATCGCTCATGTCTCAGTAGCATAAATCGCCGGCTCGCAAAAGTGAGGTCGTGGTTTACAAGCTGGAATGATTAAGCGACTGACGAGCCTCAATAGTACGGAACGTCCGTCGTGTTTTAATTGGTGTGTAGTGGCCGTCTGCCTGAGTCTACTCGCGAAGATTCTTCACAAAATACCCAATAAACCTCCTACTGCCTTCAAAAAATCGTTTTTCCTTCATGATATTCTTCTATTTTTAACATTTAACTAGGAGCTCCAGCATGGATACCCTGACTGATTTGAATAAATTCCCATATATCCAAATGTCTTAATTAAACAGAACTACGAGTAAGTTGGCAACAGTTGGTGGTCTATAACAGGCGTTCTCAAAATTTTATCCAAACGTGGCTCCTATTTAATAATTCCGTTGCTCATGACTACTTTATCCTTTACCACCAAAAATCAAGCAAACCACAATGCCTAATAGACATTAATGTGATTTCAAGGGACCATTTTAGTAACTTAGTTATAATGGCTGAATTTGGTAGATTGCCATCACTGCTGTTTTACTTTATATCTCGTTGTTCAAATTTCACATCTTTAGGGTAACATTCATTGTGGGGAACATTACACATTTATCTACACTTGCGTAAAGATTATCACCACGAATTAAATTGTAATTATTTTTTCTTAGCTTTTAACTGTAAATAAAGCAATAAAATAAAGTATGAGCAGAAGTCTTTATCCCAAAATCCATTTTACATGAACTGAGTTAGGACTTTACTAGATTATTAATATTAAGCGCTATGGTAATTTTCTGGAGGTTAATTCCAACATTGGAGGACAATACATCCAAATGGAGCTTAAAACCAAATCGGGATTTTCATGTCAATCAGGTCATGAAACCAGTCTTGAACTTCTTTTCCGAGTTGTTGTACATAACTGGCCTAAACCTTCAAACCATCATACTTCAACTATTCCATGACTGCAGCGAAAATTGGGAATTGTGAAAATTCACGACGTCTGATGTTTGAAGTATACACTTCCATCATTTTCAGAAAACCTATTATGGTTTCGCTTAAGATAAGATTACTCAACTTAACCTGTCTGTGTCTCACGCAGCGTGGTTGTGCTGTATCGACTCTGCAATTCTCGGGACAACCTACTGTACTTACACTTGTTCAACTGGGCTTTACCAGCGCTATCCAGTAAACCAACTGCTGCAAGACTGTCTAGCACACACCATCATGGCATCTGATATTGCAATTTCAACTGGATTTCCACAGCTATCTAGTCGCGCATCAACCCTTATTTTCCACTGCATACCATCATTTCTACTCTCATTCGATAGAGTGCTCTTAGCGTTATCTAGCGGTTTATTTACAACAACGATCGGACATTCCGTTTGACAGCAACACTTTTAGCAGCCACCATCCTGACACTCGTCAATCTAGAGTGAATTCTACTACATACATCAAAACTGTCAGCCAGGCCTAGGTCAGACCTGAGCGTTTTCTAGTCGGCCACATCCCACACAAGAAACCACGCACCGTCCTCAGCCGGCTTTGTTTGCAGCTGTGGACGCACTCGTAGAATACTGCCTATCACAACATGTTTGGCGCCCGCAAGCTACGCACGTAACTCACGCCTCGGCAATGCCTCGCAACAAGGCGACAAGGAAAGCTATGTGTACACGGTCTACGCTGCCGCAGACAAAGTATTTGCCATTCGAAATCGTGCATTAAGACTATCCGAATTGGACTAAACTGCAGTAAATACAGTAAGAACTACCATCCCAGGTGTGTGAAGTTTGGTGAGGCGAACGGGAAAGAAGTACAGTGCACACCAGACTCCATTTGTTTCCGTGCCGAGTGTATGAATGCTCTACTAGTATGGTGCATCGTCGTGCTGGCTCAGAAATGTGACAAACTGTCAGCTATTTTGCAGCGTGCGACCGCTACTCTAGAGGTCACATCGAAACCAGTTCTGTCGAAACTCGATTCCCGTTGCCAAAATGTAAGTTCAACCATAGAACAGAATATTCAAAACCAGTAGGTAGTTAACAAGGTAGAGCCAACAACCCTAAACACGAGAACTAGCAGCCAGGGTCTGTCAACCCCAGCAACCCCGATTTTACAGAGAGCGGTTTCTCCCGGGGATGTGTCTATCTCACATAACACTCTACAGCATTCGGGTTTACCTAACACTGCCGAAAGTCTGACAAATTACGCATCCGTATTCGCTGCATGTTAACTCAAGACAAGGTTAGCGGGAATAACTGTAACGAATCCAATGAGTGTTACAGCTGACAGGAATGCTAATGCGCCTCTGAGAAGACCGCCCACCACCCCGCCAGTAAAAGTAGGCATTATCTAATCCAAAATTACGAACTCTAAGACGACGCAGAACTCGATGAAGATAATATGCTTCAACCTGCCGCAGTCAAAGGCAAACACTATTAAAGGCAAACTAGTGGACGACTTGAAACAATTGGAAACCAAATGCCGAGCTACGGGAATGGAAGTCACAGGTTAGCATATGTCGTGCCGTCTGCCACACAAATTCTTTTCGATATGGCGAGCCAATGCTACTGCAGGTAATATTTCAGTCGGGTGACGAAGCGGAGACCGCCCTCTTGTCAGCCCGTTTTTGTGATACCCCATGCTGCGTGCGGCTATTTCCTGATATCTCTTGGATTGAGCGTCAGCAAAGCAAGCAAAAGGGACGAAAGGTCGGTATTTGTCCATAGTGTCCCCGAAATCCAGTCAACTGACGGATCACAGGTCGAAGCTCATGACTTAGATGACTGGCGGTACATCCGTGAAGCTCACTCTCTCCGTGAAGTGCTTTCCAAGGTTAAGGTTGCCCGTATCACTCAACTATAAAGGAATTGTTTCAAGAGTGTTGAATGTCATGCTTTACTCCAAAAAATGGTTCAGTGTGCTTCGAACTTGCCACAAGTTACGCACCCACGGAACATTGAAACAATGATATAATACGCAGAAAAATACCAAGGCTTAACAAGTCCCGTGGGATGGTTTGTGGGAATAACGTTAGCCCAATGAAGTTAACCAAAAGAGAAACGCATCTGTAGACTCACCATATTATCCACGTTAACACATAGGTATATCCGTCTACCCCGATTTCGTGGGGTTAGTGAGCACGATGTTTGTCTGCGTCTTGTCGTCACACAATAAATAGTAATAAGAGCAAATAATGTAAGTGGTGTAAATCATTGTCGACTCATATTTTAAAAATGTGTAGCGTGGGTGCGGAAATGACAATAATCGAAAGAGCATTACACGGTTGACAAACTCGAAGGGAAAAATAATCCCGGCGGCACTCAAGCCGACTGTCGTTGGTGACAAGTTTCCATTTATGACTCCTCAATTCTGCTTTGCAGCTAAACTTCAGGAGGTGGTGGCAAGCGTGATAGCGGATTTTCAAAATCGGGTACGCCAGGATGAGGTCACGCTGTAGACGGCGATATCTTGCGCTGTACACTTCTAGAGCTTTCAGTTGCCTAGGGTATTGTGGGTAAGAAAACCCCTTCACGTTTTTCGTTGCCCATCGCTGTGCGGTCTCCAGTTCATTCAGGTCGCATTTTAACCAGCGTTGCCAAACTTGGATCGCTTACTCTACATGTGGCCTCACATACGCATTCAGCATTTGGGGGAAGATGGAGGGATCGAACCTCCCGAACGCTCTCCGTAACAGACAAACATGTTGCATCGCGGTTTTGCACGCCTTCAAGGACTGCGCCAAACTGCCGAGGCCCTCTTGTATCACGAGTCCAAGGTCTCGCTCTTGTCAGGCAGTTTTCAGCATGTCGTCTCTAAGCTTAGATGCATACGTGGGCTTGTAGTGGACATGCACGGTTTTGTACTTGTCCGCGCTAAACAGAAGTAGATTTACCTCTGAGCATTCAAAAGCGCAGTCTAAGTCTCGTCGCAACATATGGTGATACTTCCGGCAGTCGATTGCGCTCCTTAGCTTGAGTTCATCGGTAGAAAGCAGGAAATTTGACTTGATGACGCTGGAAAAGTCGTTAATGAAGAACAAGAATAACCGCGGCCCCAACACCGACCCTTGTGGAACACCGCAGTTCACACCAATTGGATCAGGAAACAAATCACTTACTCGAACTTGAAGGCGCCGCTGAAAGAAGAAGTTTCCGCTCCATCCAAGGACAGAGGTTCCAACTCCGTGCGCTTGCAGCTTTTGGAGAAGGATGCCGTGATCTATGCGGTCGAATGCTTTTTTGAAAATTCTAGGTAAATGACATCAATGCAGGTCCCACTCTCAACTACCTCGGCCTAACTGCCACGGGCAAGATTTAGTTTGGTAGTACATGACAGATGCTGACAGAATCCGTGTTGCTCCTAGGCTACGCTGTTAGATCTTCTGAAGTAGCCCATTACAGCTTCAGTCATGATCAATTATATCATCTTTGAGAGCATCGGGAGGAGAATCACTAGGCGATATTTGGCTGGCTCTGAGCGGCTACCACTTTTGAAACTCGGGGTAATGATATCTTGCTTCCACATGCCAGGCACCTGTTGTTCGTCCATGCATCTTTGGAAAAATCTCCTTAATGTTTTAAATATCCTCGTAGCTGCCACCTGCAGCGCTTTGGCTGGAATATTGTCAAGTCCGTGGGAACTATATTTGCGCAACGACAGCAGTTTCCTCAAAATGGTCGCTGAACTACACTTGACGTGTGCAAATACTGGCATCTCGGAGAATGGACAGGTATGTTACAAATACTGGTAACACGTCGGAAAATTGGGGCATATTTTAGTTGTAGAACGTTGGCTGCATCCTCGGCGGTTTGAGCACATCCATGCGCTGATATTAAGGGGAAACAACACGTTTCACATTCCGCAGGCTGTTCACATGTCTGTACAGAAGCTTTTTGTTAACACAATCTTTTCCGCTAGACTCTGCTGGTGTACTAATTTGTCCTCACGCACAAGTGTGGTACAATGATTACGATGCATAACCTAGTTACTCCAATTGTCAGGGCTAGGGTTCGATCTATAAACATGCCAAGCGGCATCACTTACTCTCATACCTTTTCGGGTTCTGCTCCGAATGAATGAATATGCCCTAGCAGAACGAAGGGGATTCTTGACCGATGCAGATTTAATCAGATCACTGAAGTTGCCAGTAAACTACAACAAAGCACTGTCAATGTAACAGTCGTTCTGAAACTCCCAGCTGGTATCTCCCACAAGTTCTGCCAGTATGTCATAGTGGGTAATTGTTCAAAACAAGTTATTGTATTCTTGTGGATACTCCGCATAACACATGAAGTCGTAAATTATGGTTACATGGACACTTCGCCTTAAAGGGCTCTGCAGCTTAGGTTTCTCAACCATGAGCTCTTAATTCGTGAGCACTAAATCAACCACAGATAATTTATTTCCGGCTCTGAATCGGGTGCGTGAGCTGACATGGCTGAAGAGCGGAATGCTTGCAATATACTCTTGCAGGTCGGCCTTAAACTGCTAGTTGTGAGATGCCGGAACTTCCAAATCATGAATAATGAAGTCGCCTGAGATGAGAACATGACTGTATCGTCCTGGTAGGACCATTCCCAAGGATAATGCCAGGCTTGAGTCCATCTCTGGAGTGGACATTGGGGGACAATAAACAACGGCCAAAAGGCAAGTGTTGTTGCGTTTTAGTTGCAGGCTGCACCAGAGTGATTCTATGAACAGCGTTTCCGGATCGGCCACCGGTTCGCACCGAAGGTTGTTGCGGTAGTATAACATTACCCCGCCGTCTTTTCTAGGTCCATCGTTTCAGAGAAAGGACATACCATTTATCGCGACCTCGGCATCGGTAATTTCTGAGTGCAACCAGGTTTCCGTAATGTATATGAGGTCCGGGGCATGTGACGTTTGACGTAGCCGCAGTTCGGCAAGCTTGTTTAGGAGACCTTGTGCATTGGTGTACATGCAGAAAAGTTTCTCTGCTTTTATCAATGTATCGTGGGATGCGTGTTTTTGATAAAATGTTGTGCCGACCGGTGAAAGGTCGACCACTGATCCTTTTCTGGGCATGGCGATGACGAACTCATCTGTGTCTGATTCATGGATCCTAACATTATCTTTTTGCCTCTCTTTATATGTAATGTATGGGGTGTGCTTGCCAGTTTTGTTGGCTAGTTGATTGATTATCCGAACTCTTGTTCGTAAGTGGTTTGACTAAGTAGCTAAGTAACACACTTTCATGTGTTTGCTTATCTGATGCTGCTTTGATCCGGTGCTCGGAAGGAAGGCTGCTGCGGCCCACATACCATCCCTCCACTACCATTGCTGACATTTGCTAGATTAAAGGACCACTTTCATAATCCTCAGGGCCACATCCATTGTAGTTTGGCGATCGGCGCAGCCTCGAGATTGATTGCGCTATGACGTTTTTCAGGGAAAAGGCGAATGTACCGCCATTGTTCCTGGTCGTGAGTGGACGTTTCGCGCTCATCATCTCTCCCATCCTAAAGAACACCGTGTACAAGGATGGTTTTTACTACGGATTCATTCCGGTTTTCGTCCAAATAGTGCCTCGCCTGTCTGTGTTTGCTCCACGGAATATCCATGAATAGGCGGATGGAACATGACCCATTCCGGAGGCGAGCTGTCGATAACAGGCAGCTACTGCTTCATTAGCAGAAATAAACACATCTCGGAAAATTCTTGGTTCACCGTAATGCTGTGAGTTTTGGTGACAGGTAACGCGTGTCAAAGTTACTGGCTTAGTTACAACACCTATAGTGGAACGTATGGATTATACTGGTACAAGTCATCGAGTTGTTTTTCTTTTAAGAAAGTTGACGTCGATTCTGGAACGTTGGTGCAGATTACCGTTGATATACTACATGCAACACTGGTTGAAGTCAAACGACTAGCTGGTCCGTATACAATCGATGGAGGCTGGTTGGGTACAGCTTCGTCTTCTTCATTTAACCTGGGTCCAGTGGGAGTGGCCGAAGACCTAGGTTTCCGAACACCTGTGGCAATACCAAGTTCCAGCCACCACTGGTGTCGAAGCCCTTCAGAATTTTCGGAACCATTTGATGGGTGTACGAGGCCCTGACCGTGCTCATTGCAATCGGACTGGCGTTGACTGTTTCAGGCATATTAGAGCAACTGGTGGTATGGGCGTTTACTTCCACAGATGGTGTATTTGTAACGCGTTGCCTAGCCTTCTTCCTCAATGTTAATACGGAGGCTGATAGGAATGACTGGAATTTACGCTTTCTACAAAGGAATCGCTTTTGGTGCTCCTCATTTGTTTAAACATTGCCACCAGTCTTTCGCACTTCTGCGATAGTTCATGTACAATCTTTACCAGTGGGTTGACTCCACATACTGAACAGGAACATAGTGAAGCTAGTTTACTATTGTGTAGCTTCAACTGGTTAACACTGAGCTTGGAGCATTGGCGATGGAACTTGCCTTGGCAATTGCTACGCTGGATTCCAATCAGTACATGTGTATGGCATGAAGGAAGGCCACAAACTACTGCCGATCTGGATGCGGTAACATGGGTTTTGATTGACCGCCACAATCCATGACGTCGATCCATGGTTTTCTCATAGAAACCCGAACGCCTATGGTTTCCTGCCAGTCGCGTGTGCGATGAATTGTTTGCAAGTTCAAGTTAGTCATGTTCTCTGCGTCTGGCCCAGGCGGGGCAGCATTAAGCGGCTAAATTGTTCACGAGGAAACAGAACGACTGGGAGATACGGGCACAAATTGTACCCTAGCTACTTTGATGACCGGTCCACAGGTGTGTTTGTTTATTCGTCAGATGAAAAGTGTAGTTGGCTCCCATTTGAGACCACAAATATTTGTGTGTGGTTCGTGATTCGGAAAATTTCCTAATTGGGTTCTTAAGGGACTGACACAAAAATTGCAATGTGGAGCTAAAAGAGGATCCATACAAGCTAGATCCGAAAGATGGAGTTCCATAGATGGCGCTGATGAATCTGTGTCGAATGAATATGAACACACGTTTGTGTGACAAAATGCAACTGAGAACGGCGGCAAAACAACGTGTTCACAGATGAGCGATTAGAACGCAGGTTTGTTCAAGGTCGTTTAGGGCCGTCAGAGCTACGTTTGAAGACGGTCAAAGCCAGGCCAACATTTGGTGAAGGTGCATAAAAGCAGTGAGAATTGGACGCTAGATCCGCGGTCTGCATCTTCAAACATGAACTCAATAAATGTCTCCAGGCGTCCGAGGGGAAGGAACGGGCTATCCGTAGCAAATCGCTTCTAATCGACCAAGTGGTGTGCTGTATGCAAAAGACCGAAGCCCACACGAGGTGTTGGTAGGAAATATATCCAAAACCGTTGTCAGCAGCCCCCAAAATTGGTCCGCATTAAGTCACGGGAAACTAATGTATCTTTAATTACGCTCCTGGCATCCTTTGCTCACAGTTGTTTGTATACAAACGCCCGAGGGCTTTTCAGTAAATTGGCAGAAATTCGATCTCACCAAACCTCAATATGTTGGGACCTCATCATGTTAATCAGTACTTGGCTGAAAGACGTGGTTACCGACGTCGAGATCTCACTATGTGGTATGTCACTTCTGCGCAATGACCGGACGCCTCATGGTGGTGTCGACATCTAAGGCAGGGCGATAGATGTCTAGTGGCCATTGTATACCGCCCACCAATGTCACTGTTACGACCTTACAGCTGCCTTCTTCTTGTAGGATACTTCAGTCTACACGGCCTAGAAACCCCGGCCACTCTGGGTGAACAATTCGGGGCGGATCTGCAAGAGTTACTCGCTGCTTCACCACTGTACACCCAGGTCACTTCTTTAACGCATTTCAGGACAGGAGACAAACCGGGCATCTTGACCCCCTTTTTACCAACGAGCAACTCATGCTCGACGTAGTAACGAGGTGCCCTTTTTTGCACCGCATCGAGCACGCGACATTAGTGTTCCAATACTTGTGCTATGCAGAGTATCATAAAAAAAGTAATGAAGAAACTTACGTCATAGCCAACATTGATATCCTGTCCGAACTCATACGTGCGACAAGACGGTCTTTCTTAACTGAATGGTGTCCTGAAATGGCCTGCGGAAAACTTGTCGGTAGATTCAACGGGCACGTGGCAAGCGCATCTGCAACCAAAAGCCTTAGAATCAGGACCCGGAAATGTCTGGCACTGAGGGACTTTGCATGGCTCGCCCAAATATCCTCTCCGAGCGGGGACAGTTGGAGAGTCTATGCAACAACTAGGATCCACTATGGCAAACTCGTCCGGAAGGATAAAGTAAAGCACCAACATAACCTTATGGTAAAGTTTCGCGCCAACCCAAAACTGCTATACGAACACATAAACAAACTTTGCCGCGTTAAGATCGGTATTCCGGTTCTGCACAAAGCATACTGGTTAGCACAAACGACAAAAAAGGCGGTCAACGTTCTTGGACAACAATTTGGCCCTACCTTTCAGAGTGGGCAACCATCCTACACTATGTGTACTCAGCTCGTGCCGCCATCAGGCCTTAGACACATATCTTTCACAACCACAGCTGTACTGAAGTGGCTGGTGTCCTTACGCGAATGTAGCTCTCCATGTGCGAACGGCATACGCCCAAAGGCAGTGAAAGTTGCGGCCATGAGCTTGGTTGAATCGTTAGCAACACACTTATAGTAAAGTCTTAATGAGAAGCACGTCCCCAAGATGTGGAAACACGGATCAATACTCAAATCTACAAAAGTGGTAGTTGTGCAGAACCAGTAAATTATCGTCCGAGTACACTTATTCGGATGAGCTCCAAGATCTTGGAGTCCTTTGTAGCTGAGGCGCCCATGGAGTAGCTGGAGAATAACAAAATTCTCGTTCCGGAGCAACACGGATCTCGCCAAGCTTCAGTCTTGCACCATTATTCGGTTGATAGCTCGTTCAGTCTTGTGGGAATCTGTGGATGCCTATGTGGGAGTGGATGCAGCGTACGTGGATTTCTCAAAGGCATCCGACCGCCTGGACCATCGCATTCTACCGCACAAACAGCAGAATTAGGGTATCCGCGATTCCGTGCTAGGATGATTAGGCGACTTTTCCGTTCATCGTCACTTGAATGTGAGGGTTTGCATCAGCCTATCAGAATCAATCGAATTTCAGTGCGGCGTACCTCCGGAATAGGTACTCGGTCTACGCCTGTTCCTTGTTTTCATAAATCTTAACACTGTATTGTCTTCCAATTATCTGCTATTTGCGGATGAACGGAATATATGGCGTGCTATGGCATCAGTGGACAATCACACAGCCCTAAAGTATGACCTGGACAGAGCGTACGCATGATCTATAGAGAACATGCTGCATTTCAGCACCACGAAGTGCAAATTTATGAGCATATGTCATCAGAATACGCACAACTACTGCCTGGGACCACAAATTCTACAGCGAGCTTCTCAGGTGTGCGATCTCCACGTGTTTGTGCAAGAAGACCTTGAGTGTTTAAGGCGGGCTGAACAGGCCCCAAAGAAAGCAAACTCACACTTCGGCCTTCTGCATAGAGCGATCGGGAAGTTTTACAACACAATTTTTCCGAAAATGCTTGGCGCTTACCGACTCTGCACACGGAATATGCTATCCAAGAGTGGCAACCCTGGCAGAAGCACCACCTCAGCACGCTCGATACCGCACAACGCAGAGTGACAAAGAGTGTTAGTTTTTCCGCGTTCCCTACCCACTCACGCTAAAAGCCCACAAAATATACTGCGGACGTTACCGACGTCTAAGACGCGATCTTATACTGGTGTACCAGATCCTGAGAAACCCCAGCCAAATTCGGCATTCACTTTTAAAACTCAGTCAAAACACATCTCCAACGGATAATCAGTTTAAGCTGAACACGCAAAAAGTCGACTGGAATCTCCCTACAGGTGTCATAGCCTTGCCACATTATCCCGGCACATGTAATTAATGTCCCACATTACCCCTTTTCAAAAAGTGTCTTGACGATACTCTGACACACACTACGTGATACAGCCTTTGCCACTCCAAGCCCCTTGATGAGTTATGTAGTTCACACGTTCTTTTCTTGATATGGTTTTCTGGTTTTGTGATTTTTACCCTTACCATCCTACGGTACATGTTAAGCATTCGCTTTTATACCAGTCATAAACCATTTTCCGTTAACTTATTATGTTTAATTTAATACGTTGCCTTTGCAAAAGCATCAGTCAGATAAAACACGACTGCCTTAGCTTTTAACAATTTTCTTTTATAATTAGTTCCAGAAACGAATGCGCAGTGCTTGTCCCAAATTGCAACAAAACGGTGGAGATAATTGCCCATTGAGGAGCCATGTAACCTCTGTAGGTAACTACAAAACCTGGAAATTTGCACCGTTCTCCTCACACAACCGCTGGAGAAGCCGAAATTGAAAAGGGTGCGATTTGATTTGATTAACTATCATAACAGTTGACAGTGAATAGTTTAAGCTCCTTTCCCAAGTTCTTAGCTAATAGATGTTTTTATGAATCGCAGTGAAATGCATGAACAGGAGAGGGCCCGTTTTTAGATGGGCAGTGTATCCTTTATTTCGTCCGACCACTGCGGCAGCACCGTCTGTTTCATAAGCAAATATGTTCTGCATTAGGATAAAGCTTTCAGTTAAATAATCATTTACCACCTCGGATATAGTGCGTTTTAATTCTCTTGAGAACTATTCCATCAACTCATTATCATTGGTGAACTAGATTCCGCCCAAAACAAGCTTGTCGTCATCAATTAAAGTAGATGTACCACCTTGTAAATATTGTTTTGGAATCCAGTATAGTAATTAAAGTACTTTTCTTGTCCTGAGCCACCTCATCTAACAGCAAGGATACAGTTGATTTGCTGAGCGGAATGAGTTAAACAGTTTCTTGAAGAGAAATGTTTAACGGGTCCGACACTATTATCGATATTGAAGACAATGTAATATTTGCTTCAACTTTATGTGGACGGCAATTATTGGCAAGCAACTTGCAGATTTTAAAACACGCCGTAAGTTCATTCTTCGTTTTTTGCCCTGTCAGAAACCATTCTCTTTAAAGTTGACCTTTTTTCGAAACTCTCTCCCAGTTTTTTGAGAAAATTCAAAGATTTTCCGCTTCGGTCGTTATGAACACATCTCAAATGATTTGTCAGTTGCATTGGTCACATACATTCATTTGAAAGGGTGTTCTGTCAACTTGACAAATAGGTAGATTGGGGTTTTGAGGTAATACGTGTAGTGTTGCACGGAAACTGTCGTGGCGCGCTGCTTGACTTTGAACTGGTGTTTACGCTGCGCCTTCATTTGCCTTGCAAGAACCTGGTCGTGTGCTTTAACGGAAGAAGTGCAAGCAGAAGAAGATTGACTGCAACGTTTATCTTTCTTTTTTATAACATTATTTCCTCTATTGTAGTTTGCTACGTGTTGCTTAATAAATCTCCAGTTCCAATCTCCGGAATTCTCCCAAGCTTGTATACTACAATATTGGCCACCCTGCCGAGGCACGTTCATCAGGAATCCTGTATCACTGGTCTAATGAAGATAATGCCGAAGACAACCGATAAAGCCAATGACGAAAGTAATTTTGACGCTAATGATCCGACGACAAAGCTCGCCGCTTCGCTCGATATGTTATCACGAATTTTGCAGAAAATGTCGACTTCATCAACTTCTTCAAACAGCATGCCATCTATCCCGCCGCCAGAACGTTTCACCCTGGGGATGCTGTACCCCAGATGGGAAAAGCAAGTCCAGTTTTATCTGCGTCATTTCTCATCCAACCAACGGGCAGCTGTGCTCGCCGGCCTGCTCTCGGGAGAGGCCTTTGATTTCGTTGCAGAGAGTAAACTTTGGAAAAAGAAGTTACAACCGAGACTTTTTCCGCCATGCGCCGATTATTAGCCAGCCCCGGTCTACCTGCGCCCCTACGCAGGGCATTCCATGCACGTTACCAATATCCGGCGGAAACCATACGCACATACGTTCACGAACTGCAGAGGATGGCCGATATCGCATACGAGAACGAAACGCCAGATGAACGTGAAAAGCTGGTCTTAGGACAACTCCTAGAGGGCGTTCAAACGCCGTCTATTAAAAGGGAGTTCCTGCGATACCCTCCACGCCGTTTGGACGAATCATTGGAAACAAGTGACCATTTGGAAGACATAGATGCAGCGATGGGTACGCCTACATCTGGCTGTTTTGCGGTAAGAGGAAACACACGAAATAGACGCGTCCGATCTGAAAGAATGACGGGAAACCCCGGCCGTTTTCAGAGATATCCTGCCCCACGACGACCGGCACAATCAGGTTTTCGTTGGCCCCGCAGACAAACGTCATACCGCGGATCGTCTCGCTACAGGAACACGCCAGGTGAGCATACCATGACATCATTTGTGATACCATCTCTTACTTGCAACTCGATTGTGACGTCCCTAACACTAGAATCATCGATAGCTGGGATTTGCTTACTGGGGCTAGTGGATACTGGCGCAGCTAGAAGCCTAATCATGGCCAGCGTGATTAGGAGCTTCTCAAACTGTGTTAGAAAACCTTGTAACGCTCGCCTTACCGCGGCCAGCGGGCTACCACTAGTTGTTCGGAATTCCATCGTTGCCCCCGTTGTTGTAGCCTGCACAAGGTTTAACCATGAATTTATCGTTGCTGATCGGATACCGTTCGATGTTATTATCGGAATAGATTTGTTGAGGAGGTTAAAATGCCGACTTGACCTGTAGAAGTCCCAACTAATCACTGATTCGTGCACCATACTACTGACAGCAAGCAGCATCAGCAATTTTGAGGATTTTTATATGAGTGCAGTGTCAAAGCGCAACAATGTGTAGACGATTTTATTCGGTCGATTGGGCTTTCAGCTGACACATTAACACAGGCACGATTAGCGCAGGTCATACAAACTTATTCAGATGCCTTTGCATGGAAATCCGGCGACTTGGGACGGACCGGCCTCGTGAAACATGCTATTGACACTGGTGTGGCTAGACCGATTAAAGTGCCTCCGAGACGTATTCCAATCCACTGGCAGGGTGAGATAAAGAAGCTGATAGATCAGATGTTAGAGAAGAACGTTATCCAACCCTCCAACTCCCCGTGGGCATCTCCTGTTGTCCTTGTAACGAAAAAGGACGGTGGTTTCCGATTATGCGTCGATTACCGAAGATTGAACGAGGCTACTCGAAAGGACGCCTACCCACTCAAAAGGATCGACGATCTGTTCAACGCACTTGGCGGATCTGTGTATTTTAGCACACTTGACCTGGCTTCCGGGTACTGGTAGGTGGAAGTAGAAGAGAGCGATCGAGCGAAAACCGCCTTTGTCATGCCCTCTGGGTTGTACGAGTTTCAGACCATGCCATTTGGCTTATCTAACGCTCCAGCTACCTTCCAACGCCTTATGCAAAAAGCATTAGCTGACCTGATCCCGCGTAAATGCCTCGTGTATTTGGATGATGTCATCGTACCTGGAAAGACGGAAGATGAACACTTGGACAATTTGGCTAGTGTTTTGGAATGCTTGTTGAGGGTGGGATTAAAGCTTAAGCCCTCAAAG
>OX104071.1:65839029-65863902 GCA_944474145.2 Dicrocoelium dendriticum | reverse complement strand
AAAGTATAATCCATATGTGATAATATAGGTGTTGTAACTAAGCCCGTAACTTTGGCACGCGTTACCCGTCACCCAACCTCACAGCATTAAGGTGAACCAAGAATTCTCCGAGATTTGTAGCCTTCTGCTAATGAAGTAGTAGCTGTCCTGTTGTTGACAGCTCGCCTCCGGACTGGGTCACGTTCCCTCCGCCTATTCATGGATATTCCGTGGAGCAAACAGAGACAGGCGAGGCACTATTTGGACGAAAACCGGAAGGAATCCGTAGTAAGAATCATCCTTGTACACGGTGTTCATTAGGATGGGAGTGATGATGAGCGCGAAACGTCCACCAACGACCAGGAATAATGGCGGTACATTCGCTTTTTCCCTGGAAAAGGTCTTAGCGCAATCAATATCGAGGCTACGCCGATCACCAAACTACATGGGATGTGGTCCGAGGATTGTGAAAGTGGTTATTTCATCTAACAAATGTCAGTAGTGGTATTGGAGGGATGGTATGTGGGCCGCAGCAGCCTTCCTTCCGAGTACCGGATCAAAGCAACATCAGCTAATCAAACACACGAGAACAGGTACTTAGTCAGACCACTTACGGACAAGAGTTCGGATAACCAATCAACTAGCCAACAAAGCTGGCAAACACACTCCATGCACTACATATAAAGAGAGAAGCAGAGATAATGTTAGGATCCATGAATCGCACACAGATGATTTCGTCAATGTCACACCCAGAAAGGGATTATTGGCTGACCTTTCACCGGTCGGCACAACCTTTTATCCAAAACGTGCATTCAACGATACATTGATAAAAGCAGAGGAACTTTGCTGCTTGTACACCAGTGCACAAGGTCTCCTAATCAAGCTTGCCGAACTGCGGCTACTTCAAACGCCACATGTCCGAGACCTCATATACGTTAAGGAAACCTGGTTGCAATCAGCAATTACCGATGCCGAGGTCGCGATTAATGGTATGTCTTTTCTCTGAAACGATGGACCTAGAAAAGACGGCGGAGTAATGTTATACAACCTCAAAGACTTTCGGTGCGAACCGGTGGCCGATCCGGAAACGCTGTTCATAGACTCACTCATAGACTCAGTCTGAAACTGAAACGCAACAACACTTGCATTTTGGCCGTTGTTTGTCGTCCCCCAATGTCCACCCCAGGGATGGACTCAAGCCGGACATTATCCTTGGGAATGTTCCTATGAGGACGATACAGTCATGTTCTCATCTAAGGCGAGTTCAATATTCATGATTTGGAAGTTCCGGCATCTCACAACGAGCAGTTTAAGGCCGACATGAACGAGTATATTGCAAGCATTCCGCTCGTCAGCCAGGTCAGCTCATGCACCCGATTCAGAGGCGGAAATAAATTATCTGTGGTTGATTTAGTGCTCACGAACCAAGAGCTCATGGTTGAAAAGCCAAGGCTGCAGAGCCCTCTAAGGCGAAATGACCACGTAACCATAAGTTACGACTTCGTATGTTATGCGGAGTATCCACAAGAACATAATAACTTGTTTCGAACAATTACCCACTAGGACATACTGGCAGAACTTGTGTGAGATGCAGCTGGGAGTTTCCGGACGACTGTTACATTGACAGTGCTTTGTTGTAGTTTAATGGCAATTTCAGTGATCTGATTACATCTGCATCGGTCAAGAATCCCCTTCGTTCTGCTAAGGCACATTCATTCATTTGGAGCAGAACCCGAAAAGGTATGACATTGAGTGAGGCCGCGTGGCATGTTTATAGATCGAACCCTAGCCCTGACAATTGGAGTAACTACGTTATGCATCGTAATCATTGTACCACACTTGTGCGTGAGGACAAATTAGTACACCAGCAGAGTATAGCGGAAAAGATTGCGTTAACAAAAAGCTTCTGTACAGACATGTGAATAGCCTGCGGAATGTGAAACGTGTTGTTTCCCCTTAATATCAACGCATGGATGTGCTCAAACCGCCGAGGATGTAACCAACGTGCTTCAACTAAAATATGCCCCAATTTTTCGACATGCTACCAAAATTTGTAACATACCTGTCCATTCTCCTAGATGCCAGTATTTGCATACGTCAAGTGTAGTTCAGCGACCATTTTGAGGAAACTGCTGTCGTTGCGCAGACATAGTTCCCCGGACTTGACAATATTTCCGCGAAAGTGCTGCAGGTGGCAGTTAAGAGGATATTAAAACCATTAAGAAGATTTTTCCAAAGATACATGGACGAACGAAAGGTGCCTAGCATGTGGCAACAAGATATCAATACCCCGAGTGTCAAAAGTGGTAGCCGCTCAGAACCACCCACATTTCGCCCAGTGATTCTCCTCCCGGTGCTCTCAAAGGTGATGGAATTGATCATGGCTGAAGCTCTAATGGGCTACTTCAGAAAACCTAAAAGTGTAGCCTAGGAACAACACGGATTCTGTCAGCATCGGTCATGTACTACCAAACTAAATATTGCCCGTGGCAGTTGGGCAGAGATGGATG
The DNA here is from genome assembly GCA_944474145.2 of Dicrocoelium dendriticum. Lineage (NCBI taxonomy): Eukaryota > Metazoa > Platyhelminthes > Trematoda > Plagiorchiida > Dicrocoeliidae > Dicrocoelium > Dicrocoelium dendriticum. The sequence goes on along the minus strand of OX104071.1, from coordinate 65,861,413 downwards.
AGAGTGAGACCTGCATTGATGTCATCTACCTAGAATTTTCAAAAAGCATTCGACTGCATAGATAATTGCATCCTTCTCCAAAAGATGCATGCGCACGGAGTTCGAAACTCTGTCCTTGAACGGAGCGGAAACTACTTGTTTCAGCGGCGCCTTCAAATTCGAGTTCATGATTTGTTTCCTGATCCAATTGGTGTGAACTGCTGTGTTCCACAATGGTCGGTGTTGGGGCCGCGGTTATTCTTGTTCTTCATTAACGACTTTTCCAGCGTCATCAGGTCGAATTTCCTGCTTTCTACCGATGAAATCAAGATAAGGCGCGCAAACGACTGTCGGGAGTATCACGATATGTTGCGACGAGACTTAGACTGCGCTTCTGAATGCTCAAAGGTAAATCTACTTCTGTTTAGCACGGACAAGTACAAAACCGTGCATGTCCACCACAAGCCCACCTACGCATCTAGGCCTAGCGACGACATGTTGAAAACTGCTTGACAAGAGCGAGACCTTGGAGTCGTGATTCAAGATGACCTCGGCTGTTTGGCGCAGTCCTTGAAGGCGTGCAAAACCGCGAGCCAACATGTTGGTTTCTTACGGAGAGCGTTCGGGAGGTTCGATCCCGCCATCTTCCCTCAAATGCTGAATGCGTATGTGAGGCCACATGTAGAGTAAGCGATAAAAGTTTGGCAACGCTGGTTAAAATGCGACCTGCTTGCAATGGAGACCGCACAGCGACGGGCAACGAAAAATGTGAGGAGGTTTTCTCACCCGCAATACCCTAGGCGACTGAAAGCCCTAGAAGTGTACAGCGCAAGATATCGCCGTCTACGGCGTGACCTCATCCTGGCGTACCCGATTTTGAAAAACCGCGATCACGCTTACCACCACCTCCTGAAGTTTAGCTGCAAAACGAAACTGAGGAGTCATAAATAGAAACTTGCCACCCAATAGAGTCGGATTGATTGCCGCCGGAGTTATTTTCCCTTCGAGTTTGTCAACCGTGTAATGCTATTTCTATTTTTGTCGTTCCCGCGCCCACGCTACACATTTTTAAAATATGACTCGACGGTGCTTTACACCATTTACATTACTGGATCTGATTATTATTTATTGTGTGACGACAAGCCGCAGACAAACATTGTGCTCACCAACCCCACGAAATCGAGGTAGACTGACATACCTAGGTGTTAACGTAGATAATATAGTGAGTCTACAAATGCGTTTCTCTTTTGGTTAACTTCATTGGACTAACGTTATTCCCACAAACCATCCCACGGTACTTTTCAAGCCTTGGCATTTTCTCCTTATTATATCATTATTTCCTTGTTCCATTGGTGTGTAACTTGTGGCAAGTTCGAAGCACACTCAACAATTTTTTGGAGTAAAGCATGACGTTCAACATCTTTGAAACAATTCCATTATAGTTGAGTGATACGGGCAACCTTAACCTTGAGTTGGAAATCACTTCACGGAGAGGGAGAGCTTCACGGATGTACCGCCAGTCATCTAAGTCATGAGCTTCGGCCTATGACCTGTCAGATGACTGGAGTTCGGGGACACAATGGACAAATATCGACTTTTCGTCCCTTTTGTTTGCTTTGCTGACACCCACTCCAAGGGATGGCCGGAAATACCCGCACGCAGAATGGCGTATCACAAAAACGGGCTGAGAAGAAGGCGGTCTCCGCTTCGTCATCCGACTGAAATATCACCTGCAGTAGCCTTGGCTCGCCATATTGAACAGGATTTGTGTGGCAGACGGCACGACATATGCTAACCTGTGACTTCGTTTTCCGTAGCTCGGCATTTGGTTTCCCATTGTTTCAAGTCGTCCACTAGTTTGCCTTTAATAGTGTTTTCCTTTGACTGCGGCAGGTTGAAGCATATTATCTCCATCGAGTTCTGCGTCGTCAGAGTTCGTAATTGTGGATTAGATAATGCCTAGTTTTACTGCCGGCTTGGTGGGCGGTCTTCTCAGAGGGGCATTAGCATTCCTGTCAGCTGTAACACTCGTTGGATTCGTTACAGTTATTCCCGCTAACCTTGTCTTGGGTTAACATGCAGCGACGACGGATGCGTAAGTTTTCAGACTTTTGGCAGTGTTAGGTAAACCCGAATGCTGTAGAGTGTTATGTGAGACAGACACATCCCCGGGAGAAACCGCTCTTTGTAAAATCGGGGTTGCTAGGGTTGACAGACCCTGGCTGCTAGTTCTCATGGTTAGGGTTGTTGGCTCTGCCTTGTTAACTACATACTGGTTTTGGATATTCTGTTCTACGTTTGAACTTACATTTTGGCAACAGGAATCGAGTTCCGACACAACTGGTTCCGATATGACCTCTAGATTAGCGGCGGCACGCTGCAAAATAGCTGACAGTTTGTCACATTTCTGAGTCAGCACGACGATGCACCATACACTCGGCACGGCAACAAATGTAGTCTGGTGTGCACTGTACTTCTTTCCCGTTCGTCTCACCAAAATTTACACACCTGGGATGGTAGTTTTTCCTGTATTGACTGCATTTTATTCCAATTCGAATAGTCTTAGAGCACGGTTTCGCATTGCAAATACTTTGTCTGCTGCGGCGTAGACCGTGTACACATTACTTTCCTTGGTGCCGTGTTGCGAGGCATTGCCGAGGCGTGAGCCACGTGCAGAGCTTGCGGGCGCCGAACGTGTTGTGATAGGCACACCATGTCGGTCGCAGTATCCTACAAGCGCGTCCACAGTTGCAATCAAAGCCGGCTGAGGCCGATGCGCGGTTTCTTGTGTGGGATGTGGCCAACTAGAAAACGCTCAGGTCAGACCTAGGCCTGGCTGACAGTTTTAATGTATGTGGTAGAATTCAATTTAGATTGACGAATGTCAGGATGGTGGCTGCTAAAATTGTTGCTGTCAAACGGGATGTCCGATCGTTGTTGTAACTAGACAGCCAGATAACACTAAGAGCACTCTATCGAATGAGAGTAGAAATGATGGTAAGCACTGGAAAAATAAGGGTTGATGCGCGACTAGATAGCCGTGGAACTCCAGTTGAAATTGCAATATCAGATGCAATGATGTTGTGTATTAGACAGTCTTGCAGCAGTATGTTTACTGGATAGCGCTGGTAAAGCCGAGTTGGACAAGAGTAAGCAGAGTAGGTTGTCCTAGAATTGCAGAGTCGATGCAGCACAACCACGCTGCGTGAGACACAGACCGGTTAAGTTGAGTAATCTTAAGCAAAACCATAATAGGTTTTCTTAAGATGCTGACGTCGGGAATTCTCACAATTCCCAATTTTCGCTGCAGTCACGGAGGAGTTGAAGCATGATGACTTGATGGTTTAGGCCAATCATGTACAACAACTCGGAAAAGAAGTTAAAGACTGGTTTCATGACTTTATTGACATTAAAATCCCGATTTGGTTTTAAGCTCCATTTGGATGTATAGTCCTCCAGTGTTGGAATTAACGTCCGGAAAATTACCATAGAGCTTAATATTGCTAAACTAGCAAAGTCCAAACTCAAGCAATGTAAAATGGATTTTGGGATAAAGACTTCTGTTCATACTTCTATTTTATTGCATTCGTCACAGTTAAAACCCAAACAAAATTAATTACAATTTAAATTGTGATGATAATGTTGCGCAATTGTACATAAATGTGATGTTCCCCACAAGTTGAAAAATGAGATATAAAGTGAAACAGCGGTGATAGCAGCCTATCAAATTCAGCCATTATAACAAAGTTACTAAAATGGTCACTTGAAATCACATTCATGTCTATTAGGCATTGTGGATCTCTTGATTTTTGGTGATAAAGGGTAAAGTGGTCATGAGCAATGGAATTATTAAATAGAAGCCACGGTTGGATAAAGTTTGAGAACGCCTGCCATAGACCACCAACTGTTGCCAACTTACTCGTAGTTCTGTTTAATTAAGACATTTTGATATATGAGAATTTATTCAAATCAGTCAGGGTATCCATGCTGGAACTCGTAGTTTAATTTTAAAAATAGAAAAAAATATCACAAATTAAAAAGAATTTTTTGAAAACAGTAGGAGGTTTATTGGGTATTTTGTGAAGAATCGTTGCGATTAGACTCAGGCAGACGGGACTACACACCAATTAAAACATGACGGCCATTTCGTACTATTGAGGCTCGTCAGTCGTGCGCACCCGCTTAATCATTCCAGATTGTAAACCACGACCTCACTCTTGCGAGCCGGCGATTTATGCTACTGAGACATGGACGACAGCAGCGGACCTCCATGAGTGATATCTAACTGCGATTTAGCGCGGCAATATCTCCACTGTAATGCATGTTGTGAGTGTGCAAAAGACATGGTTGGCTTTCAAAGCCGCGACTTCCTTTTCTGGACGCCAACGAAGGAAGTAGTAGGTAAGCTGATAAGGCGACTACCAAATTTTGTAAGTTGCAGGGGGTTTATAAAATAATTATATAAAGATATATTTATACCTATAAATTCCCGACAATGCTTGGCACTCCGGATATGCAGAACAGCATAGTGCATTGTTGTGCGTAATAGCAAAAGGAGCAGATCGAAAACCAGGAGTAATACACATGTAGTCAATAACGTGGTTTCATATGGCCAAAAGAAGGGAAGAAGTTTGTCCTCTAGCGTATCTAGGTACGCCACAGGAGGCATTAATGGAATTGCACTGGCAAAATGGTTCACAGAGAACGAGATGTACAGACTAACTTTACTCTGATAGTTAAAGTGGAGTATGTGTTGGTAAGGAACTGGTCCGATTAAGTTGTACATACTGTGCGAGTCAGCTGAGTAGGGCAAAAATACCAAACTTAAAAAGTTTTTAAGAATAGCGACATGTCATTGCTTAAACATGTACTTGAAAGTGTATGAGAGCGGATATATGCACATAATTTATGAACTGTGGTATCGGTCAAAGTGCCAAGGCGTGGTAGGGGGCAATGACTTTAGTAACTGGCTTCACCTATCCGCCACATCACAATGAAGTTAAAAACATATATTTGTGGATCGTTGTAGGGAGAAAGTTTGCAAGGCCAATAGACACCACATCCTGGAATTACGATATTGGACAGCTCATCCACTGTGTTACAATGCTGTCCATGCAATCGACCGGTTGGTTCACGCCTGCTGGTAGATCTGCGCCCTTACTCCTGCTCTGCTTGACGCCTTGGCCAACCAGAAATGGAGGAAAACAGAAGAAGCTTCAGCCGACCAGTTGTATCAGAACCGAGAACGCTCGTATTTACAGGTCGGGCTCACCAATCCTCTAAACACCACCTGGCGAACTAAGCTATCTGTCTTCCTCGTACGATTACGCTCCACACTTGACTGTCCTCTCCGTCTAGCCAGTTCACCGCCTCGCTCGATCACCCTAGCCTTCGTCCGCCTACCCAGGTTATGGCAACGAACATAAGGTCTGACTCGCGGTTTCATCAGCTTCCTGTCAGACCTTAGCAACTCGCATGATGTCTGCTGCGCGATTTCATCAGCTTTTGGCTGGGCAGTGGCAAAACGCTCGCGGCGTCTGTTCCAAGAACGCTATGTGGTGAACAAGCGTGTGTTGGCAATCAGCTTACGCGCCCACCTGTCACTCTACTAGCATTCATGTTGTGAGCATGCAGAGGACAAGGCTAACCTCCAGAACCATGTTTTCCTTTGCAAGCCGCCACTAATCGAAGTGACCTGTAAACTGCTAAGCTGCTTGTTAATTATTTCTATGAAGTTGGGGGATTTATGGGGTATTTTGTGAAGCTTTCACGCAGATGGTCACCATAAACCCGGGAAACTTCTAGACAGCGGTTTCGTACTATATGGACTCGTCAGTAGCACGCACCCACCGAATCATTCCGGATTATAACCAACGACCTTACTCTTGCGAGCAAGTGATTTATGCCTCTGAGCCATGGGCAACGGCAGCGAACCGCCATGACCGATAGCTAACTGCGATATTGCGCGGCACATTCTTCAGGGTCATGCATGTTAGGTGCATGCATTTAACAGGGCGTGGCCCCAGAACCATGAGTTCCTTTGGAATCTCGGTTCTTTCAACGTTATCTAGATAAAATGCAGGTTCACACAATTTGAAAACATTGAGTAGTCACTCCTGTTTACCCAAGTGATATTAGTGCGGAGCCCTCAAGCTACCGTCCAGTCAGATTCCTCCCAGTGTACTTCACTCTAATGGAAGGCATAATCGGATAGGCGCTCATGTTGAGTGAAACAACATCTTAGTTGCAAAACAGCACGGTTTCCTTCGAATTCAGTCTTGCACTACAAACTTGCTTAAATCCTATCCAATTTGGATAGAATCAGCCCATGCAAGACTTGGAGTTGACGTCTTCCAGCTGAACTTCCTAAAAGTATTCGATTGTTTAAACAACCGCATTCTGCTTCACAAAATTCCAAGCTAGAGAATCAGTGAGGCTTTGCTCGGTTGGATCGGCAACTTCCACATTCCACGTCAGTTGAATGTGAGAGTCCGCAGCTCTTTTTCCGACCCAAATCGAGTGTGGCGCGCCGCAAGGACCGGTACTAGGACCACGTTTATTCCTCGTATTCATTAAGAATTTTGCTAGTATACTGCAATCGAAAGTCTCATCATTTGCAGATAACGTCAAAATGTAACATGACTTCAAGACAGCGGATGATCACATGGCATTGCAAGGTGATCTCGACAGGGCTTATACGTGGTCATCCGATAACCTGCTCCAGTTCGACGTGGTAAAGTGCAAAGTCGTGAGTATACACTATCAGCTTAACCATGAAGATTGATTTGGGGACCAGCAGTTGCAGTTTGCTTCCTAAGGAAGCGGCCTCGATCTCGGCTGCTCTGGACCGACTGAAAAGTCAAGGAAAAGAGCCAGTCAACATCCTGAACTCTTACGGAGGGCTTCCGGCAATTTTAAGCAATCAATCTTTCCGCAAATGCTGAACGCCTACGTGAGGCCCCACGTAAAACACGCGATCCAGCTCTGGCTTCTCTGGTGCAATCGCGACGTCGATGCCCTTGAAGCTACACAACGTAGATAATCCAAGCTCGTCAGATGTTTGTTTCATCTGTCCTACCAACGCAGATTGCAGTTCCTGAGATTGTACGGTGGTGAATATCGACGTCATTGAGGAGATCTTGTGAATGTATTAATTAATGCTGACGAATCCAACTCATCAATGTCGAAATCTGCTGCATCTTAGCCAAAATACCAATCTGAGAGGACGTTAGCTCCAATTGGCTACGCACTCAACTTGACTTGATTGTCGAGGCAACATTTTCTCCCTCAGTGTGTTCCTTGTCTGGAAGTCTCTTCCGACTCACATCATCCTTTGCCCTATATTAGCACTTTTCAAAAACGCTTTGATGACAAGATTTTCGGTTTGCACTATTTAATGTAGTCCGTTTCACTCGGAGGACGAAATAACCCAAACCAAACCATGTGCTTGATGACCGTCTCCGCAACGCGGCTATGAGGATACATGTTGTGTCCTTGTGAGTTACATGCATGTATCTAAACCTGCTTAACGTATCACATTGTCCAGATGAAACAACACCTGATTGAGCGTCGTCATTTCCTATTTTATTTCTAACCGAGTTACTTAACTGCAACTGCTTTCTACACTATTTTGTGTGTGCCCATCTCATTCCTACTTCAAACGATCGGTAAGCAGCAGTGCATTCAAATCGGTAGACGCAGAAAATGACGAACTGCTCATTCCTTGATCTTTTCAATTTTGTTTTACTCTAGCCATCCTATGAGACTTGTCAAGCATATGCTATTTACCGCTGATAAATCATTGTTCATTGTTCAAATAAGGCACGCTACTCATGCGGTTAAGTTCGTCGCAACTCTCCTCGTTGCCGCGGTTTCCATAGCTTGTCACTAAACCTGCTCCATATCTCTGTCCTCTTACTACACCTTAAAACAGCACGCCTACTGTGAACATGTCTCGTATGAAGGACAAATGCGAATCACGTGCTAAAGTGGTAAAATAATGGCGTGGTGTGTACCACATGTTTGAAGTCCTATCACACTATCTGCCTTGGGACGGGGTAGACAAAAACAAACACCGCAGATGCGTTTTTGTTCCGCCAAGTATGCAATTCTATCCCATTGGTTAGCTGTCTAGCTGTGCTACTGATGTGGTGTGAAAGACGAACAGAAGTGGTCGAGCAACTTGTGGACGTTAGAGGTACACCCATTTGAGGAAACGGACTTGCAATTATGAGTGAAAATAACACCCCGAATTCCCTAGTAAGACCAAAGAAGCGAGCCAGGCGTCCCGACCTTACCCCAACGACTCAGCCTCCAGCAGTCTTAACTCTATTCTCTCTCCATCTTACAAGTAAAAGCATTGTCTGCAGCACGCCTGCCACAACTTCTGTACTGTGTGCTGCACCTAGTAGTCTGTGCGCTACACACGAAACCATAAGCTACAGGCAACCAGCAATTGTGAACAACCCGGTAAAATACGCATAGGTTGCCGCCAGGCAAACACCGGCAAGAGCACCGGTAACATTTGTGCCCGGACTAGAGAAAACAAAGGTGTCGCAGCAAGGATAGCACCCTGCAGTAACGCTCACAAATTGACCAAAAACACCGGATACTAAGCCTCCGAATCCAAAACCAGTAGGCACCAGACGCAACCATGGTACCCTAAAACTTGTGTGCACAAATGTCCCCCAATCCAAAACCAATACAAGTAAGGGTACGTTGACGGACAATCGAAATCAGTGGGGTTCCATCCGTACGTCGATCGGTGTCCATGCTAATCCCACGACAGTAAAAGGAACCTCGTCTCACCCAAACTCGTTGCACTTCAGCGAACCCCTGTTACTTCGGGTAACACATAACTCGGCGGACGAGACTGAGGCCGTTCTGCTGTCTGTGAATCGTCACCGCAACAACTCAAGTGGAGTGCGCATACTACCTTAAATCCCGTGAAAATAATGTTCAGTGGATCCCGCTAACAAAGAGCGGTACAGAAAGTCGAGATAAGAAAACAGTGGTTGCTCACGATGTTCCTGAGCTTACTGATTCCTCTTCCGAGGATGTTCAGATGCACGACCGCGAGCAATGACGCTACATCCGGGAGGCTCTTTCTCTCCAAAATGTCGTGGACACATCGTTGGCAAGGATTCCCATTTCACCAAACTATAAGGGGTGCGGTCCCAGGCTGTTAAAACTTGTGTACCAACAGAACTAGTGACACAAAACCTATTAATGCACTGGACTAAATTCCGTTGCAGATTGCCAACAGAAATTTGTCTGAAAGCAGCGGGAACACAAGCACCTTCTAATGACGATTCAGTAGAGGCACAAATCTTACTGAAAACGCCAACTGCGGGACCCGATTCGGGGACGGTTTCAAGAGTAGCCATAATATCCGGAGAGACACAGCAGATCACGAGCATACACCGGTATCCGAGGCATCTGGTGCTTGACTATATAACAAATTCGTCTCGAGAGTCTGAAACCCATCCAAAAAACGATTAGTTGTCGACCCCTTATTGATCGGCGTAAACTATTTTGCTTCATCCTTCCAATCTAACACACTTTTGGTCTCCAAGAAGCTCTCATGCACGTACACAAATGCCCAAGGTCTACTCAGCAAATTAGCTGAATTAAGACTTCGACACGCCTCAGCAGCTTGGGACCTCATCGCTGTCACCGAAACGTGGTTGCGCTGCAAGATAACGTATGCTGAAGTCACGATAACGGGCATGTCCGTTGTCCGGAAGGATCGAGTCAGCATAGGAGGTGGGGTAGCCATCTACTTTCGTAAAAACATGCAATGCGAACCTATAAACGATTCGGAAACCGACTTCCCTGACGCCATTTGGTGTAATTTCCGGCTGAGAGGGAACGATCTTGGCCTATTGGTTGTTGTTCACCGCCCACCGTCGTCTACTCCTGAGATGGACTGCAACTTGATGGCTGTGTTGAGGCAAGTGATAAACAGGAAGTACAGTCACATTCTAGTCACTAGAGAATTCAACTTACATGCTCAAGGATCCCATGCCACACCAGGAGAGAAATTCAAAGCAGACATGCACGATCTGGTTTCAGACTTCTGGCTTTATGACCACATCACTACACCAACCAGATTCAGAGGAACTGACAGGTCATCCATGTTGGACCGAATATTCACCAAAGAAGAACTGATGGTCGAGAGAGTGATAACCGACACTCCTTTGGGCCGCAGTGATCATACGACGCTAACGTTTCATTACACGTGCTACGCGGATTATCCTAAAAAGCATGCCGAGGAATATCATGTCGTAACCAACTATGACAACCTGTCCCACCTCATTGATGCAACCAGCTGGTCGTTTTAAGCTGAATTAACCCCTGAGGTGGCCTGCGGAGCTCATGGCAAGGACATCTGGAACCAAATTCTGCCGGCCTAAAAGGATGAAGTCATTCGTAAGGAGCAGGACAGGTAAGTGCATGGCAGTAAGGGACTTGGCATGTCACACCTACATAGCCTGCCCGAACGACCAAACCTGGGATGTCTACACAATACAAACCTACCACTGTGTCAAACTTGTCCAGGAAGATAAACTGAGGAACCAACAAGGGCTAGTGGAAAAGTTTTGCTCCAATCCCAAACTGCTATACAGACACGTAAACAACTTGCGCCGTGTTAAGCGCGGTATTCCTGCTCTGCACACAGCATGCGGGTTAGCCCAAACAGTACAAGAGGCGGTCAACATTTTTGGACAACAATTTGGCCGTACCTTCGTAAGCTTGAAATTATCATACATGCTTCCTAAGCAGATAACGCCGCCTTCAGAGCTTAATCACATATCCTTCACCACCGCAGCTGTACTGAAGAGGCTGATGTCTCTGCGCGAGTTCAGCTCCCCGGGTGCGGACGGCATTCGTCCGAAGGCGCTGAAAGTTGCTGCCATGAGTTTGACAGGACCACTAGCAATTTTCTTTCAACGATGTCTGAACGAGATGCACGTACCCATGACGTAGAAGCACGGAATTATCAAGCATACCTAAAAAAGTGGCAGTCACGTTGAAGAAGCAAATTATCGCCTGTGATCTTTAAGAGTATGGAGTCCATTATAGCTTAGGCTTTGATGGAGTACTTGGAGAACAAGAAAATTCTCGTTCCGGCGCAACACAGATTTCGCCAACATTGCACCTGTACCACTAATCTGTTGATTGCTCGTGCATACTGGACGGAATCTGTGGACGCTAGTGTATGAGTCGCCGCGGCCTACTTGGATTTCTCAGAGATTATCGACCATCTATACCACCGCATTCTCCTCCATAAACTCAAGAAATACGGAATCGACGATCCTGTTCTGGGCTGGATAGGAGACTTTCTGGTAAAATGTCACCTGAATGTGAGGGTTAGAAGCAACCATTCGGAATCCATCGAAGTTAAGTGTGGCATACCACAAGGCTCGGTACTTGGACCCCGCCTGTTCTTGGTTTTCATAAATGATCTCGGGAGCGCGCTATCTTCTAACTGTTTGTTATTTGCTGATGATCTAAAGGTATGGCGTTGGCGTACTAAATCTTCAGTGGAAGATCACACAGTGTTACAGGAGAACTTGGACATAGCGTACTCATAGTCCATCGAGAACATGCTGCATTTCAACATCACCAAGTGCAAAGTTCTCAGCATACGGCACAAGAGTATGCACAAGTACCGTCTATGACCACAAATTCTACGGCGGGCGTCTCACGAGTGCGATCTCGGCGTGATAGTTCAAGACGACCTCGGTTGTTTGAGGCAGAATGAAAAGGCAGCTAAGAAAGCAAACCCGTACCTTGGCCTTCTTCGCAGAGCTTTCGGCAAGTTTGAACCTTCAGTCTTCCCAAAAATGCTTAGTGCTTACTTGAGGCCGCATGCGGATTACGCTATTCAAGCGTGGCAACCCTGGCTCAAGCACCATCTCACCGCGCTCGATACTGCACAACGTAGGGCAACGAAGAGCCTCAGAGGTTTGACCAGCCTCCCCTACCCATTCAGGCTGAAGACTCTCAAAATATACAGTGGGCCATATCGGCGTCTAACGGGCGATCTCATAATGGTGTACCCGATCCTGAGAAACCCCAGCCACTTATACCATTCCCTTCTAATACTCTGTCAATGTACCCCGCTAAGAGGTGACCAGTTTAAGCTGGTCACGCAGTACAGCCGCCTGGAATGTCGGCGAAACTATTTCTCCCTTCGAGTATCACAGCCTAGGAATGCCTTCCCGGAAGTTGCAATTGATGCACCCAACTTATCCCTTTTCAAAAAACGCTTTGAATAAACATTGTCACATTTACACTACATGCTTTAGCCCATGACCTCCAGATGCTGGCAGTAATGCACAACAGACAGTGAACGGTGCCATAACCATACTCGAGAATGAGTCACTCCAAACCCCTTGCACGAAATTTGATAAACGCTATTACTATAGAAACTGGATTCCTTTATCTTGTTGACCCAAGATGGTTGCACACGAGTAAGCATTGTTCATGTTAGCTTTTTTGTTTTTTCTCCACTTTTATGTGGTCAATAACCACTCGCCTTATTGATTGGTGTGCGTACATTCCCATTTCAAACTCCGTTTATACGGCAGTGCAGTTAAATCTGTAATCGCCAGAACTGACGACTCCATTATCCCTTGATCTATCTTTTCTCACTCAAACCTCCCTAATGGACATGTCAAGCTCCTGCTATTTTACCCGTTATAAATCATTGTTCATTATTCACCCACGCGTGCTAAACACTGCTTTTAAACTGGCATCTTATATTTGAGGAGATTATACGGTACACTTTGTGGTTACTTTTACGCTTGAATTGAGATCATCTCGGAAAAAGGAGTACTCCTTTGTTTTATGGCAATGTCTAAACATATTCACTAGACTCTTCGGCTTGTTAAACCTTCGTTCTGCACCTTTAACTGTGTGTTCCAATATCCCATTTCACTGGAAATACGCAAGTCACGTAAGGAAAATATCCAATGCCTAATTTGTGCCAGACTGAATTTTTCTGCGGTGCACTGTGATTAGTTTTTCCAAAATAATTTATTAGGAACACAGCATCACGCAAAGTGACTGTATAGTTTGATCTCTACAGCTTGAATATAGGTTGATGGCTGCTTTTAAGTTTTAACATACTCACTAAAATATAGGGGAAAGTGTATAAGATTTACGCAAATAACTTCGGCTTCATTTGCAAGATTTGTGAAATTCCTACCTTACTGTCTGGCGCACTTTTGGCTTACCATACTTATTTACTGTGGGCAATGTCTGTAGCGGTTGCAACGATTTACATAAAAGTAGCTTTTTATCTGGTGGTGGATATCTTAGCCTACCGTTTGGGTAAAACGCCCACCCATGTGGGGTAAGACGCCCATCAGTGGGCATCTTACCACACCCAGTCCCTAACTGCTTAAGAACGCACCCACAGATATATAGATAAATAATGCTAATCGGAATATAGCATCTAGTAACACAGTCAGTGCATATACACAAGGGGGTAGCCAGATCACCACTTTACAGTACAAGTTAGAAAGACTTTAAAATTGGAAGGCAGTAAGTTTGTAGTTCGGGAATGCTAAGGTTCGATAAATAAAACCAAAGATTTACTTATCACTCTCTGATTCACAAGTGTGGCATACATCGACTTTAGAAATTCCTGAATTGCAATCTTCGTGGGTCCACATTGGACACAAAACGCAGGCGACCCACTATTCACCAGGTCAACTGCGAACAAATTCCTCCCCACAGACCAAGCAGGGCCATTCATCGGACTCGTATGATGAAGAGAACGGTTTTGACTTCTTCATTTTACTGGCTTTCTTCTTGCCTCCTTGTTGCTGCTGCTTTAAATTTTTATTGTAGTGCACTTATAAATAATGACGGTGTTTTTGCCCGGGCATCTTCACCTTTGCGGCATCCTTTCTGTTTGCTTGGGATGACTGCTTTCGGAGTAACACACAACTTCTCAACGACCTAAATTTTATTTAACAATGATCGCGTGGTATTACCTGAAGACTTGAGATGTTGAACATCAATTGACCTTGAAGGAGCCAACCTACTTTAAGCAGAAGAGTTCATGGCTAAAGATGAAGGCATGTGGTCATAACCTATAAATACTGAAGTCGGTATGATAATACTACATTTAGCCAACTCTTCCGTTGAATCGGAGCTCACTTGGGGTGTATTTGAAGGTAAGGAGACGAGGATGACTTGATCGGCACAAATATCATGTGGCTTATTAAACTGGGCAGCATGAATATCACTCACGTTAAAACCAAATGGATTAAAAGGCCAAATTCCGCAGGACTCAAAGCCATCTGTAGCAGGAGCAACATTTGCCGATTTGTTAACAACTTGTCCAAATATTAAGGCAAGTTCACAAAAAGTATTTCTTTGACTAAGATGATTTGGTATCCAATGATCAGCAAAGGTATTCAATACTGACTTCAAGGGATTGAAAAACAATCGGAAGGTTGGAGGTGATGTGTGCAATGTGGTGACAATGTCAACATGGTACCATGTTTAGCAGACACCAATTATACAGCAGCAAGAGCCTTATGACTTTAGTGCCCATCGAGTATTAACAAAGCAGCTTCTATCCTCACCGGTTTAACATTAAAAAGGAAATGTTTGAGCCATTTTGTGAACTGCTCAGCATCGGACCATATATTATTCGAGCAAGAGCCAATTGATTTAGCAGGTGCGCATTTCAGCAAATTGGGATTCCGCCGTTTCCACGGGGACATGAACATTGGCCGGATGTATGCCCCCATCGCATTAAAAGCAAAAATGACTGTCACATTTTTTCCTTTCAGAACTTGCCATTTTTCCTATGGTGTGTTTCGCTTTCTGAGCCAAACTTTAGTTGGCTTTTGAACACACGAAACACCAGTCTCACTCATATTCCATGTCATAATTCCTGTAAATGGGTGACGTCTAAACACAGAATGAGGACAGTTGTAAAGTTTGTCCACTTTTGCCTAGCTGAATCCAGTTGCACGAGAAAGACTGACTGCCACAGGACTTGTAGGTGAAATAGAAGAATTTCGTGTCAGAAATCCCTCTAGTCAACTTTGGCCTGCAGATTTCGTCTCGTTGTTGAATCGATGAGGTAGATTCATCATTTCTGCGAGATCATATGCCAGACGTCAAACGTCTATAGTCTTCAAACCAAACAGCAGTGTTTTCATAATCTTTAGCATGTGACAATGTGCCTCTTCCAAATTCGGCTGAAGTTCGGTTCTGAAGTGACCCCGAAATACTTACTCAGGTGTAAAGACCTGAAAACCAAAAAATGACAGTGGAAACTGTAATTACTTTATTGTATCCGCGTCGCCTTCAAGTTTTTCGGTCAATGTTGAACTTCTTAGTGGCCTTTTTCAAAGCAATACCATTGTTCAAGTCCCTCAGTGCTAACTGCAGGTGCTGTGTTCCATATTCCCCTCTCTTACTGTTCCGCACATACACTCGAGTCATTCTGGGATGGCTGTAATTAAATAAAGTGTTAATAAGAAGTAGAAGCAAGAAAAGGATATAAAACAATTGCGGGTACGACGCCCATCGGCGCCTTATCCGCCATGGGTGAAATAAAAAATAAATAAATTCATTGCCTGCTATGTGCTAGCAGAACATGATACAGGAGCTCTTTCGATCTACAATTGAATGCATATTTGTAAAATATAATAACAAATTACTTCTTTTACACCTTCAGATTCTTATACGCTTAAATAACATGCCAATGATTAGGTGAGAAACCACGTAAATGCATCTATGAGTCAATTTACTACCAGAGAGACATTTAGTAGTGAATTTTTGTATAGGAAACAGGGAAGGCGAATATGAAACCGTCGAGGCCACGATCCGCATTGGCATATAGATGGGATTCTTACTCGAAGTGGGTGTCTTACCGCACTCCGCCCTATTACCTTGTTTAGGTAATTCGTTTATCCATTTGTGATGAGCCTTACAGCTACACTCCGCAATAGCCTTTCTAATACAGTTGGAAACGTCATCTGCTCTTTGACTTGACGATCTGCATACACGGAATAGATTGAGCTGTACTACACTTTCTCCCGGAATAGGGCTAATTATTCCTGATAAACTCCTAATTCCAAGTCCTCTGCAATATATATACTTATCCTTAAATCTGTACCTTGGGATATTTTCGGCACATAGCGCTGCATCACTTTGGTGACAAATACTCGAATATTAGTCCATTTTCTTAGGCGAGTTCATTAAATGAACGTTGAAACGTTCTCAGTGCTACAGATAAACACTTCTTGTCTTCCAACCATTCTTCGGTTTTCGTCAAGACTACGCACCCGCAGATCGTATCTTTCACCGAATAATGTCGCAGGTGTAATGCACGATCTCCGATGATACTGAGTTGCCGTGTACCCTGAATCATGTCCAGGCCCACTTACGTTTACCTTTTATCTGAAAGATGCGTGTTGGACAGCTAAAGTCAAAGGTAATAACGATATCGAAACTGCATTTGTTCAATTGGATGAGCATCCGCTGAAACGTCATAGCACCACACGAGGGGACTTTTAAACGAATAGCACTAAATAATTGTACTAAGTGAACACAGTCGGTTTATGTCGGAAAGTGCAACTGCATAAACTTACAGATATCTCAGTGAGCATACAACGGCAGCTTTGGACTATGAAAATCAAGTGTTTTTCCATAGTGTATCCATGAATTGGACTCGCTTGCAGTTACAATTGGATCATGATAAAACTCGACTCAAATGGTTGGATAGTTACAATAATTGCTTAATTACTTTATTAGCCACAGAAGGTTAATTATCCCTAATCCCTCATCTTATCTGGATGCATTTTCATTCCATCGGAACTCTGAGCATGTTCATGAAATTCTATCTGTGGTTTGCACGGTATAAACGACGGAAAGCACGGTATTATTTGAAATGCGCTAACTGTGTGGGGACAGAGGCACATAAATCTGTATTTCGTGCAAACTTGTTCAAAGCCGAGGTCCTATTAGCATGTCCTTGCGTTCATCTAAATCCCCACGAATTCAACAAACCATTTGATACTTGACAGTAGTAGGAAGATAGGCAAACGTGTGTGGCTATTCAACAATCGCCTCCACCACAAGTGGAGTGCTTTACCACACATAAACATACATAAATGCCGGATCCCTTTCCCAGTTATATGCATTAGTTGTCCGAACGCCTTCCTCTACTTTTTGTTATAATAAACTAGTGTGTACTTCACGTATTGTAGTATAAGGTTAAATGTTGATTGCTAGTGATCCCATCATTACTTTACTTGTCTTGACGGTTACAACACCTTTTATTCCTACTGTCAACTTTTCCATATTCTACTACTTTAAAATGATTGAGCTCCTCAAACAGTTTGATGAGAACATAACAGCTCTTGAAGAATCCCATCACTATCCAACTTTGTTGTACCAAATGAGCAGGCTGTTATTTGCCTGTGTCTCCAATGTCGCGAAATATAGTGGTTGTTAATTTATTTAATGCACAAAAGCAGTGGCAAAGTTCGCAACATTACATGTGCACGCTAAAATGTTAAGGGCTGCATTTGGAAAGCTCAACTACCAAGCAAAGTCCATCACCTAAATAAGGTATTACACACGCAGCAAAGTATTACTTGCCAGAATATCAGCAGTTTAGTTTTTGCACGTTGTATCATATGGAATAGCTGCCTAATCTTTGAATCGGCCGATCGTGTTTAACATAAGCAACATATATGCCAAATGATACAACGTTGGTTTCTCTTAACTGACTGAAGACAGCGGCCTCAATTCGGTTGTTTTTGGCTGTGTTGGCAAGAACAGTTTGTGTTGAATCTCTTCGTTCATTTGAATTATTTCGTGGAAATTCAGCTATCATTCCATTCCATTTCTGATTCTGAATTTTCGACTCTAAACGCTTGTGTTACCACAGCTTGGGCTCGGCGACCTTGCTATTGTTGAGTGGTGCCTGGGGTAGTATTCGGTAATGAATGACACGTAAGTGAGGTGTCAAATACGGGACGGTATAGAAGTCGGAGACAACTGAATCCAAAGTATAATGTGCAGGTTAAAAAATGAAAAGCGAATTAATGTGAACAAGAAACGGTGCAGCGATGAACTCACCAAAGCAATTTGTGTCAATGGAAGTGCCGTCAGTAAAGCAAGTGGACGTTTTGATGGTTAAACAACGGAAAAACCCAATTTAGCAAAATATTGAAAGAGCGTGCTTCCAGGTACACTGCCCTATCGCCGTATTGTTTTCCGATTATTCACAATATCAAAGCACTCACTCTGTGGTACTTCGATCCAAAATTGTCGGATATCGCGCAAATGCCCTCACATGTGTTCCGTGTCAAATTAAATACCGTATTTTTGTGTGTTAGATTATCAGTTGAGCATTTTCGTCGTCATCGTGAAGTCCAACACAATTTGGTTCAAATTTTAAGTGAAAATTGTTGAAATAAGATACATCAAGAAAGAACAACACCGAGTTGTGGGCTTCATCATTCCGTTGCGAGCAGCTGCTTGTGTTTGGCGCAACTACCTAGGCCGAAGAGCCTACAGGGTTCAGCTCATTCTTCCTGCTCTACATGTGTTAACTCACCGGTATGAAGTCCATCTGTCGTGAAAAGCTTAGTTTCACCTGGCATAAATGTTTATCTTTATTGTGTCTTACGAGCACTGACGTCCCAGTAGGCAAAAACCTGAATGCTGTAGACAAATAAAAAGAACAGAGAACGAAAGTACAAAGTCAACAGCTAGCCAAAACAATAATACTGATACTTTACTTCGCCCAGAAAGATCAACCTCGTCCAGCCAGAAGCTTGATGTTCCACTCGCCCTAGTTCAGTGAAGCGTCACCCCAAGTGCGCTAAGAACATCATGCAAAATTTTTACAGAATCTCATTGACAGACTCCTCGAGACTTGTGAGGACTCGGTACAAGTGAGGCAAATTACCCGCCTTGGAAATCAAAGTGATCAACAAAATCGGCCTATGAGATTCTAGTTTTAATTCACACACAATCACGGAGCGCCTCTAGTACAGCCGAAAAGTCCGTCTTCACCCAAGCGCACAACAGCAATTCATCGTTTCCCTTTGGAGTCCTCGCTCCTTGCCAAGAATGGCATGTATTAAGCTATACTGTTTGTCACAAACTGGTCAACAAGCAGCACTTGCCTGAACCCTGGAAACCCTACCGATCGATATTTACTTTTTATCGGAAACGCCTGCAAGATTCGAGCTCCATACTTACCCTGCGATCTCCCACATGCGATACTGGCGGTACGTTCTCATTGCGCCTGTCTGGCGATGACGCAGCTTCAAATACAGGTCAGGCTCGCATCGGCATTGTTTTAAGTCCCCGGAGTGAAGCAGCCCAGATCGACTGGGTTCCTGTCAATAGCCCGATGTGTGGCGTTAGGTTGGCTGACTCGTTCCAGGCTTGGAAGTCGCGCGGGGACAAATGGTGCCTGTATGGCATTGCGGCTCACGCCCCCGCAAACTGCAGCCCTGATGCAGTGAAAGATGATTTCTATCACCAACATAACTATCTTTCTCGTTACAGAAGAAGCACTGCTACTGTGACGTCTGCTGCTGATCTAAACGCCCAAGTGGAAAATTGCCCTTTGATGAGCTCCATCTTGGCGGCCAACATGGCGTAGGCTCCCTTAATGATAACGGCGAGCAGTTGCTACAGCTGTGTGAAGAGGCTCATCTCTTACCAGTATGTGTCCAAAGGCTCCTAGCTAAACTTACCGAACTTCGACTACGTCAGGTTGCGAATGCTTGGGACCAAATTTCTAGTACCGAAACTTGATCACACCAACTGGTGACTGAATCTGAGGTTGAGATAGCCGGAATATCAGTCATCCGGAACCCCGGCCGCAGCAGAGGAGGTGGGGTCCTACTCCACTACTGCAACGATCTGCAGTGTGCAATCGTTAATGATCTGGAAACGCACGTTACCGACTTACTCTGTTGCCGTCCCCGACTAAAACACAACGACGCATGTCTCGTACCTGTCGTTTACCGCCCCAACCTACACTCCGGAAATGCATTATCGCTTAATACATGGCCTGAACAGAGTAACACGCACTAAGTACAGCCACATTCTCACCTCCGGGGATTTTAACCTACATAACCTGAAGCTTTCGGCATCATACAATGAACAGTAAAAACAGACTTGCGTCAACTTATCGCTAACATTCCCGTGTGCAATCATGTCACCACGCTCACTAGATTTAGGACAGCAAACAAACCGTCCGTATTGAACCTTGTGCTCACGAATGAAGAGCTCATGGTTGACAACTTGTTGATAGATAGTCAATTAGGGCTCAGTGACCATGTAGTAATAACTTTCAACTACGTGTGTCATGCAGAATATCCATCTGAACACTCGGAACTAATTCATACAACCACACGCTACCCCGTGTTGAAAGATATCGTTGACGCATCTGCTTGGGAATTCCCTAACAACAATCCCCTTGACAATGTTTGGACAGAGTTCGTTGAGAGACTTAGCGACATCGCCAACTGAGCATCAGAGTCCAAGCCACTACGTCCCGCAAAAGTATCCTCAAGTCTAAGTAGCAGGACTCGAAAATGCCTGGCGATAAGGGATGCAGCCTTGCGTGCCTACAAAGTGAACCCCGACTTAAAGACTTGCGACCATTTTCTGACCCATCGAAACCATTGCGCTGCACTTGTCCGTAAGGACAAAGTAACTTATCAGCAGTGCGTTTCCAAAAATTTCTGGCAAACAACAAACTGCTCTATAGGCAGTTAAAGTGAAACATGGCATCCTTCCACTTTTCACGACAGGCGGTAGAGTATAAAGCGCCGAAGAAGCAGCTAATGCCCTGTGGAAACAATACGCCTCAATTTTCGAACTCGCAGTCTCTACCTGTCCAATACTGTCATACACATAACCGACTCCACTGTTTACACATGTGATTGTCAACCCATCAATTGTGTTAAGAAAGTTACTCTTGCGGCGCGATCATAGCTCTCCGGGAGCAGAAAACACCCGCCCGAAGTCACTGAAGGCTGTGGTCAACAATCTAGCTGAACCACTGTCACATTTCTTGCAATGGTGCTTCGATGAACAACAAGTTCCCACAATGTGGAAGCTTGGCATTATCACCCTGATTCTTAAAGGCGGTAGCCGTTCAGATCTTGCAAACTCTCGTCCAGTGACTCGCCTCCCTGTGCCAGCGAAACTGATGGAAGCCGTCATTGCTGAGGCTCTAACGGGCTACCTGAACAAATGCGACATCTTGGCACCGGAGCAGCATGGCTTCCGTCAACACCAGTCATGCACCACCAACCGACGGATTGCAGGGGTTGTTGGACGGAAGTGGCTGATGATGTGGTCGGAGTTGACGTCATCTATCTGGACTTCTACAAAGCTTTCGGCTGCCTGGTTCACCGCATTCTACTTCAACGGCTACAGAGCTACGAAGTTGTATATCCTGTACGTGCTTGCATTGGCAGCTTTTCTTACCAACGGAAACCACAAATGCACGTTAGTGGATCACTCTCTAACCCGTTTGAGATAGAATGTGGTGTCCCACGAGAATCAGTGCTGGGACCGCGCTTATTCCTGTATTTATCAACTACCTGGCAAGCGTTTTCTCCTCAGATTTCCTACCTTTTCTTGATGACATCAAGATATAGCGGGAGATTGCTAACAATGAAGAGCACGAAATACTCCAACATGACCTAGATTGCATCTATGAATAGTCTAACAGGAACCTGCTTCAGTTGAACATAGCTAAGTGCAAGGTGATCCATCTGCGTCACTAGCCGGTGAGCGCTTACAAGCTTGGAGAGCACACTCTGGAGAAGGCCTCTCAGAGGCGTGACCTAGTGTATTGGTACAGAGAGATCTCGAGTGTTTTAAACAAGCAGAGAAGGCGATGAGACTCGGCAATAAACAATTCGGCCTGCTTCGTAGAGCTTTCGGTCGGTTTGATCCCTCAATCTTTCCACAAATGCTCCGCGCCTACGTGCGACCGCAGTGGAATGTGCTATTCAGGCGTGGCAGCCGTGGCAGAAACGGTATCTTGTTTCTCTCGAGACTCCTCAACGAAGGGCAACCAAGAGCCCCAGGAACCTCTTTCATATGCCCCAACAGCTTAGACTGAAATCTCTAAGAATGTACAGCAGTCGATATCGTGTTTTGTGGGGGATCTCGTAATTGTTTACCAAATCCTGACGAACTAAAGCCGCATTTGCCGTCCGCTACTGGAACTGAACCACAATGCTAAGCTAAGAGGTCGTCCTCTGAAACTGAAAATATAGTATAGCCAGCTTTAATCCCGAAGAAATTTCTTTTCCCTCCGCGTGTGCGCGTTGGAACGCCCTCCCTAATTATGTCGTCTTTGCCCCCAATCTGGCGATAT